>OZ023210.1:30424461-30441961 GCA_963995525.1 Escarpia spicata
AGGCTAAGGCAAAGCCGCCCAAGACAGGAGCGGGCGTAAGTGGTGCCACCGAGGCCCCTGCTGCCGACATCCACCTAGAAGTAAGCGCTGACGCGGACGAAAGCCAGACCTACGTTGAGAAGCTCCTGAAAATACAAAAAGATGCGTACCAAGCGTGCTTGCAAAGCGCGGTAGCTGAAATCAACAGGAGGGTGGACAGCTTTATGCGTGAGACAACCACCGCGCTGACCGAACTCCGAGTCAGCTTGCAGTACACGCAAACCCAAGTCGAGGAGATCAAAGAGAAGCAGTCGAAGGAAAACATTGACGATCTGTCGAAGAAGATGAGCGAATTTGAAAAAATGATCAAGAAAGTCGAGCACACGATCGACTACCAAGAAAACCAGTCAAGACGCTGTAATCTACGTTTCGACGGCGTTGCTGAGGTCGACGGCGAGACGTGGGAGCAGACGGAGAAGAGCGTGCGCAGGGCTATGACAACATCCCTAGAACTCCCCGAAGCCCAAGTGCGCGCCATCAACATCGGTCGCGCGCACCGAACTGGCGGCACGGGGACGAGAGCCCGGACCATCGTGGTCAAGTTCGAGTCGTTCAAGGACCGCGAGCTGATACTGCAGGCGGCGAAGAAGAAACGGCCTCGTGGCATCTACGTGAACGTGGACTATTCGCAGAGGGTCATGGCGAGGCGGAAAGAACTGCTACCAAAAATGATGAAGGCCAGGGAAGAGGGCAAAGTCGTATATTTGTCATTTGACAAACTGGTGGTAAGAGAGCTACATGATGTCGCAAACCGTGGTTAAACTACCAAGTACCTGTTGACTATCCTGGCAAACGTTTTTGTGATGACTTAACCATGGCGTCAACTACACAACAAAATGACGAGTTAACGCCTCCATATGATACACCGTTTGACTATAATGAACACTGTTACGAACACGATATTGATACTGATTGTTTGTTGTATAACGATTTGCCCACGCAATGTAAATACTACACCCCAGCACAATTTTCAACAAACTTTAGCAGTGTTGGCAAAAACCAGTCAATCAAACTGAGTATGATACACTTTAATGCTCGGAGTTTAAAAGCTAACTTACCCAAGATTAAAGATACTATCCAAAGCATGGAGTATAAATTTCATATAATTGCTATATCAGAAACGTGGCTTAAAGAAAACAACTGGGACGGAAGTGAAGTAAACTGTAACGATGTCGTATTTTCGGGTTACAAACTGTACTGTAATTCCAGAAAAAAACAAACACGGTGGCGGCGTTGCCATATATGTGTGTGAATCTGTACTTAACAATTGCTAGTCTTCTGATATTTGTCTAAGGAATATATCGTATGCTGTTGATGACTGTTTTGAAAGCATCTTTATTGAGATACAAATTAGTAAACACGAAAAAATCAATGTCGGTTATATGTATAGAGCACCGAATACCAGCATCAGCAAATTTAATGACAATTTCTCATTCATACTGGGAAATCTCACCAGCAAAATCGTGTATATATGTGGTGATTACAATATAGACCTATTGCACTGCGAAGAGCAAGCTGAATCAAAATATTTCATTGATCAAATGTTCAGCTCTGGATTATATCCCTTGATCACCAGGCCCACACGAGTAACAAGCACGACTGCTAGTATAAAAGATAACATTTTCTGTTCTGAACTGTGTAGAAACAAAATGTGCGGCATTGTTTTAAGCGATGCTACAATTTTTGTCTTGTGTGACAACAGCACTTATGCGGTTATTAACGATGATCCAACATATAAATATAACAGAACGTTAGATGAGGACTCATTAAACAAATTTAAGCACGATTTAAATTATGCAATCTGGGACACTGTAATGAACGAGTCAAACCCTGATTTAGCATTCTCGCGCTTTATGCAAATACTAAATAATACTTATAACGATGCCTGTCCTGTAAAAACTACAACGTATTCAGGAGAGACAAAAAATAATGATAAACCATGGTTATCAAGAGGGCTAAAAAACGCTTGCATAAAGAAGAATAACATGTATTTAGCGTTTCTAAAAAATAGGACAGAATTAACAGAAATCCGCAACAGAAATCCTCTACAAAAATAAGTTAACAAAATTATTATGTCTGAGAAAAGAAAAAATATTACAGAAAAAAACTCGACGATTGTAAGACTAATATAAGAGCAACTTGGAAAACTCTTAACAGCATAATAGGTAAAAGAAAATCTGATACCACATATTTGAACAAGTTTCATGTTGGCGATAACATAGTAGTATTAGAAAATAAAGAAATAGCTAATCATTTTAACAATTTCTTCGTCGATACAGGTACTAAATTATCCAACCTCATAGAACCCTGCCCGGGAACAAAGCCAACCGACTAAGTAAAACGTACTGTATCACAATCAATGTATATGTCCCCCGTTACTGAGCAAGAAGTACTCGAAATTTTGTCTGGGTGCAAAAGTAAAACTTCATACGGACACGATTAAATCAGCATGAAAACAGTTAAGCATGTAATAAAGCAAATTGTACAACCGCTAACTCACATTTTTAACAGATCTTTGATCAGCGGATCATTTCCAAATGATATGAAACTAGCAAAAGTCATTCCTATATTTAAGTCAGGAGATCGTTTTACATGTTCTAATTATATACCTATATCTCTCTTATCCCAATTTTCAAAAATACTTGAAAAAATATTCAACAAAAGGCTAAGGTCTTTCATTGAAACACAACACATATTGACAGATGGGCAATATGGCTTCAGAAGTAATCACTCAACTTCACTAGCTTTAACAGAATTTGTCGAAAAAATTACATCCGCAATGGATAAATGCCAAAGCACGATTGGGGTCTTTATCGACCTAAAAAAGCCTTTGACACTGTTGACCACAACATACTGCTAAGTAAATTGCAATGCTACGGAATCAGGGGTCTGGCTCTGGCCTGGATAAAAAGCTACTTAACCAACCGTAGACAATATGTATGCTATAACAACAGTAACTCAGAACAAAAGGAAATCAAGTGTGGAGTCCCGCAAGGTTCAATCCTTGGCCCGTTATTATTTATTCTGTACATAAATGACATGTGTGAAGTCTCAACATTGCTTGATATTATTTTGTTTGCTGATGATACAAAAAAAAATTATTCCGCTAGTAACACAGATGAAGTAAGCACTGTTATTAACAACGAACTAAAAAAACTAGACCTGTGGTTTCGAGCGAACAAATTATCACTTAATGTGAACAAAACACATTTTATAATGTTCAACAATAAAAAGCAACCTAGAACAGATGTGCATATAGTTTTGAATGGGAAAAACATTGAGCAGGTATCATATACTAAATTCCTTGGAGTAACCATTGACGAAAACGTAACATGGAGAGAACACATAAAAATGGTTGAATCAAAAGTATCAAAAAACATAGCAGTTTTGTATAAAACTAGGCATGTTCTTGATTGTCAAGCGTTACACACATTATATAATTCACTTGTTGAACCACATATGTCATATTGCTGTGAGATCTGGGGAAATACTTATCAATCTAGACTCAGAAAACTATTTATGTTACAGAAAAAAGCTATACGGATTATTTATAATCTTAATTACCATGATCATACATCTGTATTTTTCCATCCCTCAAACATGCTTAAATTTCATGATTTAGTTAAATACAAGACTATGATCATACTTTATAAAGCAAATAACCATTCTTTAAATGGTCGTGTTCAAGCATTATTTGAACCAACCGCAGCTATACACATACATGATACAAGACAAAGCAAACTGTTCTATGTTAAAACGACAAACACCACCCTCCGACTGCTGTCAATCACCGTCAAGGGTATAAAAACGTGGAACAATTTACCAAATAAATTTACTCAGCTTCCAAGTTTAACACAATTTAAAAAAGCAATCAAGTTTTCATTACTTTCTACATATTTATGAATTGTTAATTGAAGGTGACGTTTTGTTAAACCCATGTAATAGTAACACAAGCACTATAGTAAACAGTCTATACATGAGTTGTGAATATTATTTTGTGATTTATTTATAATTCCTGTTGTATTTATTCAGTTTTCATAGTTCGAGTAGGGCATAGCAACACATAAGTCTATGGCTTCAGCTATGTCCTTTCAGCAGCAGCAGCAGCAGCAGCAGCAGCAGCAGCAGCAGCAGCAGCAGCAGCAGCAGCAGCAGCAGCAGCAGCAGCAGCAAACCATACTGTGCATGTATTATGTTGTTGTTGTTGTTGAATAAACGTTCATTCATACACCTATGCCTTAATGAGGATTACATGTATGTGGCCTAGGCGAAATTTAACAAACCAATAAATCATCTGGTGAGAAATGTTATATTTTATATTCAAAGTTGATAATTTGTCGTTTCTATATATGTAATAAAAACTAGCATATCTACATTAAGACGCTAACTTTGGGGCAGCCTGGCAGCCTCTCCTCCTAAGTGTCGCGGTCCACGCGCCTCTTTCTAAGTTCATTTGACACATTGGACAAATCGCCATTGATCTACCAATAAGCGTTGCTTTTAAAACATAACAGTAGTTATTTGGAGTTACTGACTTATTACTTGTTTGCTGTTGCTGGCGAACCACTCTCCAGAGGCCTCGACTGTAACTACGCTCGCTCTACCTGGACATATTGACGAACGCAGAAACAAATGGTCATAGGATAGAGTTTAAGATCACAAGTAGGATTAGGGATCGCGTTTAATGGTGATAACTGTTATCCCTACTTTATTTACTTCAAGGTTATAAGCCAGTGTTTTACTGAATCGCCAAATCGCAAATTTAGTGATGGAATATCACGACAGGAATTCGTTGTGTGCGGATAAGCCTTTTAATCATAGATATCAATTATAATGTAAACGAAACCAATTAAATTGTTGCTAATTCTTTACAAATATATTGTTCGCTAGGCCACCATTCGACAGACCGAGGCCAGGCGGGGCCGGCGCTGGGGTGAGACGGACAGCAGACGAATCCAGTACGGCCATCGACCTCCTTGACTACCAGCGCACGGAGCTCGATAGGTACCGCTACGCCGTTCACAAGATGGGACAAGACATTTTCACGCTACGCCAGCGAGTTATGGAACTGGAGAAGGACAACAGCGACCTCAGGCGGCAGAACTCGTCGTACACCAACACGACTCGACTACTGCAGGATGCACATGAACTAGACGGGCTGCCGCTACCGGAGCTCGCTGCAAGATACGGTGTGTGTTTGTGTGTTTGTATGTGTGCGTGAACGTCTACGTGTGTTTGCGTGTGTGTTTGTGTGTGTGTGTTTGTGTGAGTGTGTATGTGTGAGTGTGTGTGTCTGTGTGTGTGTGTGTGTGTGTGTGTGTGTGTGTGTGTGTGTGTGTGTGTGTGTGTGTGTGTGTGTGTGTGTGTGTGTGTGTGTGTGTGTGTGTGTGTGTGTGTGTGTGTGTGTGTGTGTGTGTGTGTGTGTGTGTGTGTGCGTTTGTGTGTTTGTGTGTGTGTCTGTTTGTGTGTGTGTTTGTGTGTGTTTGTGTGTGTACGTGTGTGTTTGTGTGTGTGTACGTGTGTTTGTGTGTGTTTGTGTTTGTTTGTTTGTTTGTGTGTGTGTGTTTGTGTGTGTTTGTGTGTGTACGTGTGCGTGCGTGTTTGTGTGCGCGGTGTGTGTTTGTGTGTGTGTGTTTGTGTGTGTGTTTGTGTATGTGGTGTGTGTACGTGTGTGTAGTGAGTAAACATGTCAGCAATTATTGTATTCCTATTCTGTGTATTAATCACGGAACTACCGTCCGGTATCATTTTGTTGTTTTTTAATAAGTGTACCTTTTTTGCCTCGTGTAACATATCCAGGGTAATGCCGTTTTGACTACCGAGTCTATGCTATTAAACTAAGAATCACCCAAATTATCAGCTACCTATATGTACCCTGGATGTGTCATACAACGCGAGAAAGACACACTTATTAATAAGCATCATAGTGACACTGAGACATGTTCATGATCAATGTGCACCATAGATTCTAGGCATTACCTACATGACATGCATCTATGAAAATATGTATATACCTACCGTAGGCCTACGCGTTGCGCAAATACTCCTAAAGGCTAAATAATTAATAACCTCGGACAGTTGTTAAACTTGGTTGAAATACCAGTCTGTCAGATATCACAATGGTTATGTCAACGGTTTCATTCCACCATATTCATTCGTCTGTCCTATTCAATTCGCGCCCGCTCACTGCAAACGTTGTCGGTTAACGCAATTATCACTATTGAGTTGTATATTGATGACATTTCAGCGTCACTCAAACAGAAGTTCATGCAACAGACAAATGAACTGAGACAATATAAAGGGCGCGTGTTGGAAGTTCAAAACGACCTGATCAAAGTAAGTGCATAATGCTGTTATTCTTACTGTTGGCTGCAGCGAAAGAACTCGGCTCGTGTTGAACGGAAATGCGGGTTGCATTTTTTAAATATCCCGGATGAGCTCTTTCTAATGTCAGGAATCAAGCATTAAAGTTTGTATTTCGATAGTATTTGACAGAGGCAGACGTACATACATACAGACGCGGTAGACTGAATTCGATTCCGGCGTTTGATGAAGATTACGTAACTTTCACAACGATATGATTGTTTTCAACCATTTATCCCAGTTAAATAATCATAAACAGTTCCCATCCATAGTGGACAGTTTACGTAACTGTGAACATTCATAGAAAAAGTGTGGAATCGTCAAATGCGCCTGAGATGACCCCCTGACAGTTTGGTGCCTGAGATGACCTCCTGACTGTTTGGTGCCTGATATGCTAGCCGTCTAGGGGAATAGCAGATGACCCCCTCACAGTTTGGCGCCTGAGATGACCCCCTCACAGTTTGGCACCTGAGATGACCCCCTGATAGTTTGGTGCCTGAGATGACCCCCTGACAGTTTGGCGCCTGAGATGACCCCCTCACAGTTTGGTGCCTGAGATGACCTCCTGACAGTTTGGCGCCTTAGATGACCCTCTTACAGTTTGGCGCCTGAGATGACACCCTGACAGTTTGGCGTCTGATATGACCCCCTGACAGTTTGGTGCCTGAGATGACCCCCTTACAGTTTGGCGCCTGAGATGACCCCCTCAGAGTTTGGCACCTGAGATGACCCCCTGATAGTTTGGTGCCTGAGATGACCCCCTGACAGTTTGGCGCCTGAGATGACCCCCTCACAGTTTGGTGCCTGAGATGACCTCCTGACAGTTTGGCGCCTTAGATGACCCCCTGACTGTTTGGTGCCTGATATGCTAGCCGTCTAGGGGAATAGCAGATGACCCCCTGACAGTTTGGCGCTTGAGATGACCTCCTGACAGTTTGGTGCCTGAGATGACCCTCTTACAGTTTGGCGCCTGAGATGACACCCTGACAGTTTGGCGCCTGAGATGACCCCCTGACAGTTTGGTGCCTGAGATGACCCCCTCACAGTTTGGCGCCTGAGATGACCCCCTGACTGTTTGGCGCCTGAGATGACCCCCTGACTGTTTGGTGCCTAATATGCTAGCCGTCTAAGGGAATAGCAGAAGACCCCCTGACAGTTTGGCGCCTGAGATGACCCCCCTGACAGTTTGGCGCCTGAGATGACCCCCTCACAGTTTGGCGCCTGAGATGAAGCCCTGACAATTTGGCGCCTGAGATGACCCCCTGACAGTTTGGCGCCTGAGATGACCCCCTGACAGTTTGGCGTCTGAGATGCTAGCCGTCTAAGGGGAGTAGCAGTGCAAACATTTATGTATTTGATACACACGCCAGCCCGAATATAGTTAGACATGCACTGGCAAATGTCATCAACTGGTATCGTCATCAAATTCTTCCCTTCTTTCCCCTCGAATCCTTGTCCCGGCGTCTGGGGACCGTTTCACTAACATTTCTATGAACTCATAAGCCTCATTTTGCTTTTAAATCAATTTCGCGCCTCAACAGTGACCTTGTTTACTGACAGTCGACAACACCAGGAGGCGCCACGGGGACAGTTTCGCCGGTGTGTCACGGAAACAATGTCTTCAGTGATACGGCGGTGTGTCACGGAAACATTGTATTCAGTGATACAGCGGTGTATCACGGAAGCAGTGTCTTCAGTGATACGACGGTGTGTCACGGAAACAGTGTCTTCGGTGATACGGCGGTGTGACACGGAAACAGTGTATTCAGTGATGTGGCGGTGTGACACGGAAACAGTGTATTCAGTGATGTGGCGGTGTATCACGGAAACAGTGTCTTCAGTGATGTGGCGGTGTATCACGGAAACAGTGTCTTCAGTGATGTGGCAGTGTGTCACGGAAACAGTGTATTCAGTGATGTGGCGGTGTATCACGGAAACAGTGTCTTCAGTGATGTGGCGGTGTGTCACGGAAACAGTGTATTCAGTGATGTGGCGGTGTATCACGGAAACAGTGTATTCAGTGATGTGGCGGTGTATCACGGAAACAGTGTCTTCAGTGATGTGGCGGTGTATCACGGAAACAGTGTATTCAGTGATGTGGCGGTGTATCACGGAAACAGTGTATTCAGTGATGTGGCGGTGTATCACGGAAACAGTGCATTCAGTGATGTGGCGGTGTATCACGGAAACAGTGTCTTCAGTGATGTGGCGGTGTGTCACGGAAACAGTGTCTTCAGTGATGTGGCGCTGTATCACGGAAAAAGTGTATTCAGTGATGTGGCGGTGTATCACGGAAACAGTGTATTCAGTGATGTGGCGGTGTATCACGGAAACAGTGTATTCAGTGATGTGGCGGTGTATCACGGAAACAGTGTATTCAGTGATGTGGCGGTGTATCACGGAAACAGTGTCTTCAGTGATGTGGCGGTGTGTCACGGAAACAGTGTCTTCAGTGATGTGGCGGTGTGTCACGGAAACAGTGTCTTCAGTGATGTGGCGGTGTGTCACGGAAACAGTGTCTTCAGTGATGTGGCGGTGTGTCACGGAAACAGTGTCTTCAGTGATGTGGCGGTGAGTCACGGAAACAGTGTCTTCAGTGATGTGGCAGTGTGTCACGGAAACAGTGTCTTCAGTGATGTGGCAGTGTGACACGGAAACAGTGTCTTCAGTGATGTGGCAGTGTGTCACGGAAACAGTGTCTTCAGTGATGTGGCAGTGTGACACGGAAACAGTGTCTTCAGTGATGTGGCGGTGTGTCACGGAAACAGTGTCTTCAGTGATGTGGCGGTGTTTTCATTTGAACAAAACCTCCTCAAACTGAACCAGGGATGTTGTTTAATGAAGGTTGTTCCTCGTGTGCTCCTTGTCGCAGTGAAACGGTCCCGACGACAAGCCAACTTTTTATCCTCTGCCATTCTCTGTCACTCTCGGCTGTTCACCCCCTCCCTTTCGATATCCATCTCCACACTGTTTCTCCATCTTGATTTCGCCCAACCCTTTCTTCACTACCAGCCTCTTCTGTTTCCCGTGCTCTCGTCATCAAATTTCTATCCATATATTATTCCACCCCAGGCACTTTCCAGTTAGAGCCATTTTGGTCGCCTTCTTGTAATGTAACGGTGATCTTTCTAATGACGGTAACTGGATCGTGTAGTGAGAAAACGCAAATGGAACGTGCGATGTCGACACGCCACGCGACAAGGCCGGATACATCATTACCATAGTCAACGTCGTTAAGTTAGTTTTTTAATCACTACGATCAAATGACAAAGGACACGGCTGCGATTAATAACACGATGCTGCCGGCGCAAATTAACACGTCTAGCCATCGCAGAGTTCTGCGAATGCTTCGCGCGTCTAAAATTATTTTTTAGCGCGCGCCAGGCAGGTCGTCGTCGTAACTGGCGGTTGTGGTGAAAACTAGTAACAGTGCGACCCTCTGGAAAGATGAGGAGATCTATCCCAGTGTGAAGGTCGCAATAGCCTTGAACACATCAAACGGGTTTTTCTTAGAATGTTGCATCTAAACTAACAATTATAATAAACCGAGTATACACCGACAAGAAAAAGGTATGATATGCACGTAGTAGCGTTACAATGATGCATTTCGCCATATCATGATGCGTCATAAATTCAGTGTACAAAGTATATTAGACTGATAATAGTATTAAATTAACAATGAACAGATCGTTACAGAATCATTAACAATACGACTGCACTTAGAGTTTCGTCCTAATGTTTCCGCACAATTACAACTGAACGCAGTTAATTACTACGTTCCTAATAATATAACCACACATGATGTTATCGATGCCACTACTTAACAGTATCTTGTTTGTTGTGGTATTTCATAACTAAATATGTTGTTTTACTTAGAATGTAGTTCACCTACATTTCTAACAGGACTAACATATACAGTGTCCTTTCTAAGACTCTCCTTCCGCCTCTAAGAGCACGCACAATTCAGTGATTACGTTTATTACCCGCAAGTTTTCGAACTAGTTTGTGTTTTATTTTTCTAAAGAGGTATTCCAAAGACTATATGCTGACTGTACCAAAATGGTTAAAATTACAAAAACTTCCTACTAACAAAATGCCAGGTGTCCAACTGTCCATGGTCAAAGCGTCCTTTACCAAAATCTCTGTCACCCCGTCTTTCAGAAGAACGACTCGGTGGCAGGTCTGCTCAAGATGGCACATGCTCACGAGGCGCAGAACACCTTAATGCAGCGTCTGCAAGCGAAGGCGTCCAAGCTGAAGGCGCTGGAAGAAGCGTGCAAGAAACAGGAAAAGGTTATCGAAAAGCTTGAGCAACTCAACACACGGGGAATCGAGAGGTCAGGTATGTGGGATATATATTTCCGGTTATGGTAATCGTCACTGTTTTGCGGGGGACTGTTCACTCCTCCGGTCCAATCAACGACATGCGAGTACGTTTTTTTGTTTTAAATATACATCTTTGCTTATATTACCTAACATATACATTATAAGATGTCATGCAACATGTTTTGGATCTGTTTCTAAAATGGAATCATGACGTCATATGTAAAATGTTTTGTTTAGAAAACAAAATCAACGAAGCGCTAAAGGAAGAAAACGTCCGACTGAGAGACCATATCAGCTACCTCCAGGTAAGGCGCACATATATATATATATATATATATATATATATATATATATATATCAACAGGAATCGCACCTCACACCAAACGTAAGGAAGCTGTCTTCTGGCGTCAATTTGTTGAAAGAGAGCAACGGAAATAAACATCTTTTGCAAAGTTGACGTTGTCAGTTCTTACTGCTGCTGACGATTTTTGGAGGAAAGGTTTCTTTAAAATTACATCTACCACCATGTACGTAACATAGTCTTTGAAAGAGTATGTTTACTCTCTATAAACATGGATTGTCCCCAATGATACCAATAACTATTGCATGTGTATATCTGTCAGATGTAGGATTAATACATGGTTCTGTTCGGGCGTGTTAGGACCAGGTGCGAGCCAACCAGAGAGTGGACACGAAAGAAGACGAAGACCTACTCAAGTTATTCGAACAGCTGGACAAAGCCAACGCCAGAACCACTTCGCTGGAGAAACAAGCGAGTACATAAGCACACACACAATACACACACGCCCGAGCGCACGCACGCACACACGCGCGCACACGCGCACATATTGATGAATTATTGTAATACATTTATACTCAAATTAATAATAATAATTCATAATAACAATAACAAGATTAAGAGCTCAGTGGCGCAACAAAACCTAAAGAATACTCATTATAAGTTAACTTGGTTATTAATAATTGATAACGTAACCAATAAATTAAGTTCCGAATGCGTGTGGTAATTTTCAGCTCGAGGAGAATGCACGGCAGTGGGGGAAAGAGAAATCGCAGTTGGCGAGGAAGTTTCAGGAAGCCGAATTTGAAAGAGATTGGTCGCCGGCGCCGGAACCGGAACCACGTCCTCTTGTGAGTGTGCGCCATTGTGGTACCTGTGGTGTCTTGTTGACGGAGGATGTTGCGCATCCTGTCGCTAGTGTTCTGTTACGTGGTCGTATCGGTATCACTTACAGCAGGCCGTCGTTGCAACACCAGTCGTCGTCATCGGCTTACGAACATCGGTGAAACAGTTGGGAGGGAGTTGATTATCTGGGTCAGAAACTAGAACACATACGAACCGCATGCATCTATTGACTCTGGTGGCTAAATGTGAACATGCACGTGTCATTTCATGTATGATTTTCATCCCATGCCAAATCATCATAGGCTTGTTGGAAGACTCGGTGAACAGAGGCAGCATGTATGGTCGGTCATGCATGTATGACTTGGTTGGGAGAGTAGCAGGAGGTTCTGTGATGCTGGCATAGTATGACTTGGTTGGGAGAGTAGCAGGAGGTTCTGTGATGCTGGCATAGTATGACTTGGTTGGGAGAGCAGCAAGAGGTTCTGTGATGCTGGCATAGTATGACTTGGTTGGGGGAGTAGCAGGAGGTTCTGTGATGCTGGCATAGTATGACTTGGTTGAGGGAGTAGCAGGAGGTTCTGTGATGCTGGCATAGTATGACTTGGTTGAGGGAGTAGCAGGAGGTTCTGTGATGCTGGCATAGTATGACTTGGTTGGGGGAGTAGCAGGAGGTTCTGTGATGCTGGCATAGTATGACTTGGTTGGGGGAGTAGCAGGAGGTTCTGTGATGCTGGCATAGTATGACTTGGTTGGGGGAGTAGCAGGAGGTTCTGTGATGCTGGCATAGTGTGACTTGGTTGGGGGAGTAGCAGGAGGTTCTGTGATGCTGGCATAGTATAACTTGGTTGGAGGAGTAGCAGGAGGTTCTGTGATGCTGGCATAGTGTGACTTGGTTGGGGTAGTAGCAGGAGGTTCTGTGATGCTGGCATGGTATGACTTGGTTGGGGGAGTTACAGGAGGTTCTGTGATGCTGGCATAGTATGACTTGGTTGGGGGAGTAGCAGGAGGTTCTGTGATGCTGGCATAGTGTGACTTGGTTGGGGGAGTTGCAGGAGGTTCTGTGATGCTGGCATAGTGTGACTTGGTTGGGGGAGTTACAGGAGGTTCTGTGATGCTGGCATAGTGTGACTTGGTTGGGGGAGTTGCAGGAGGTTCTGTGATGCTGGCATAGTATGACTTGGTTGGGAGAGTTACAGGAGGTTCTGTGATGCTGGCATGGTATGACTTGGTTGGGGGAGTAGCAGGAGGTTCTGTGATGCTGGCATGGTATGACTTGGTTGGGGGAGTTACAGGAGGTTCTGTGATGCTGGCATAGTATGACTTGGTTGGGGGAGTAGCAGGAGGTTCTGTGATGCCGGCATAGTATGACTTGGTTGGGGGAGTAGCAGGAGGTTTTGTGATGCTGGCATAGTATGACTTGGTTGGGGGAGTAGCAGGAGGTTCTGTGATGCTGGCATAGTGTGACTTGGTTGGGGGAGTAGCAGGAGGTTCTGTGATGCTGGCATAGTGTGACTTGGTTGGGGTAGTAGCAGGAGGTTCTGTGATGCTGGCATAGTATGACTTGGTTGGGGGAGTAGCAGGAGGTTCTGTGATGCTGGCATAGTATAACTTGGTTGGAGGAGTAGCAGGAGGTTCTGTGATGCTGGCATAGTGTGACTTGGTTGGGGTAGTAGCAGGAGGTTCTGTGATGCTGGCATAGTATGACTTGGTTGTGGGAGTAGCAGGAGGTTCTGTGATGCTGGCATAGTATGACTTGGTTGAGGGAGTAGCAGGAGGTTCTGTGATGCTGGCATAGTGTGACTTGGTTGGGGGAGTAGCAGGAGGTTCTGTGATGCTGGCATAGTATGACTTGGTTGGGAGAGTAGCAGGAGGTTCTGTGATGCTGGCATAGTTTGACTTGGTTGGGGGAGTAGCAGGAGGTTCTGTGATGCTGGCATAGTTTGACTTGGTTGGGGGAGTAGCAGGAGGTTCTGTGATGCTGGCATAGTATGACTTGGTTGGGGGAGTAGCAGGAGGTTCTGTGATGCTGGCATAGTATAACTTGGTTGGAGGAGTAGCAGGAGGTTATGTGATGCTGGCATAGTGTGACTTGGTTGGTGTAGTAGCAGGAGGTTCTGTGATGCTGGCATAGTATGACTTGGTTGGGGGAGTAGCAGGAGGTTCTGTGATGCTGGCATAGTATGACTTGGTTGGGGGAGTAGCAGGAGGTTCTGTGATGCTGGCATGGTATGACTTGGTTGGGGGAGTTACAGTAGGTTCTGTGATGCTGGCATAGTATGCGGCCCATGAGATCCATTCACCAGCTTCGAGGGTCTGTTTGATACGAGGCTTTTGACTCGCTCCATCCATACGTAGCCTTCTTCAAGGATGCTGCAGATAGGGCGCGAAGCTGGATAAGGATGATTGTTGGTCCTCAGAGCAGGAACGTGCAGCACTTCATTATTTGGCAGCGATACATCCGGATCCATAGTCGTGTACATATCTGGCAAGGACCTTACAGCCTTCTTCCCCGTCTCAGCTGGATTGAGGATGTGAGTCTTGTGTGTCTGACGAGAAGTGCTGGTGAATACTGATGCATGTTCCACGTAGGGCTGATCTTGCCATCGTAGAGGATGGCTTGTAGTCGATGTTGTCAAAACCGCCTGTGGTGAACACGTCCTTGACATCCTGAGGTGGCACCACCACACCGACCTGCTCCCAATGACCAATCACTGAATTTGCAACGTCTGTGCTCAACACCTTCAAATGGTCGTATGAGATGTACAGTCCTCGTTGATGCGTAACATCGATTGAGATTCACGGCCAGTTTGAAGATATACTTTCATAGCCATATACAATGAATAAATATGTTTTCATCAACTTTATTAACATATCATCTTTTATTTGTATAATATTGACCTTTAAATGCATTCCAAATACAAAATCGATGCCAGAAATGAGTTCACGAATCTCAAATTAGCTGGCAAACATGTATCATAATAGTTTCTATGACATACGCTTCACGATCTATGACTCCGCTAGGTTTTACAATATGGTCGACGGCGGCCATCTTGGATTTTACGATACAACTTGTGTCTTTGGATAATTGTTTTTCTATAGCCCTAAGGAACTTCCAAACCAAAAAGGACCTTTGCTTCACGACTTGAAGTCAAACCCTATTTTTTTGCACTTAACATGTCTACTATTGTGTTTGTGGCAGACGATCGAACGCGCAGGTTTTCTTCGTGAGAAGTTGTCGATTTTCCCCGTTAACAGACGTTGCTGTACTTAAATTGTTATACATTGTAACGATAACCTTCTCCGACAACTTTAGTTCTAGACTTGGTGCGTCTAACTCAGTAAACGGTGATCTCGCAATTGTTGCAAATGCCTCTGTCACCATAGGAACTTCGAAACACGCGTTCCAAGCCGACCTTTCCCCCGCGCCATGGAACGCTGAAACTTTATTACAGCCCACCATGGCATGGAACATGGCCTCTGGCATTCCGATCTCCAACGCTGACACATACGGTGTTTCAAACAGAAGAACAATTCGAGGAAGATGACAACAACATACGTGTCTACAGTGCGCACCACAACTGTGTTCACCCCTTTGTTGAGTATACTGAATGGTGCACTATACGTGTGTCCGCCTATTCGTGGGAACATAACTCATCAATGACTATCCCATGAGCAGCTACACTCTCACCAGTTGTCACGCACATCACCTTGTTTTCTGGCCACTGCTCCGTCTGGATTGCTTCTCTGAGAGACTTAACCTGAATAGTTCCTCCTTGTTTTTCGAATCCCATATAGGATCTCAAACCGTTTTTTGGCATATTTGTTTCTCTTGCCACCCGCAGTCCTCCACTGCCCGCGCTTCTCTTTGGCTGTTAGTTGCATGCATATGTTGACGCATATGTCACATACTATATCCAACTTACTTTCCAACTTACAAAACCTCACATCTCCAAATTGTGCTAGTGCGCGAAAAACACTTTGGGATCGCCATCGCGGATTTGGTTTGCAACGTATAACTTGCCAAAAAGTGTTGCTTCCGACGTGGTGGTTAGCTGCTGCGTGCCTATCTTTTTTCCAGCTTCGATTTTATCGTCGGAACAACCGTTTCTCTTAACCTGGGTGCTGAATGTTACGCTCTTTTAAAACATTTCGTCGGAATGCATCTTACTGTGTCTGGCCCACGGCTTCCAGCTTCGAGATGGTCTTCACCACTGAATCTGGACCGCATGCCTGGCTGTGGAGCATAACTAGGCTGCTGTTATCAGGCACGAAGGAATTTTCGTTTTGGAGAATGACACCAAGGAGTGCAAACACATCGGAATGGAACTTTCGCTGAGTAGCTAAGGTTTTGTCGCGGTGCATCTTGCTAGTTGCTGCTTGTGCTGCGGGTGATATATATGCTTCAAACTACTGCATGAGTCTTTCCAATTCTGTTTCCGTGAGGAGCCATATTTAGAGAGCGGCTGCGTTTTCAACGAGACGTCCCGCCTTTCCTCTTCACACTTTCATTTGCTTGTTCATGCGCCTGGTCGACGGGCAGTGTGGAGAACATGCGAGTCATTTAGGGTACTACTCAATTGCCTTCGATGAACTTCATCACCGCAGCACGGAGCAATGTCTTCCTATTCTTTAGGTGCACGGTGACACCGCCACATATCCGCACATCCTCACATCCGCACATCCGCACATCCGCACATCCGCACATCCGCACATCCGCACATCCGCACATCCACACATCCATACATGTGCTGTAAACTGAAGACCATGTACATACATGATTCCATGCAGGTGACGCAGACACCAAAGTTCTTCTCGCGATGCGCCCCAACGAAGATGCGAATAATTGTCTCCATTTCTCCAAGATAAAGTCGTAGAAAGCAAATGTTGGGAAATTCTGTATCAACTTCGCCCTCCTGTCATCTCTCCCTCCCTTTCCCCTTCGCTCGCCCTCGCCCTCCCTCTCCCTCTCATTCGCCCCCCCCCCCCCCTCTCTCATTCTATATCTCCCTTCACCGGCTCTCTTTGCTGCATCAGACGCTGGTCTGTGTATCACGGCTAAAGAAGCAGCTGCGGTCATTTGAATGTCGCGTTCCAGTGATGTGCCCAACTTTCAGGAATGAATCATCCATGGCCTAGGGCGCTACATCATCCTCTGCCAGGAGATCAGGACACCCGGAACATTCTAGTATGTCCCCCGAGTAAGACCACAAAGATTTCTCCTTGCTGAAGAATAGAAATGTCCCAATCTTTGTCATTTGACCTTGACAGTTCCAAGTTATTAACATCTGACCTTGACATTCACGGTCAAGAACACAACATCAGGATTTGGATTCAACATGCATGTGTACAAAAAACAGTGATGCTGCTGAAAAATATGCGTTTCGTTATCGTTCAAATTTCACCTTGAATTACATTTGACCTTGACATTCTAACAGACTGTCTGAATTGGATAGATTATGATTGCTTACACACAATATATATATATATATATATATATATATATATATATATATATATACAAACAGCGGCGGTACCGAAAAATAAAATAAATCACGATAATTGACATTTGACCTTGAATTTCAAGGTCAAGGACACGTCGTATGACGTGGATCCGGTTCTAATCGGATT
>OZ023210.1:30446961-30489461 GCA_963995525.1 Escarpia spicata
TCGGGTCGTGGTGTTGTAAATAATTGACACACGCTGGGCAAATGTGCCAAATGCGGCGAAACAAACAACGTCACTGTCACCTGCAAACACGCGGAGAAAGTGCAATGCCGTCAGTGCGTGGAACGTGGCCACAAGCATCATACCCGTGACTAAGAAATCGGCCTGAACGGTGTAGCCATTGAACATTCATTGGACGCTCAAACGGAGGACTCATATGTTACGCGGTCCTCTGCGTCTGGACTTTCAGGGAGGAAAAAACTCAAATGGTGCTTGCCTTCCCCGAATAACGTAAACGCCAGGTCATTATGCAGTGAGAAAATAGAAGAACTGCAAATATATACTGCAGAACACGATGTTTCAAATATATGTGTTAGCGAAACTTGGTTTAAGGAATATACGGACAATAGTAGAGTTACTATGCAGGGGTTTTGTTTAGAGCGGAAAGACAGAGGTCTCGGTCGAGCCGGTTGTGTAGCGTGTTATAGTCGAAATGAATTAAGATATATTAAGTTGATTGATACGGAGGCTCATAATTTAGAGGTGTTATGAATATAGATTATGCTAAACAAAATGCCTCAAAAAATGTCATGTACACTGTATATTGGTATCATACATGGAATTTCGACAAACACGGAGTATTAAAAAAATACGTGACCATATAATTATGAGCGTAGACACTATGTTACGCAGACATCCAGAGTGCGGTATTATTATAACTGGAGATTTTAATCAGTTACATGATACTTTTCTGAGAACACAGTATCAATTCGTTCAGGTTGTAAATGTAGTAACACGTGGACAGGCGATACTGGATAAAATATGGATGAATGTGGAAGTTTTATATACCCCACCTGTTACTATTTGTGAACTAAAATTGTATTGCTGCAGCCAAGAAGTAATCGGCTAATTGATACAGGGTGTGTGACACGTTTAACTGTAAGGTGTATGGTTCCCAGTGAAAAAGCCGCATTTGCCATGGCGCTGTCAGCTATTAAATTTGAACCCTTATTTAGACTTAAAGCATGTGAAGAGCAGTATGTGGTTTATCAAACAGTAATTAGCAACCTCGTGGAAATATGTTTTCCTACTAAAGTAGTGACGCGTCATACGGCTGATAAGCCATGGGTTACGGATTGGCGTAGAGCACTAGTACCTAGTACGCAAAAGACAGCGCGCTCACATGATTGGTGATTTGAACCTAGCCACAATGTTGCGTAATGAGGTAAACCGCACCACTAAGAGACTTAAGTACGACTTTTACCAAACACAATTTGCCGTAATGAATGAAACAGGATAACACGATTGGTGGAAACATATGAAAAAAGACAAATGACAATTCGTACATGCAAGGCCTCGCTAACAAAACAACGGACGGTGATTGTGGTTCATTAACCAACAGAATTAACGAGTTTTTGTGTATCTGTAAGTAAACATTTACGTCGTTTAAATTAGGATAATCAATTATTCACAGTAAATGATGAATTGCCAAACCAGTATGCCATCAGTGTTATGACAACTCTCAAAGCATTACAGAATGTTAAGGTGAACAAAGCGACAGGGCCTGGTAGCATCCCTACTTGGGTGTTAATACATCTCGCAGACGTCCTCGCTCCTCAATTAACTGCTATTTTTAATCAATCACTGCGTGAAGGAGGACTTCCTATGGCATGAAAAATGGCGAACGTTGCCAGAAATAAACCCACCTATGTCGATTGAAAAGGACACTAGACCAATATCACTAGCTCCAATAGCTGCTCAGGTGTTTGAGTAAATCGTAATGAAATGGGTGGATGAAAAAATTGAAGGAAATATAAATTGATGGAACATCTATAACAGACGTACTCGTCGAAATGGTACACATGTGGTATGAGGCGACTGATAAACTGGATTCTTATGTCCGAGTTGTCTTGCTAGATTTTAGCAAAGCGCATGACCTCATTAATCATCATTTGTTATTTAAAAAGCTACAATTGTATGATTTGCCCCCATTATTACATTATAAGATGGATGGCAACATTTTTACTAGACAGATCTCATCAAGTAAAAATAGGAACTGTATACCCGTATTCTAGTCAACCAAATGGGAGTACCACAGGGAACCATATTTGGACCTAAATATTTCCTAGTCTACCTAAACGATGTAGAAACGCCTGTTCCGTTATCTAAGTATGTAGACGATCGTACATTATTCGAAGTATGCTATAGAAAAGGTGCATCTGCTATGCAAGAATCGGTTGATATTGCCGCCAGGTGCACAGAACAGAATGACATGAAAATTAATTCAGATAAATCAAAAGAGATGATCATCAGTTTTGTACAAGATGATAATTTTCGAAATACCATACCAAAAATAAAGATCAGTGGAATGGATGTAGATCAAATAGACCATGCCAAACTTCTAGGTGTTACAATTTCACATAATCTTACATGGAATAAACATGTGAAGAATATTGTTAAAAAGGCTGGGAAATGATTATATGGTATGCATTAAAACGAGCTAGAATTAGCCAGAATAACCTGGTGATTGTGTATGTCGGCGTCGTGAGACCGGTACTTGAATATGCATGACCCGTGTGGCATTCCAATTTACATCAATACTTGTCAAACAATATTGAAATGATACAGAAAAGAGCACTAAAATGCATTTTCAATGGTACTAGTTATGCTGAAATGCTTAGTTATGTTGGCTACAGACTTTGAAAGACGAGACTCAACAAGATGAAAATTAGCACAAACAATTTAAATCATCTGCTACCTGACAAAAGACACACCAATTATGATATAAGCGGGAGCAGCACATACCCGTTGCCAAGAACCCGGACGAATATATATCGTAAATCTTTATTACCATACAACTGGAAATAAACATTAAAAGGTAAAAAAGAAGATTGTATTACTAATGTGTAAGGTTTCACTGCATTAATTGTATTCTTTTATCGACTGTCTAATGTGAATCCAACTCAGCTGAGTTGCTAATGAAGTATGTTTTATTTTATTTGTTATCTAACATGCCGCTTGACAGACAATTTCGAGACGGTCTCGCAAGACGTTCCACGTGACGGCTCGTAGGCGCGAGTAGCAAATTAATAGTAATTTTACACGAACACGCGATGATAAAATTGTTTTCCTTCCGTTCGTTTGGACAGTCATTGTCTTTTTTGATGTTGTAAAACAAGGGCAACTAATGTGTCTTTGTGAGTAATGTGCCAGAGACATTAAACACTGGGGACTGTTTCACTAGTATTCTCATAAGCTCGTACATTCTCATGAGCTCGTACATTCTTATCAACTCATTGATGATTTTGCTCTTTAAAATCGATTTCGCTCCTTAACAGTGTATGTATAAATCCAACGAAACACCTGCGGGATACCAAAGAACAGAACGAGACCATTTTAGATACAACAATAAACGGCGACACTTACACCAGATCATAATAACACAGAAAACAGAAATAATAACAATTTATTTCTCAAGTTAATGAAGATGAAGTTATCCGAGCTGTGACCAATTGGGAAAGTAAAACATCCACAGATTGCGAAGACATAAGTATGCATTTGGTTAAAGAAGTTATTAACTCCATTGCAAAACCTATCACTTATATTTGTAATCTGTCTTTCACTTCTGGAGTATTCCCGGAGAAAATGAAAATAGCAAAGGTTATCCCACTCTTTAAGTCTGGGGATAAGTATATGTGCACTAATTATAGGCCTATTTCACTATTACCACAATTCTCAAAAATATTAGAAAAATTGTTCAGTTCTCGTTTAGATAGCTTTATTACCAAACACAAACTAATAAACCCAAGCCAATATGGATTTCAACAAAATATGTTAACTTGTCACGCACTAATAGATCTTGTTGATGCAATAACCCAATCACTGGATGCCAAAAAAATATGCTATTGGTGTTTTTATCGATTTAAAAAAGCATTTGACACTGTCAATCACAAACTGTTATGTAAAAAAATTGAATGTTTTGGTATCCGTGGTGGGGCATTTAACTGGTTAAATAGTTATCTAGAAAACAGAAAACAATTTGTGTCCATTGACAAATGTAATTATACTGTGCGCAGTATTTCATGTGGTGTCCCACAGGGTTCGATCCTGGGCCCCAAACTATTAATTCTATACGTTAATGATATGTGTAACATATCTAATCTAGTAAAATACATTCTCTTTGCAGACGATACTAAATCTTTTATGCAAATAGTAACATCAATAAACTAAACGAAACTGTATGTAACGTTCTGGACCAAATGTATACATGGTTTGCAGTAAATAAATTAACTCTGAACATATCTAAAACCAATCATATGTTATTTGAAAATCGTATGCTAAACAAAGAAATTAATATAAAAATACGAAATGTTAATATCGAAAGAGTAAGGGTCACCAAGTTTTTGGGTGTGTTTATTGATGATCTACTAAATTGGAAAGCTCATATAAAATACGTACAATCAAAGCTTTCAAAAAGTACAGCTATAATGTGTAGATGCAGTCATCTACTTGATAGAAATAGTAGACGTATTCTATACAGTTCTCTCTTTTTGCCGTATTTAAATTACTGTGCAGAGATATGGGGAAACACGTAACCAACAAATACTAACTGTATTTTTGTATTACAAAAAAGAGTAATCCGCATTATATTTGGTGCAAGATGGTTGGATCATACAAACTCACTTTTCCAACAATTACATGTTCTAAAATTTCCAGATATCATAGAACTGAAAACATCATTATTTATGTACAGAGCTTACTACAGCTGTTTGCCATCAAATATTCAGTGTTTGTTTACTAGACGGGAAATAGCATACTCAGTGCGAGCTAATCATGACCTAGAACGACAGAGAGTCTGTTCTACAATGCGATCAATGTCTCTTTGTGTAAAGGGAGTGCAATTATGGAATTCTTTATGTGATCATTTAAAAATATTACTGAATTTAAGCGTAAATGCAAGAACCTTATATTTGAGAAATATCTGGTTGTAGAAATCTAAATAAAATCATACACAATATAATCATGCCATTGAGGAAACTACAATATGTGTAAAGATGTGTACTTATCACATACTTTAAATTTTGAATATGCACATATTCCATTACATGTTTTAAATTTGTGTAGCTAGATGGTTAGATGAATAGCAAATTCGAATAATATAATATTGATGTCTCAAAATACATGTACGTATGTATATGAATGTGAATATATGTATGTATATATGTGTGTATATGTGTGTATATGTGTGTATACATACATGTATATAATTATATATAAATATATGTCAGGGGTAAATTTACACAAAAGTCAATGACTTCGTATTTACCCCCTTCAAACATTGTATATTCTCACTTGTATTATAGTTAAACTTGTTTGGTTGTCTTGTCTTGTCTTGTCTTGTATATATTGTGTTATTAATGTTCTGAATAAACGTTCATTCATTCATAAACACAACGTTGTTTCAATGTGATAATACATTACCTATGGAACTAATACATTTTATTAGTTTGATCTAGAAAATGCATATGTACATTGTAAATAATTAAATTTGGCTTAATGTCATCAGCGTAATTGGCTAACTTAGATTTGTATAACGATTTAGCACGCATGCATACGGATGGCCCAAACGCATATCATACCGTATGTGCTCGTGTGAAGACCATACCTCACGATGTTGTTGCTGTTGTTGTGGCCAAGCCTGCGTAGGATTGTTGGCTTCGTACATGCTCCTGCCGACATCGATTTTTGTACGTGCGTTGCATATTCACTAGTAGTCTCTATATATACACGGTAACGATTGACGCAGTTTTCGCATTTACCAGGCACCTGGTATTTAAGCATGCAAATTTTCGTCCAACTTCATAATATTTTTTTTATTTCTTTCGTATACATGCATACATACATACATACGTACATGCGTACATGCGTACATGCGTACATGCGTGCGTGCGTGCGTGCGTGCGTGCGTACGTGCGTGCGTGCATGCGTGCATGCGTGCATACGTGCATACGTGCATACGTGCATACATGCATACATGCATACATGCATACATGCATACATTCATACATGCATACATGCATACATGCATACATACATACATACATACATACATACATGCATACATGCATATCGTCTATTTGATATGATGAATCGTGATTGATTAACCCACGTCGTTCTTGGCTTTCTTCGCGGTATGTGCGTCTTTTTCTAATATTCGACGTGGTCTTCCCCTGTGCGTGTAATAGCAGTCGAAGCACGTATTCTAAACCACTCCGTCCTTGTGATGTTCATTGGGCTTCAATAGTGTTTGCCTTATTACAGACCGTCTTGTACGTAATCTGTCTAGACGTCTCATGTTAAGAATTCACCGCAGCTAAACCCTTTTGACGATACGCGTCTTGTTTTGGTGAATTTTCGTCTCGAAGTCTACAGCTCTTCATTTTGCATGAAAACCACTGTAACGCAGATTAGACAGCGGAAAGTGCAGTGGTGATTGGTTTCTTCTGCGGCATCGAAGCAACGTTTCTTATATCGCAGCCACGACACATCGGTGCTCGCACAGCAATGATAAAACCGGTGAATTTGACATTATTAAATCGAAAATTGCGCATGTCCTTCGTCAAGCATTGTCAACAATGCTGATAACCGTTATATAATGTTAATTACATCGCTATTGCGGCATGGCATCTCGTAGATCAAACATTACGCATACAATTGACACTTTAAAACGTCTTGTGTTTCTGTCATAAAGACAATTTCAACAAAATATTGGACTGAATGTGCTATCGCGTCAAGTGTTTGGTGTACATTTTTGGTGGCTTGACGGAACTTCTGCTAAGCATCGGGTCACGTGATGGATTTGGCAATTGCACATACTTAAATGTTTAGGGGCCAATGTTACTCAACGATTTGTGCTTCAACCAGTCATTGTGATAACACACCTTACATTGCTTAATCGATATATTGTCTAAGTCTTATGAATATAAATATTGATCGATGATCCGATATTCCCCGACATGCCCTGCTGCGGTGTATCGAGGAAGTTCCGGTTGCCAAGTGACTGACTGCCGTAAAACGACTGTCGACTATTTTGTATGTGGAATCGGAGTCAGACTCGGGAGTGTTTATTTGACCCACGTATAAAAACAAAACGGTAAAATTTTCAAAAACCAGAATTACCTACAGCTCAGTTATGAAATACTGAATATGTGTTAAAATAACAAGTAGTACATACGTGTATTATTAAGTAGAATATATAACATAAAAGTAGAAACAATCAATATATGATATAATCAGTTAGCAATCATCCTGACCATGAACTATCAGGTTACTGTAGATAAACAAAAACAGGGGTCAGGGAGACTGCCACTAAGTCCATTATCGGTCGCTCTCGTAGCAGCCACCCCATTTAGTAATTTTCAACAAAGTATGTTTGGCTTATTTAAACACTTTCGATAAAATAATAACAACACAAGTGCATACTTTCTAATGCAGTAACGGTTACACAAGTATTTGAATTATATTACCAATAATTGATGTCAAAATCCCCAAAACAAAATATAAAAAGTTATCTTAATTTGATAACTAGCAGATCGTTACAACTACATCAGACATATTAATAACAGTACATTGTGTACGTAAATTAACAGAAGTAATAAAATTAAAACAAGATATGATTATTTGTTGATTATTCAGAATGTCCACATATATAACACTTTGGCAAAGAGCACTGTATTCTGTAATTTTATAGAAAACATGTTTTGGCATAACTAATAAAACCTTATAAGCTATGTGTTAAATATTGTTCCTTATGTGAAGTGCAGTATTGTTTATTAATAATGGAATATCAAACCTAATGCATCGTTTGACAAAGTCATGTTTTGCTCTATTTGTATGGATGTTGTCATGTATCGGTGTATTAATGTTGTGAAAATTTTTATTTAGCGTAAATGGTAAGTTTTGCAAATAAGCTGGTAATGTCATAGACACATTTTTATAATACAATTTCAATTCCTGTAAATGTAGCAAATCTGTTACATTAAGAATGTTTAGTTTCTTAAACAGCGGCTCAGTATGTGCATTATGTTTAGCTAAGCATATTATTTTAATCGCTTTTTTGTAGTTTGATAATTCTGTTACATTTAAAACCCCATATCATTAGGCCATAATTAATGTATGGTAACATTAAAGAGCTATACAAAGTAACTTTTATATTTACTGGCAAAAATCTTTTAATTTGTTTAATATACCTATCAATTTAGAACATTTGATTGAAATATTTTCAATATGAATGTCCCAGCTTAGGTTTTCTTGCAAAGTCACCCCAAGAAGATTAAAGTTTTGGACTCTTTCGATTCTGGTTTCATCTATCTTAAGCAGAAAATGTTTAACTTGTTTGTTTCCTAGTTTGTGTATTATATACTTGGATTTCTTTGTATTTAAAGACAGTTGATTTATTTTCAGCCATTCATTTACCTTGTTTAATTATGTATTTAAATGTTGTTCGGTGTCTTTTGGACATAATGTTTAAAGATACGTATTTCAATATTTCACTTGACTTTGGTAAATCATTTATGTATATTAAATCAAAAATGGGCCCTGTAGAGAACCCTGTGGCACACCTGTAGTAATAGGCAGGGTTTCACAAATAATATATTTGTAAATAACGTACTGTTTTCTATTTTTCAAATAACTTTCCATTAGCTTTAGGGCAGTGTCGCCTATTCCATACAAATGTAGTTTACTTAATAACATTTAGTGGTCTAAAGTATGAAATGATTTTGATAAATCTAAAAATATATTAATGGGTGTTTCTTTAGAATCCAGTGCGGCTATTGTTCGGTCGATAACTTCCATGATGGCATATTCGGTTGAGTGACCGGATTTGAATCCGTACTGATTAGCATTAAAAAGTTGGTGTTCAGTAAAAACAATGAATATATCAGATTATGCTTAACTTTTTTCAATAACCTTAGAGATTACTGGTACCAGAGATATCGGTCTGTAGTTACAAAATAATGTTTCGTCATCATTTTAAAGATAGGAATAACTTTTGCCATTTTCATCTTATCTGGGAAGATTCCAGAATTTAATATTTCATTAAGAAGTAAGGTTAAGGGTTTTATTGAAATAAATGTTAAATATTGTAATTGTTTCAATGTAATACCATCACAGCCACTACTGGTTTTTGCAGAGAAATTGTCAATTATTCTGAGTATTGACTCTTCGTTTATTTCTTGGAATTGGAAACGCATTTCTGATCTTCCTGTCAAATAATAACTATGATTTTTCTTACTGGTGTTTTTACTTTGGTTTGCAAGGTGTTTTCCTATGTTTGTAAAAATAAATTAAAGGTATCAGCAATTTCGACAGTGTCTGTTATTTTGTGGTCTCCTTCTCTAAAATATATAGTTAATAATCTTTTTTGTTGGGTCTTTGCAGAATTTCATTTCTAGTTTTCCAAGTTTTCCTTGCGTCATTTTTATACCTGTTAAACAATTTAAGATACCATTATAAGTTTTTAAGTTTGTCTTTTTAATAAAATGATCAATAGATGTAGGATTTGACAGCTTAAGCTGTTTAAGTATATTTTCTCTGTATTTTATGGATTTAAGTATACCATTTGTTATCCATATGGAGTTTTGATGTTTATATTTATTAAACGTCAATAATTTAAATGGCTTGTGATTATAAGTACCTCGATGATTATTTTGTAATTGTTATTTGGATCGTGCAAAGGGACTTGATCCAATTTGCATGGTGTAGGAACGTCATTTTAAAAGATAACATGATAAGAAACTCGTAAAGATTATCATGTGTCAGTACTTTTACAACTTTGTAATTTACTATTTAAAATTCCTGCGGCGAAATACGTTTTTTTGAAGCTGAAAAGTCTCATATATAATTCATTATACACTGCAAAGAGCGAATAGTGAATGACAGGACTCTATTTGATTAGAATAAAACCTGAACATTACAAACACTGAACAAATGTTCTTTGTATAGTGATATGGCTGTGCACCAGGTAAAAAAAAACATGAAATTTGCAGTTCAACGTCCTACAGCAATTGTTTTTGCAAACTGGTACCTAGCGATGCTTCGGTGTTTCCATCCATGCAAGCGATAGTGGTACATCAATTAATTATAGTCTGTGGACGTTTGATAGGAACTGCCATTACCGTGCCGTCATGCATATATACACATTATTTGTATCGACCAGCACTCTGAGTTTGACTTCGTAATTAGGACAAAAAGCGTCCGCTTCCCAGACAGTGTGAACATTTGAATATAAATGTACATCTGAGTCTAAAAACAGTAAGCGAAAATCAGTGATGCTCTCGACAGAGCATCTACGTCGTGTAACTGAGAAGAAACGCCGTCTTGCCTGTGGCACACTACGGTGTATTCATCATGAAATTGGCAAACACTATTACTGATTGCTTATGTTCTGTCCAAAATTATGTATTCTTGTTAGTTGGCAGATGTGTTGTGTTCACTATATTTAGAACAATTACGTACTATGCGATATCCAGTAATTATGGCTGTTCGTAACGCTGTACATTTCATCCCGTGTAGGACCTGCTCATTAATTTGGAAGATCATCTCGACGTCTCTGGAAGGTTTTCAGGCACGCTGCAATTACTACGCGACGACGACTCATGCACAAATATCCACATATATATATACAGTGGTACTCATTTATACAGCTGATTGAACTGACGCAAGATGATGTGAACAACAAAAGGATCCTAATCTGGATTCGTTCGACTGTGTGTTCAGTTTGTTTCTCTACTATACCACCACACCTAATAATGTCAGGGAAGCTGATTACTTTTCTCATAATAAAGAAATCAAATCCAGATTATCTACACGCCAATTGAGAAAACGTCTACGGGCATTCATGCACTATAATTGGCAAACAAGTGTATATTACCGCACAAAACACAACGCACCATTCTGATGGAGACGTCGCTGTCACATTGGTGGTTTATATCTGGAGATCTGGCTTGTTTACGAGACATCGACGGCATTGCAATGCTGACAGCCGTGAAGCCGTGTCAGCGCCTGATAAGTTGGTGGTGCGTTAGACCAATAAATAGGCACGATAAAGCTGTTATAAACATGACATGTTTTAAATAGAAAACAAAGGCATTGGCTGCATGACGAATACCGACATGTTTGGATGTTTACCGTTCATACTACGCTACAACCTATTAGCCCAGCCGATACGTATATGAATTGTGCATTTTATGATACATGCATGGCATTTGGCATACACTTAGAACATATAAGAACAAAAATATTTGGATATAGGGCCATGTCAGATTTCTCCCTGGAAGGCGTTGGTGGCCACAAGATGGCCGCCGAAAACCTATTTTCCCCATATCATATTATCTGCGCCAGGTAGAGCAGTCATTTTGGTATAAAAACATAGGTTTTCGGGGTCAACGATTTCATATATGTTACATTTGATCTTCTCCGACATTTACACCCGCCATTTTTAAAGATGGCGGTCGCTAAACTCAATATCCCCATACCTTAACAAATTAGGCATATAAAACCGTAATTAATTTCGAAACTTTCATTTTTCATATCCAAGAATAATGTTAAATTACCTGGTAGAGGCTTTCGTTGACGTGTCACGTCAACTTCATCAGTACCTATGACGCTGAATGACGTCATCGTACACGTGAGGCAGTTCGTAATTGCCCTCGTCTCTGTTGATGGGTGTTTGGGTTTTTCTGATCCAGATGGCTTCCTTGATTTGCCGAATTCTTCTGTTGGGTTCTTTGTCAACAATTTTCACTCCCTCCCAGTCTATGATATGGTTGATGAAGTTGACGTGACACGTCAACGAAAGCCTCTACCAGGTAATTTAACATTATTCTTGGATATGAAAAATGAAAGTTTCGAATTTGAAAACGAACTATCCTGAAGAATGTTCAGTAATCTTAGGACAAAGTATGGACAAGAATGTTTCAAAGACGTGAGGAAACTCGAACAATTGACCAGAAAGGTTTCGCGCCACAGAAATCACCTTGTATTTACACTACGTTGCAAAGACATCAATGTAACACCTCCCAGTCTCAGTCTGAAATGCCCGATAAACACGACGAATGCGAGGAGAATAGTGGACAAAGCCAGGAAGGAACTAGTGAGAGAGAGAATACGTGTCATAAACAACAAATTGGACACGTTTAAAGAGAAGAAACTCGCCCTAGAAACGAAGCTGTTTACTTCGTTGTCAAGGGAAGAACAACAAAACGTCACGCGCCACACCGCGCATGTCAGCGAGAGTACGCATGAGAAAACAAAATGGCGCCACCAACAACAAATTCGGCGCTTGGAAGCGAAGAGAGACAGAACAAACGAAGTTGACCTTACCGGAACACAGCTAAAAAGGTGGGTGATAAATCTGTCGAAATACAAACTGTCCGGGGCCCAGAATAAGATATTAGCGAAGGGACTAAATTACGCGGTAACGCCAAAAAAAGTACCAACCGAGGAGTTCGTCGTAGCGGCAGAACAAGCGACATGGAAACTACCACAAGAACAAAAAGACAAACTTCGTGCAGATATCGCGGGAGTTCTGAAATCAGCAAAAGTTCCAAAACAGAACCTAACCAGACAAGAAAGAACAGCCTTGAAAGAGCTGCAGAAGGAGAAGTCCATCACCATACTCCCAGCGGACAAGGGAAAGGCCACAGTCATCATGGAAACGAAAGGATACCAGGACAAAATGAAAGAAATGCTAAGTGACGAAGCGACATATGAGAAGTTAAAGAAGGATCCGACCAAGAAATATAAGGCAGAACTCATCAGAATGGTAAATTCCTTGGAGAAGGAGGGGAAGATCACCAAAGATCAGTACTGGTACTTATATCCTACGCTAGAAAAAGTACCACGGATGTATGGATCACCAAAAATCCACAAGGAGAAGGTGCCACTCAGACCAATTGTCGACTACACACTAGCATACAGAGTATCCAGAGAATTGGCCAACATACTACAACCACTTGTTGGAAAAACAGAACACCATACGGAAAATTCACAAGAATTGGTGAAAGAAATGACAAAGCTGAGAATGGAAGAAGGAGAATCATTTGTGTCATATGACGTTGTGTCACTGTTCACGAAGACCCCAATCAGAGAAGCTTGCAAAGTCATCAGAAAAAGACTAGAGAATGACAAGACACTAAAGAAGAGAACAAATATAAACGTAGACGACATCATGGAGTTGTTGAAATTTGTCTTGGAGACGACATACTTCAGATTTGGAGGAGAAATTTACCAACAGAAGTTTGGGGTAGCCATGGGCAGTCCAGTGTCCCCCATTGTTGTGAACCTGTACATGGAGGACCTGGAGCAGAAAATCATAGCCACAGCACCAGTCGATTGCCAACCGAGAAACTGGAAGCGATATGTGGACGATATAATTTGCCTGGTACACACAGGAAAGGCAAAGAAATTACAACAACACATGAACACTGTAGACCCCACAGGTAGCATCATTTTCACACGGGAAGACGAAGAGAACAACAGCATGCCCTTCTTGGATGCAAAGTTCACCAGAAAGGAAGATGGCAGTGTGAAGTCCACAGTGTACAGGAAGAAGACGCACACTGACCAATACCTGAATTTTGCATCCCACCACCCCAAACATCAGAAGTTGGGAGTTGTCAAAACCCTTATGAACAGGTGTGAGACAATAACTTCGGAGGAGGGGGACAAGAAAGAAGAGGTGGAACACCTGAGAGGAGCTCTAAGAGTATGTGGCTATCCGTCGTGGGCCTTGAAAAAGGCGACAGATAGCAGTAAGAAGAAAAAGACCAACAAAAAGACTAAGGACAAAAACTATCGGAGCCAAGTAGTCATCCCATACATAGAGGGGGTATCGGAGAGAGTACATCGAGTACTGAAAAAATATGGAGTAGCAACGGCCATGCGTCCCCACACCACCCTCAGACACCTGTTGGTACATCCCAAGGACAAAGTACAGCTAGAAGAACAGGGCGAACTGGTGTACCAAATACCGTGCAAGAATTGTGGTGGGGAATACATTGGGGAGACAGGAAGACTACTCAAAACAAGACTGGAGGAACACAGAAAGGACGTAGACAACACGAAAAATGAGAAATACACAAGGAGCGGAAAAAAAAGATTGATGTCTACCATCAATAAATCCGCCCTTACAGACCATGCGACAACTGAAAACCATATCATAGACTGGGAGGGAGTGAAAATTGTTGACAAAGAACCCAACAGAAGAATTCGGCAAATCAAGGAAGCCATCTGGATCAGAAAAACCCAAACACCCATCAACAGAGACGAGGGCATTTACGAACTGCCTCACGTGTACGATGACGTCATTCAGCGTCATAGGTACTGATGAAGTTGACGTGACACGTCAACGAAAGCCTCTACCAGGTAATTTAACATTATTCTTGGATATGAAAAATGAAAGTTTCGAATTTGAAAACGAACTATCCTGAAGAATGTTCAGTAATAAAACCGTAATTGTTACGTCACTGTATTGATTATAAGTCAAAGATGGCAAATGTATTACAATTGGTCTTCGTCGGTATTCTTGTCCGCCATTTTTAAAGATGGCGCCTTTCAAAGCCAATTTTCCTCATATCTTAAGAACTAAACAACCCAGAGAGATAACTGTGATGTCAAAATTTAGTTTTTTGAGTGAGGCTGTTTCAGATAATATATATATATATCTTGTTGAACATTCGTATTGGACATGTTTTCCTAAATGGCGGCTATTTTTCCAAATGGCGGTTATTTTCCAAAATGGCCGCCATCAGTTGTTATTTTACATATAACCCGCCATGCTAAATCCATGATAGGGGTATCAAAGCTAGTTCCTTTCCTTCCTATTTTAATGTTATTAAAGTTTATGTTGCCCTCAAAACGCCACAAAAGCTTAATACATTTTTTATTTTATAAAGTACAACAATGGGAACATCATTATTTGATCCAATGTTTTTGTGTCATGTTGTCAGCAGAAACAGTCCACAGCAGAAAATTACTTGTTAGCAGAAACAATCCATAGCACAAAATTTACTACGTCGTGTGTGGCAGTTCACTATGCATGTAGTAATTGTGTGTATGTTACATGATAACTGTGTACATATTGTCAACAACAGAAGCGTTCTATGCCAGTTCCCAGTTACTGCACGTCCCAGTGTTTAGTGTGTCACATGTTAGCTAGGAGCACACAGTCCACCACAGTACCAAAGAGCAGTGCACTGAAGTCCTGCCTTGAAGTAATTGCATAGTCCTCTGCATTCCTTCTTATAACCACAGCCCAGTAGTTCTCGACAAGCTTGTGTCGCTTCTGGAAGAGTTGTCCAGCATATATTCCAGCCGCCGTTGTCATTCCTGTTCCACCCACATTCACTTGGAGATGGAAGCTCGGGAGCCGCGATCACCGTCAGTGTGATATGTGCTGAGGACTTGTTTGTCGGTGGGAATGGTTGCTGCACTAATCGCCAAGAACAACAACTCGATCTTGTCGTCAGTGCGGAGAAACTCCTGCCAGTTTCCAGGAATTGTACTGGATGGCTCTACGCGTCTGCGGATTCCTTTCCCCCTCTTGGTTCGTGTTTCAGCCTTCAAGCTATCTGTGAGATACTCGTCCCACATAACATCAAATCTGCTCACATGTTGCAATTATGATGTGATGTGATTTATGGCAGGAACACCTGTGTCGCAAAATCAGAGAATGTCTTTACAAAACCCGGTCGAAGCATGGTGACGATTGCAGCCCCCATCAAGGATGACGACTTGTGCGGTAGGAGTGGGGGAATCGTCTTCTACAGGAAAGAGGTCTTCCAAGCAGCCGACCAGATCAGACTTTGTCCCAGTTCGCAGTTTGCCCATTTGTGATAACGCTAGTGGATACGCCTGGATTTCATGCTGAAAGAACCATTACGTATTTGCGACGCCATATACAGCCTGGAGAACAGAGAACAGTCATTCTTGAGTTGAGTTGTGCTCTTAATTTCTCTCGCACTGGTGAACAATGGCAGGTTGTTTCCTTGATTGGATCAAGAGTGATTGGCCCCTACCGATTCATGCTAAGATTATATATATATATATATATATATATAAATATATACTGCCACCTGTCATAATTATTGTAATTATTGGAACTGAATTGGAGTAACACATTAGCACTTAAGAAGAATTGCACCTTTGGAACATATGACATATTTTGTATAATTTTGTAAGGTTGACGGGTATGCATAATATTGTACATGCGGTAAATATGACAACACGTGGACACTGAAGATCACTACGGATACTCCTGGAATAAATATTACAACAAAAGACATACCATTTCATTCACACTACAACATTAGTACCATAAACAAAATCTCCTTAAACATCATTGGCCCCCATTTTGGAAAATGCGACCATTTTGGAAAATGCGGTCATTTTTGCAAAATTGTGCCAAATATTTTGGAAAATGGCTACAACATGGCAAGCATTGTATCACGGGGCAAATCAACCATTGCTCTAAAGCCCAAAACGCAGTTTTGGACATTCACTAACTGTGTGCAAATGTCCGCACAAATCCGCCGTTATGTTTAATTTTGTCACTTTCGCTTTTAAGGGCGCCATCTTTAAAATGGTGGATAAGAATGTCGACAAAGACCAATCGTAACAGATGTGCCATCATTGATCTATAACCAATACAGTGACGCAACAATTACAGTTTATATGCCTAATTTGTTAAAATATGGGGACATTGAGTTTAGCGACCGCTATCTTTAAAAATGGCGGATGTGAATGTCGGAGAAGGTCAAATGTAACATATTTGAAATCGTTGACCCCGAAAACTTAAGTTTGGTACCAAAATGACTGCTCTACGTGGCGCAGTTATTAAGATATGGGGGAAATAGGAATTCAGCGGCGATCTTGAAAATGGCCGCCAACGCCTTCCAGGGCAAAATCTGAGATATTATATCGAAATATTTTTGTATATGCTGTAAGTGTGTGCAAATGTCATGCTTTTATCATAAAACGCACAATTCAGCCGTATTTTGTCACATATCGACTGGGCTATATGGGTTATATTAACTCATAATACTGTTATTGACGTTTGTGTCTTCTCCTTTTTAACTGTGGCCGATTAACTGTATTCATTTCAGTTGCGAGATATGTGCTTTCTATATTTAGAATAATTGTATGCAGACATGTTCAAACTGCCAAAGTTTCACCGAGGCTAAGTATTTATCTCATAATTAGGAAATCAAAACCAGACCACACGCAAATTGATAAAACGTCTACATTACATCGGGCCCGGTAATTGCAGTGGCAGTCAGATATCTAGGGACAATAATTAATTGTGCACTACTATTGACCCCTCACTGATCTGGATAAATACACACTTCTAAGAAACTGGCATCAGCTAAGAAGTGTTAAATATATATGACGATATCATAGTGTATGTTTCAACAAGTCAAACCTGTTTTATACACCGAAAACCATGATGTGAAATCTGTGGTCGTTGTTTATGCATGCAATTATTTTTGCTTTGCCGAAATATTTATAATTGTATTTCTTCAAATCCGTTCTAATACACTTAAACGCTAAGAGATACTATTATAATAGTAGCTTAGACAGCGAGTGATATTGTTTTCTTACTACCACCGCGCTCTTGGCATTGTTACGTGTAAAACAAACACGACCATGTGCAAAGTGTGATCATATCCGTGGATATTGTTCCCATGCATGTGCGTGCTGCAGCCAAATAAGTATTCCGCAAGTTAACGAGGACCTACTGAACCATTAGTATTTGCGGGAGGCTTGGTGATCGACGGTGAGGCAGGATTAGTAAACTACGTGTGTGCGTGTTTATAAGCCACTAATTTCACAATGATCACGCCCAACGGACGGTCCGCAATGCGCGAGGCTCCTTTGTTCTACATAGTGCAATGTATACACTGATAAGGGCGTTACACGTACAACCGTAGCGTTAAGGCCGGGATACACCGATAAGGGCGTTACACGTGGAACCGTAGGGTTAAGGCCGAGATACACCGATAAGAGCGTTACACGTACAACCGTAGCGTTAAGGCCGGGATGCACCGATAAGGGCGTTACACGTACAACCGTAGCGTTAAGGCCGAGATACACTGATAAGAGCGTTACACGTACAACCGTAGCGTTAAGGCCGGGATACACCGATAAGGACGTTACACGTGCAACCGTAGGGTTAAGGCCGAGATACACCAATAAGAGCGTTACACGTACAACCGTAGCGTTAAGTCCGGGATACACTGATAAGGGCGTTACACGTACAATCGTAGCGTTAAGGCCGGGATACACTGATAAGAGCGTTACACGTACAACCGTAGCGTTAAGGCCGGGATACGCTGATAAGAGCGTTACACGTATAACCGTAGCGTTAAGGGCGGGATACGCTGATAAGGGCGTTACACGTGCAACCGTAGGGTTAAGGACGAGATACACCGATAAGAGCGTTACACGTACAACCGTAGCGTTAAGTCCGGGATACACTGATAAGGGCGTTACACGTACAATCGTAGCGTTAAGGTCGGGATACACTGATAAGAGCGTTACACGTACAACCGTAGCGTTAAGGCCGGGATACGCTGATAAGAGCGTTACACGTACAACCGTAGCGTTAAGGCCGGGATACACCGATAAGGGCGTTACACGTGCAACCGTAGGGTTAAGGCCGAGATACACCGATAAGAGCGTTACACGTACAACCGTAGCGTTAAGTCCGGGATACACTAATAAGGGCGTTAAACGTACAATCGTAGCGTTAAGGCCGGGATACACTGATAAGAGCGTTACACGTACAACCGTAGCGTTAAGGCCGGGATACGCTGATATGAGCGTTACACGTACAACCGTAGCGTTAAGGCCGGGATACGCTGATAAGAGCGTTACACGTACAACCGTAGCGTTAAGGCCGGGATACCCTGATAAGGGCGTTACATGTAACACCGTAGGGTTAACGCCGGGATACACTGATAAGAGCGTTACACATACAACCGTAGCGTTAAGGCCGGGATACACTAATAAGAGCGTTACACGTAGAAACGTAGCGTTAAGGCCGGGATACACTGATAAGAGCGTTACACGTACAACCGTAGCGTTAAGGCTAGGATACACTGATAAGAGCGTTACACGTACAAACGTAGCGTTAAGGCCGGGATACACTGATGTTTTTTGCCCAACCCGACCAGACAAGACCTGTCGGTATTGGTTTAGTCGGGTCGGATCGGGTTGGGCGAATATTTACGTGATTGTGACGTCACGCTGGCTTCGAGTATAGCTCAGTCGGTGTCAGTCGGTGTAGTGCATACACTGCAGACTGGGTGAGTCTGGTCTGACTTGGTATGGCCTGATCGGGTCGGGTCAAACAAAAAATGCTGTCGAGTTTCGCAATTCCTTCAAAGTGGTTTCTCGAATCAACATCATTATGCCATGGGTCTCCTCCAACGGTTTTTGGACCGCCTCAATTTCATTTTCCGTGCGGGTTCCATTATAAAGCTTGCCTTGTAACACTCGTGGTTTCCATTATGTCCTATTGACCAATGTCCACTTTCTTTGAACCTTTCACTGCTAAAACCTAGGCCTACTAGATTATTTAATAAAACAATACTTTCAGATAGATATAACATTTACAAGCATCTTCTTATTGTATGTGTTTATGGCTGTGACTAATGTCTGCATGCCATCTTTGTTGTTGGCTCTCAACCATATTAAAACAACATTTTATTGCATTGACAGGAAATGGTGTGCAAAGGATACGCTTAAATATGTACCATACAATCAAAATACACTTTTAGCAACTGCACTGGATTTCCTTACATTAGATTTCGCTCGATATTGCATACGAACTTATCATAGTGTTCCATGTTTTTTTCCCTCTGTTCATGCCAAAACTTTAGAACGTTTCTAGAAACATATACACGTCTCCTTACAGAGATTTGTCACGTCAACATGGCTATATATCCGGGCAACGGTGGTATGTCTACCTCGTAAGAGGAGAGCTACTTCCGCCGTCCCCAAATCGCATCAACTTCCGCCAGCACTAAATGACTACCTAATTTGAATGCATTCCACCATTCTCTCTCGAAGCAGCTTAACCATTGCTAGTCAATGACGTTAAATCAATCAGAACTTGGACAATCAACTTTTCACTCGATTTCGCAAGACTGTGCCGGACATGTCTCTTTCATTTCGTTTGTAGAATAGTAATCAATATGACGCAACTATGCACTCATCCTCTACTCTTAACCACGGGCATTGATTGTCATTTCGTAACTATTTACTAGAGACTTAGCATCAATCGGCCGCAACCGTCAAGTAATGAGTAACATGTCAACACGACTGGTTAACAACGACGCCAACACGACGACATCTTCTACTGGCGGCTGCATCGACGCATATTAACGTTACAAAGTTATGATTTGTGCACCAGCTGCATGTCGTCGCTTACAAATGGATGCTATAATGTCGAAGACAAATGGTATGGTTTGTTTTATTTGAGTGACACGGAAAGACTAATTGCACCGCTCTCGGCTTCCGGTCATGACAGGAAGTCGCACATTTACGCATGACGTAAATGACGCCGTCCTTGTTCTACGTCAGCCGACGACGCGCGCGAAAGTGCAGGCACGTCGTGTATACGCGAACGAACGTCAGAACACACGCACACACGCAGGAACACTAACGGCATCAGCGATACTGGAAAAGAAGGTTTCTGTTCTTCTTTCAAGACGATTAGTGCAGCACCGGTAAGTGAGGGCCTACCGAGAAGCCGTCAAACGGAACGAACGGTGACAGTTGCAGCATCGGTTCATTCGAAATAAGAATTTTGTTAATTTATTTCATAGCCCCACGCCCACGGCACTGGCAGTAGTCTCAATATGTCTGAATGGGTTTATGTTGAATCCACCATACCGTTACATCATTGTCATCAGCTGATTTGATTGCGTTTGTCAGCAAGATATCTTAAATGTATATTTAATGTGTCCTATTCACACCCACTCATTCGTTCTCTGGAGCCGAATTATTCTGGTTGCAAACAGGTGCCCCCAGACGTCTCAAAGTCAAAATCAAAGTCAAAAGCGTTTATTCAAACAAATCAAACAATTGAAGTGTACAAGTGAATGAGACATAAAAAACCTATGGGTGACAAGTTTGATAGGAGAAGCATAGAAGTAGCATTACTTATAAAGGCATGCTTCTCCTTTGTTGACAATTTCCAGCAGCTTTTGTTTTACATTATGTTAAATTAATTAGTTATATACAACATGACAATCATTACAAATGTATTGGGTGCTTGCTACGAAAACTGAAAGAAAAAAAGAAGTGAGATTATATACGCATACAATAACGCTCAATTATATGTTTGCTGAAGTGTGATTTAAAAAGGTGAAACGAACTTGTATTGCTAACATTGATATTCAACGAATTCCACATTTTGGATCCATATACAATTAACGACATACATATTCTACAATGGAGCTAAGGAGAATGCCCCAGCAATTTTCTCCAACACTAAGTAACCAAACGTTAATGTCAGAGTGATTTCCTAAATTGAACACAGTAGAATGCTAAAACATTATTGTCTTGGTGACACCGCTTTAGAACGTCAGGTGTTCCTCCATGCTGTCCCTGTGTCTTTTTTTTTTTCTTTCTTTCTTTCTTTCAATTAGGGATGTATTTGCCTTCTGATGTTATCGAAAAGCCCTTCTTTGATGTTGACATGAGTGAGTGCATGTTGGATCTCGTCGTCGTCATCATATCTGTCTACTGGGTTATCAAATAATTGATACCGTGTCATTAAACAACAAAACTGTATCAACTCAACTCTGTAGTAGTCTCGTGAATAAAATAAAAATCTTAAATGGCGTTGATCCAAACACATTTTCATTGTAGAATCCACTATTTGAATGAACGTTGTCCCGGTTGTCCATCGTCACCAAAGATCGCCGGGTGCTCTGTAAAGTCACAGCCGAGAAATGGATGTCGGAGTCCAATAAGCGCCGTCTAAGACATCCCACCTTGGCTGCCGCGCCCTCCCGACCGGTGCACGTCGTAGCCTGGCTGAAGGCAATGAGGACAATGAAGGATCGTGCGAGGTTTGAGTGCAGTCCCGTTAGCAGCATTCAGATCCTCCAGGCCCCTCTCTCCCGGCGTCCTAATCTGCCCAGGGTGACGGGCGACGGGCAGACGAAGCAACTCGTCAGTGCCGAGTTCACGTTCAACTCGAAGGGTGTCGTTCTGCCGTGCATCCACGCGCCATTCCGGCCAGGGCAGCGGCTCTCGCATCGCGACAACAGCGTGGCGACACATCCGCGACGACTCGACCGCAAGACACGGGTGACGTTCTCAGACGTCGACTTCGACTCCCCCATGCCGGGCGGCAGTCTGGCGAGAAGGAGACTGCTGGCGTGGTCAAAGACGCCGAAACACATCAACCGGCAGGTATACAGGGAGATGGTGCGACAACATTGCTTCATCACACTCAGACATTACGATACGTTCGCACGTGGCGCTCCCGGCGGCGGGAAGACGAAACACCTGCGGCGTGCTGCGCCTCTAGCCAAGGTTGACATCCCTCTCCCGGTGCTGTGGCAGTCGGCGGATGTGGGAGACAACTCGGAGGTAATTTCCCTTCCCCACCACTCTACGCAAATAATCACACATAAACGAATTACATTATATTAATAATTCATTATCTCACAGTTCGCTGAATTTTGTTATTGTCTGCGGAATTGACGATCAGAAATAGGTACAATTCGCTAATTATATATATTTATGATAGTGCAGTGGGTAGCCTGCGTAGAGGCGCGTCCCTGGGTGGCGGATGGGGGAAGCCCTTAGTATGAAGGGTTGCACCGGATAAAACAAGAAGGTGCCGTGGACCAAACTTACCACAGGAGAAGGACAACTCTGATTTTAAACCCGTGCAGACCCAGCTCGTTAACCTCGTCAGGTTGTCGATCTAGGAGAAGCACATCTCTGATTACAAATCCCGGACAGGCCCAGCTCGTTTACCTTGGCAGGTAATCGGCCTAGGAGAAGGATAACTCCGATCTCAAACCACCTGCTGTCTCACAAGTTGATGGGACATTGGTGCTAGAGGCTAGGCCCACCGCTTATAACTGTGATTGGCGGCAGGAAGGGCATTCGACTATAAAAACCTTAGCCAAACCCCTAAATGTGGTTGGATTAAATAGAGTGAACGCCTGTGCTAGGGTGTACCCTGTAAGCGACGCGCGAGACCCCAGCCCGAGCTCAGCGATAAATGGACAAGGGCTACCGTCTGAAAGACGAAGGAGACTAAAAAAATAGTCCAAACAGGAAAGAGAAGGTGGGATATTAAAGCCGCAACACTGAATGTTGGGAGCATGACAGGAAGATGTGGAAAAGTAGTACAATTGATGCTAAAGAAGAACCTGCACGTATTGTGCATACATGAGACAAAACGGAAGGGGAACAAAGCAAGGGTAATCGGTGCCGGATACAAACTATACTACCATGGAGAAGATGGGTCGAAGAATGGAGTAGGAATTGTACTATGTGAAGATCTGAAAGACAGAGTACTAGCAGTGGAGCGACCGTGCGATAGAGTGGTGAGAGTGAAACTAGAGATCGAATGAGATGTGTGGAATGTTATCAGTTGCTATGCACCACAAACTGGATGCACAGAAGATGAAAAGGAGGAGTTCTGGGAACACATAGATGGTGAGATGCAAGCTGTACCAAGCTGCGAGAGAATGGTGGTGGCAGGAGACCTAAATGGACATGTCGGAATAGATCGGACAGGATATAATGACGTACAAGGAGGACACGGAATAGGGGTCGCAAGCGAGGAAGGCATACAGCTGAGGATACTGAATACAGTCTACAAGAAGAGAAGGAACCACCATGTAACCTATAACAGCGAGGGATGAGAAACCCAAATTGACTACATCATGGTGAGGAAAGAACATGCTAAGGAATCAAAGAACTGTAAAGTACTACCAATTTTATGTTACGAAAGCCAACTGATTGCTAAAATGTCGTTCTCAAAAAGCTCGCACAAATCATTGTAACTGCCTGACCTCATATACTAATCCATTTCAGGAATACAACTATATATACCCCTATACTTTATCCTGAAATATTCACGCGCAAACATGATAACTATTTTTGTATTGCGAGTCTGGACTAATACATTAGTTGTTGCGTTGTTCTTTATAATAATTGTTCGGTTTACCAATGAAAGTCATCATTCAGTCCCTTTAACTCAATGTGTCTGTCATTTTGTGAATTGATACCCAAGCGCGCTGGTGGTCATAATAATGTACTCCATTAATATTGCGCTCTGACGCCTTTCGAAGAATCACCTCCAATTGTACTGAAATAAATATCTTTCTCAAAGCACGAATTCATTGCAGTATAACGAACACAGTCTTATCATGTGCCCACTATAACGCCTATCAGATACAAGACACGTCAATATTGGGGAAATGCGTACGTATAGGTAACTGGACGCTGTGTAGATAAAAAATATATAGGCCAGCGTTGCATGAAATGGAGTTCTAATTCTGGCCGCTGTGGTGAGCTGCCTGAAATTACTGAAGAACTTCAAATAGGTTATTTTGTTGATACCATACGAAGCTGGTGCATTTAAGGAAAACAAAAACGCCATGTAATGGTGTTGTAACACTATGCAAGACATTCGAATTCCCGACACCTATACATGCGATAAAATATGTCTTGAAAGGTTACCGTGAGTAATTATAGAGAGTACATGATTTAAGTAAGGTGAGAATTATATTTCGCTCGTCAGCTTGTCACCCTCCGCCTACTTGTGGTTATTGTGCCAGGTTGGGTTGGGTTGGGTTGGGTTGGGTTGGGTGCCGTTACACACATACATAGTTAGGGTTCAAATATTAAAGTTGTCGTTGCCATAAAACTATGACTCGTTGTAATATTGAACAACTGTGATTGTTTCCGTCTGTTTTATTGCCAAACATTGACATCGAATTTAACATAAAGTTAGAGTATTCGTTGTCGTTTCATTCGAATGATTCTTACCACTTCGACTCGTTAGTAGCTAAATACTTTATTGTAATTGCAATAAACACCAACTGACTATTACAACTATACTCTCTAATTGAGCTAGCGTATGTATGCGGGTAGGTTGACGTTTTCCTCTCAGACGGCTTGAACCTCGAGCGCCAAACTTTCAGGCATTAAACTACGACCCCTAGAATAGCACGTAAGACAAATATTTTTTTCTCTAAAATATGTCAATATTCTCACCTTTTATGGGATAGATCAGTTGTTTGGAACGTAATGTGTGCGTAATACATAAAACGTAACTAGCAATAGCACGAATTACGCTCGCGCGGCAAATACTTCGGAAAAATGGCCCCTGCGTCATAGACGTGGCAACACGACGTAGACGCTGACACAAGAATGATTATATACACGTCAATAGCACAGCAATACGAATATCATTTGACAATTCTTCACTATCACGACTAGGGCCTATCGATGGACGTGAACTTCACCGACCTTCGTCATTTTGAACAATCAACGAGTATCTGCGAGCGAGTTATGGTGTTTATGTAACGACGATGTGTGTTTTCTAACATTTGGTAAATATTATTATCACGACTGTCAACTGCCAAGGCATCCCGTCAGTTGACGGCAATTTTTGGTAGTAAGCCTAATACCAAACTGTTCGTCTCTCGTACACCTGGCATGAACACGTCATAGTATGTTTGATGCCGCCAAAAATCGATGCCGTTTTCGATGTACATGTAGCAGATATCTATATTCACTTCACACTTTCACAGACAAATGTCGATTTAATCAGCATGTCCAGTCACACTACATTGTCTATCGGATTGGTTGCCTCTTTTAAAACCAATATGAAGTAAATGGGCGCATTATATCCTTCAAATGCTTTTGTTGCTTTGCAGAGACAGGAACATATAATCGAGGAGTTACCGTCTGAGTTGGTAGTCAACCAGACACCACAGCAAGAGGTAACCAATGAGCCAACACAAGACGAAGTTATCGACGAGGGAGATCAGGCTATCAAAGACCAGTCGCTCACTCCACTGCCAGCGGTCTCGGAGACGCCGGAACAATCAAAGCAACATCATCACCATCGACAAAAATACATCTTCAATAGTAGTCGCGTTCGTACCAACATCAGATCACACACACACACACACACACACACACACACACACACACACACACACACACACACACACACACACACACACACACACACACACACACACACACACACACACACACACACACACACACACACACACACACATAGATTCACAAACAAACTCACTCCCACACACAGATACACACACTCACACACACACACACACACACACACACACACACACACACACACACACACACACACACACACACACACACACACACACACACACACACTCACACACACGCACGCACGCACAAATGCACACATAAATGCACACACACACACACACACACACACACACACACACACACACACACACACACACACACACACACACACACACACACACACACACACACACACATACACACACACACACACACACACACACACACACACACACACACACACACACACACTTATTATTATTATTATGGAACTTGCACTGTTTATTGGAACTTGCACTGTTTATTGAACATGCAAAACTATAATTATTTATTGACGAGCAGGACTGGGAGCGGGAACAACAAGAGCAACAAGACCAGCAGCGGCGGGCGGCGGACGTGCTCTCTCGCTACGAGGACACGCCAGGACTGCGCACGAGGTCGAACAAGTCTGGTCGAGCACTCGGCAACGTCGTCTCTCTCCGCCAGCTGCGACACATGCTCCTCGCCACGCCCCGGCCCTTCAAGCTGCACAACTGTCACAACTACTACCCCGAGTGAACCCCGACATAGCCCATGTACAGAGACACACGTTATGAGGCACATAGAGAGTCCCCGTCCAAAGACTTCACTGTAGAAGTCATACCGTAGAACCATTAACCCGCAAGCCCAGCTCACTATGAGCGAAAAGATCAGTACAGACGACACTCGTCAATAAAATCAATGCCCATTATTCATTATGTGTTTTGTCTTTAGGGTGATGGTATGATAAGAGTTGAGCTGATAAATTAATTTTCATTATTAATTCGCAATGGGCCATGCCTCACGTCTCGGTGATGTTGTTTTGCGAAACTCAATACAGAACACGAACAGAGATTAGAGATACAGGATAGAGAGTGGGAGGTTTTTGAAGGGACAGCATCGGTCGGTCGGTCGGTCGGTCGGTCAGACTTGCCGAAAGGTTCACATTCTTATCGTTGCGAGAATCGACCGACGGCGGATAATCTCCTTCTGCGTTAATCGCGTCGATCCTCAACCACCGTTGTACACCAACGAAGGCGCGGTTACGTCATCGAATCCAAACTAATCGAAGCATCAATCGATCAGCGATCTATCTACGCGCTGGTTGCCAGGTATTCGTTCGGTCGGCTCCAGTCGGCGGTGTCTGTGTCATTGTCGGCCACTCGGCAAGACGACCCAGAATGACAAAGTTAGAGCGTCTGAATGAGGAAGACCGTGTTACATGTGAACATGTAGACGAGATGAAACTGAAGACCTACAAGGCTCCCCCGCAGGGAGCCACAACTCACAACATCCGCAACGACTGAGTCGAGACACGATCACAACAGACCGTTGGAAATACCGCGGACGCAATCGAAACCCGACTGACGCATCAGACGGTGATATCATTTCACGTACTCTCCCCATAATAGTTGCAACCGTTCACGTCGCCGTCGACCTTCGCTATAGACGTTGAATCTTCGGCAGTCCGGCCGAGCGCTTTTTATCATTAATGTGCCGTGTTGGTTGCCATGCGAATCAACAATGCGCAACTGAATTACTGGAAAATCACTGCGGATATGACGGCGAGACCACTGCTTGACATTTACAGAGGGACCGCAATAGGGTATTAGCTTCATGGAATGCTTTTAAAAAAGGACACAGCAACCAAAGCAATTTGTCATGCTTCTTAACGTGCCGCCGTGGCATATGCATTGACGTGCGGTGATTACACTTGTTGATTGAACTTATCAAATATAGACGCTGAACAAACCAACGCGGGATCGTTTTAAATTCGACAGCCTTGACATGCTTACCGTGCACGTTACCGTACAAGCCGCGAAAAAAGCGCATAAACCGCGTCGAACGTATCATGAGAACGACCGCCAGCTGGCGCCACTAAACCAAATCAAGATGGCGCTCGACTTCGACAGTGGCGACACCACGAAGCCAACAAGCGAACCGCTGAACAGTTATGTTCTCAACCGGAAGTGCCACAAGCGCCTGTGCGATGTGCAGCGACCGTGGCACACGGGAGGCGCTTGCGTACTGCCAAAGTTGGCGACAGGCGACGTCGTATCGCCGGACGAAGCAATACAGATATCCAAGAAAGATCGCCTCTGTGACGTACTTCCGCCCATGCGCTTCCATGCAAACGACGGCCCCGTTTTCGAGATGTGTCAGCGACGGCGGGTGTCGAGGTTCACCGACAGACGGCGCGACGTATGCGCAGCGCCATCGCAAGGAACTATTCTACACACGCTCAAACCGACTCTCGACTCGATTCTCAAAAGTTCTGCATTCGTCATGCAGCAAACCCACGACGCTCACTCTAACGTTAACACGATATAAAAGTCCATTGCGCTGTGTTGTGTTTAAAGTTTAAGATCGGAACAAGTTGTGTAAGTTTAATGTAAATTTGAAGGCCGGTAAATCGAAATTTAACAGAATGGGTCCGCATTTATTCCCCATAATTAGTTATGACGTTTCCATTTTTCTGTATAAAATATTGCAAAAATGTTCGGTGCCATGTAAGTTTGCGATGTTTTGCAAGTTCCTCTTTTAAAACATTAAGAACATAGGAAGCTAAACATTTCGCAAATAATGTACAGTGTAACCTTATATTATGAACCACCTCACAAATATGGCCACCCTAGGACTTCCCAGATGATTTCCGAAACGGTAAATTAGGCTAAAGGAAATTAGTCCCGCTAATGCGGTCACCTCGCTATTCAGGCCACCTTGGCCCAGTCTCGAGCCTTCCCATAATAGGAGGTTCCAAAGTATTTGTAAATAGTCATTACTGATTTTGAAACAACTTCGAGAATACGAACTATACTTGGACAATGCTCACAAGGTATGCTTACACTTTATTATCTATCATACATAATACTATATAACACACCGTCTTTATCCAGCGTAGATATTAGATGTATGTTAGCTACGTATCTGGCACGTTTTGCACATTTTATTGTTTAGCTATTCTAATGTGCTTATGACGTCACTTCTGTAATGACGTTGCAGCCAACGACATTAACCCAAAGCCTTTGGACCACGTGATAAGAATTTGCTCGATATATTTAAATGTATCCAAAAAGGCACCCGTACAGCGGGTTACATTTTTCACCCAAATGGCAGTTTGTTACAATAAATATTTCCCTTTACCATATTGGATCTTACCGACAACACGTTTGATACTGGTGAATACACTAACATTTCCAGAAGGTCGGTGTGACACTGTTACCAATTACGCCAATTGATATATGTTATACGTGTATGCAGTATGCACACCATACTGTGCACACCATACTGTGCACACCTTAACACTTGCGCGAAGATGATATAATTTCTAGTGACGCCATTACACCGAGACGTCACAACCATGTTCTATTCAAAACAATCACATCACATATCTCAGTCGTATAACATAATAGTTTAATATATTGGTGAGCTAATTGGTAGACGGGAAATTGGTAGACATGAAACACGTCTACCGTGGGCTACCTCAGTAAGAATATCGACTAGAGAAGATGCATGTTTTGTTGCGTCTCAGACTCCGTAAGACATGTGCATTTCATAGGCCCTTCTACCTAATATGCCATGTACCAGACGAGTCGTCATCAGATATATCCTTATACTTTCTGCTATGTACATCGGTGGCACCGATCGAACCCTGGGCCCTGTTGCGTGCCTGCGTGAGTGCGTGCGTCTGAGTGTAAGCATGTGCATATAGCGCTATTTATTAAAATAGTTAAGCTCATATTCATGACGCACACACGTTTTTTGCAAGACTATATTTTAAAAACAACGTTTCCATATCGTGCTTAGCAGACCCCACTGTTCGATCGCTGCCACCTGTGTACATAGAGCAAATATAACGATATATCGGAGGACGACTCGTCTAGCAGACGATACTGAATACTGATACGGATACTGAAACAAACAAAAACGTACGTACGCAAACATCTACATATGCACATACGTGCACATACATGCGCACACACGCAAGTACACACATACATGCAAACATACATACATACATACATACATACATACATACATACATACATACAAGCATAGACATATGCACACGCGCACACGCGCGCACGCACGCACGCACGCACACACGCACACACGCACACACGCACACACGCACACACGCACACACGCACACACGCACACACGCACACACGCACACACGCACACACAACAAGAATATTATATAACATAAGTTGTCTAGGATCAAACATGGACGGTTCAAAACAGCGGCGAAACTGGACCAGCTTCCAGAAACAATTAACGCCGTGCAGACGTATGCCTGGATAATGAAGTCACAATGCTAATTTGAAGAACAAACATCGGCGTTCATTTCCGCCGAAATCGTGTTCGTTGTACTTATCCTGCAGTTAGTTCGGCTTCCAGACAACCGCGATAGTCAGACAGGAGGTAATTTACCTAGTAATCGAAAGGAACCATGTGTAGCACGTGACGGCGACTACATCACTCCGAAGTCATCGAACCCTGGATGAAACCGCAACCCTGGACGAGAACGGACCAGGGTTCGTGACCGCATGGTTTCCCGCGATTCTTGGAAACGTTAATGTGCGATTTTGCTTAATGTTGTTGAACGTTCATTAATTTAATTCACGTTTAGCCCATATGGACTGTCCAAACAAGATTTCGAAAGAAGTCTCATAAAACACGTTCAATTTCCACAAAAACGCTGATGCTGTTTTCGGTACGTTGCCGCCATCGGAATTCATTAATGAACAAGCCCCGAATAACTGTGTTCAGTGACTGGAGGAAGGGAATTACTCTAGTGGTCTTAGGAAGAGAATATTCTTCTACACGCACTGCATAATATGAACAATAAGTGTTGGTGGGAATGACACAGCAAAATGCTAGGGCAAAGGAACTGACAGTTGCACCGACACCTGCTGATGATGAGCCCGGGATAATACCACGGCACCAAGAAGCTGGACATATTCCATTTCAAGTTGTCTATGGAGATTCCTGATAAGTAGTTGGTCGTGTGTGGTATCATATAAAATATCAAGAATCAAACATGGGAACAAACGTTCAGCAAAGAAATAAAGGAAGAAGGTGGAACGTACTAAGCAACAAAGAAACCATCCACTGTTGTACCACCCTAACATGGGCGCCAGCTACAAAACGGAAAGGGTGTCGCCCCAAAACAGTCTGGCGAGTAAAACAAAGGAGAGACAACAATTGCAGTAGAAGGCCTGGACTGACTGAAGCCAAACTCATTCATTCAATCCTCTTCGTGCTTTAGGTGGCATTGATCGTACACCACGTCAGCTGGCAGGCCTTCAGTTCCTTCTCCACTGTTTTTATCCACGTCTCTTCGTGGTGTTCGGCCAAAATAGCCCTATAATCTTCAGGAGACACTTGTTCTTGGGGGTCTCTGGCTTGTTCTTGGGGGTTTCTGGCTTGTTCTTGGGGGTCTCTGGCTTGTTCTTGGGGGTCTCTGGCTTGTTCTTGGGGGTTTCTGGCTTGTTCTTGGGGGTTTCTGGCTTGTTCTTGGGGGTCTCTGGCTTGTTCTTGGGGGTCTCTGGCTTGTTCTTGGGGGTCTCTGGCTTGTTCTTGGGGGTCTCTGGCTTGTTCTTGGGGGTCTCTGGCTTGTTCTGTGGCAATTTCCCGAGGATATGCAGCTGGGAGCCTTACATATCGAGGATGAGTGCCAGCTGATGATAGACAAGATACTACAAGGGTCTGGCTGGGACACTGCTCTCAATCAGGCGAACGTCCTCTCCTGCGGTCGCGCTCAGTCTACTCTCAATGACCATCACACCAAGCCTCTGACCTACATGATGACACAGGCGCCATAACATTGCATATGTTGGCTGGAGTATTGTGTATCACAAGGCCAGAAGAGAACAAATAAATTAGCGGACGTAAGACCACCACGAAGAAGACAAGACAAACGAAGATGTTACAGAACACGCCTATGGGTGTACCCACAAAGCACGTGGAAGTAAACGAACAACGCCGCGCAATGCTAATCGATGACCCCGTAGACAGGTGACTGGATAACGCCTCTAGGCGACTGGTGCGCGAGACCTGTCCTTGGTGATGATAATGATTACGAGATCTATTCCCTAGCCTCCGAGCTGTGTACCTTGTTTGTGGAATAGATGATAAAAATATTATGATCACGGCCCAGCATGTTGCAGCGATTCGGCCAATAAATAAACAGTGGCGGACCGCATCATATGCAGCTGCGTTGGCTTCATCGCGATCAGTCTGCTGATCTGGTAACGAAACCGATTTCAGGTGACCGCGAAAACAAAGACCCAGCTGCGCCATATCCAGGCCGCTATTTGTTCCGCTGTAATTGCAACTGAAATCTTTTTTTCTGTTTTGCATCCTCTTATTGCGACTAATTTCCGTACTCATTAACACTTAATTGATTCTCCTGTAAAATAATTGTTTCGTTTTTTTAAGCACACGCACACTTATCTTCGATCGCAACAACAGTCAGCACACTTGGATTATTTTTAATTAATTCAAAATCAAACCAACCAGTTTTCGATCAAATAAAATATGCTTAGTAGACAATCTTGAGTTGTTTTCCGCCGTGTGTTCAAAGATGTGAAGCGAAAGAGGGAAGGAAGGAAAGAGGGAAAGATGGAAGGAAGGAAAGAGGGAAGGAAGGAAAGAGGGAAAGAAGGAAAGAGGGAAAGAGGGAAGGAGGGAAAGAGGGAAGGAAGGAAAAAGGGAAAGAGGGAAGGAAGAAAAAAGAGAAAGAGGGAAGGGGGAAGGATGGAAGGAGGGAAGGAGGGAAGGGGGAAGGCGGGAAGGAGGGAAGGAGGGAAGGAGGGAAGGAGGGGAGGAGGGAAGGAGGGAAGGAGGGAAGGAGGGGAGGGGGGAAGGAGGGAAGGCGGAAAGGAGGGAAGGAGGGAAGGAGGGAAGAAGGGAAGGAGGGAAGGAGGGAAAGAGGAAAGGAGAGAAGGAGGGAAGGACATAAAAAAGGGAAGGAGGGAAGGAGGGAAGGAGAGAAAATGGAAGGAGGGACAAGGGAAGGAGGGAAGGAGGGAAGAAGGGAAGAAGGGAAGGAAGGAAGGAGGGGAGGGGGGAAGGCGGAAAGGAGGGAAGGAGGGAAGGAGGGAAGAAGGGAAGGAGGGAAGGAGGGAAAGAGGAAAGGAGAGAAGGAGGGAAGGACATAAAAAAGGGAAGGAGGGAAGGAGAGAAAATGGAAGGAGGGACAAGGGAAGGAGGGAAGAAGGGAAGAAGGGAAGAAGGGAAGGAAGGAAGGAGGGAAGAGGGAAGGGGGAAGGAAGGAGGGAGGGAAGGAGGGAAGGGGGAAGGAGGGAAGGAGGGAAGGGGGAAGGAGGAAATGAGGATAGGAGGGAAGGAGGATAGGAGGGAAGGAGGGAATGAGGGAAGGAGGGAAGGAGGGAAGGAGGGAAGGAGGGAAGGAGGGAACGAGGTAACGAGGGAACGAGGGAACGAGGGAACGAGGTGACGAGGGAAGGAGGGTATAGGGAAGTAGTAGCCATACAGACATGCTACCGGGTATGCATAACAACAGAAATGGCGACATTAAAAGCAAAAGAAGGTAAGCAATTGATCTTTGACATGAAAGCAAGACGTCAAACAATCCGTTATACATGAACCACAGGAAACGACGCCGGCGTTCAGTCCGGATGTGTGGGGCCTGGTCACTGCACGCTTCCTGCTGACCACTCGGTTAATCAACTGTCCTGCACTCGACCAACGACGTCTGACCTCAACTAGTCCGCGACCACACCCAAATGGCCCCCTCGTGTATACTCGAGCCTTATTTGTTCTTCCGACATAATTTCGCCTTGCAGGTGGTCGGTTATTAAAACGTCGGTCGTCAAACGTATCCGCCGAGGCTGTTTATGTCCTGGACGCTGGGATGGCCAGATATAATGAAAAAGCGAAACCGAGTCTTTATTGCCGGGTAATACAGAAAGGCGCCAGAGGTTGATTTTTCTTAAGACAAAAAATATGCAATTTTCACGAATTTCCAATACGAGGTAAGGTAATTAACGATCCATGTGCTGATGAAGTTTAAAGAAAACATGTGGTTAAATTGCCTATCCAGCTCAGGAAACGTTATAATAGCCGCCTAAGTAAAATCTAACGTGGTCCGTTCCTCGCCAGGTTTAAAATACAATCCTTGTCTTGTGAACGCGGGCGGGCGGGCGGGCGGGCGGGCGGGCTTCGGGCGGGCGGGCGGGCGGGCGGGCGGGCAGGCGGGCACGCAGGCAGGCACGCAGGCAGACAGGCAGGCAGGCAGGCAGGCAGGCATGCATACTCACATACATACACATACATACCCGCACATATATACACACATACCTACATATAATAATAATAATAAGATTACTTCTATTGCGCCTAAATCCTTGGAAACCAAGCTCAGAGGCGCATCAAAACAAAAGGGTTGGTCAATCTCAAAATCCATAAGTAGCTTTCCAGTTGTCAACAGATGGGTCAAGGCGCTAGGGAGCTACGGTTGTAAAGATACGTTTTTAAATGACGACACACACATACACATATACATACTTACATACATACATGCATACATATATACATACATACATACATACGTACATACGTACGTACGTGCGTACTTGCGTACGTGCGTACGTGCATACATACATACATACATACATACATACATGCACGCATGCACGCATGCACGCATACACGCATACACACATACATACGTACGTACGTACGTACGTACATACATACATACATACTTACATACTTGCATACATGCATACATGCATACATGCATACACGCACACACGCACACACGCACACACGCACACACGCACACACGCACACACGCACACACGCACACACGCACACACGCACACACGCTCACACGCACACACGCTCACACGCACACGCACACACACACATACATACATACATACATGCATACATAGAGACATGTGTACGTTATTGTACCTATAACACACACGTCACACAACGAGAGAATGTGTAAGTGTAAAAGAAGACATCATGGAAGTTTCCTATAAAGTCGAAAAAATAGCCGTTGTCATAGAAGCCACCGAAGTATATTGATACAGAGACTAATACAAGTATAGACCTCTATACAACATATCTTTAGGTGAAATGGTGTCAATAGTTATTAAATAATCAGTCATAATACAGAAAACAAAAATGATTCGTGCGAGGCAATCATAAATTAAACCTGATGTCGTATATACATTTTTAATACATGTATTATCAGACGAGATGATGACATTAACAGGTCCCCTCCTGACAACCAGAAGTAATGTTCCCATGCAGATGACGTACATGACACGAGAGCGCGCAGTTGTTTCTGGAGATACGTAAACAGTATTCGGTGCTGGTAAAATGTACTTCATTGAAAAAACGAAAGGAACACGTGATTCGAATAAAACATGGTTATCTGTGTCAAATGTTTGTTTTGAAACCTCGACTAGTCAGATCTGTAATTGAGTTCGACGAAACGGAATCGGATATATTGTGTTGCGTGATGGCGTTGTGTGTTGCCCAATTACTAACGACCTTGAAAATGTGTTGTTTGCATTTGACTCCTTGAATTGCGAAACATACATTGGCCTATAAATTAGAAACAATTGCTTCGATGTCCTATATCGCCGGGTCGACGAACTAAATGCTTCATTTAGACTACATAGACGCCGACTGCATATCTTAACAAAACCACTCGAATATAATATTTTTTTGTTAACTGCTTAGCCTGCAAAATTCGATCAATACATGCCCTGGATCAACTATGTCGACATATCGCAAATAACGTGACTGCTGCGTCACTCCATTTCACGGATACAGATTGCATACAAAGACCGCCAGGCGCATTCAAACTGCCGAGTTCACTGGACCATACACGGCTGTCAGCTGCAGCGTACTGTCAATGTGCAGCAATATTGTCAAGTCGATGTCATATCACCTTCACTTTCACATTTCCTCACTAGGTGGCAATATCCTCGGCATATTAACACTTCTGGCGGATCGACTCGAACTAATGTTTCTTGTTTGTTGCGCCTCTGAACTCAGGTTCCTGCAGGAGAGATGCGTCAAAGAATGATATTGCTCTTAATGTCGTTGTTGTTTATTAACACGAAATTGTAATTTGTTCAAAGCTAAATTACTGCCATCACGTCCCCATCGCATATTCACCGCTCATCAGCCAATATACCAGAAGGGAAGCGGAACTTAGGACGTTCTAAGACAATCTGGCGAGAACCTTTGAGAAGAAATGACAACAACTGAGCTAGAAAACGCAGAAAGAAGCCAAACGGGCAGCCATAGACATGGCAAGCTGGAGAAGACGCACTGCCGTATTATGGGCCAGACGCCTGAAGAGGATACTATAGGTAATGTAAGGTTGCAACCATGAAATAATACAAGACAGAACAGGAAGCACAATCAAAACCCCCGCCTTTTTGGGCCGTTGCAGTCTCTTGTCTTAAAACCAAAACCACAGAAACAGAGCGATGCGCCACCATCAGCTGCACGAGAACTCTGCATAGGGATATAGACGCTGCGCACATCTGATGCGAAAAAGCACACCAACAACAGTGCTAATGAGGCCATGACCCGCAAACCGCAGACGACAAAGAAAACTATTGCAGCCCATGGTTGTTTTCCACTGACAAATCTCCGATGCCCGCTTAGCTTAATTTAATTACTCATAAAAATTACGGTTATTGATTGCTACGTTGCTTAATTGCTTAGGTCGAATGAGTTCGCGGATCAAAATCGCTCGCCATATTGTTCTATACTGCAGTCTTGATTTGCTCCCTTTCCAATGAACTTGTTTATAATGATTACGCATAAAACATTCAAAAATGTCCCTTTCGTCTGAAAAACGATCGCAAATTAAAGCTGCAGTTCGAACAGTGAAGCGACAACTACCTACTCGGTGCCGTGTACCTAAATGTGTTATCTTCGCAACTAAATGTGTTGACAACGTCTGCTTATACAGCGTCGGTCAAGTGCAATTGCGAGTGACAGCGAAAACGTCTCATCCCGCTAGCGGAAGCGCCTAAAAGGCGGACAAGGAGGAAAAGGCGGGTGAAGTGCATGTGACTTTGTTGTCATTTAAATAATTTAATACTCCAATTGTGCATACAGTTCAAACTGTGAAGGCGGAAATGGAGGCCTGGAATATATACTATTATAATATTTGAAGATTCTGCAGTTGCAATAATTACAAGATGCAAATAATTGACAGAATGACACAGTTTCTAACAGGTCGGGCGGATTTCTTGTGTACAGCATAAATAATAACACTCAGAGGAGACAAGTAGCTTGTATCATTAAAATAATTTAATTAACAAAACAGACAGTGTTCATATCATATATATATATATGAATGTGGCGACGCGTGGTGATATCGTTGTAGTAAAGCACACCTGACCGCGTGAATGTCAGCTCGATCTCTCATGTGCGCAGACAATCGACCTCGCGCGACCGCATTCAAGGGGGAATCCGTAATAACGTCAACAGCTTCAGGCGAGCAACCGTGATTAATACAATGAACCTTCGGCCTAGAAAACGTAAGATTCAATTACCAGATGGCGGCCTACACCCTCAGAACTTACATGGTCGCTGGCGGGTCGTCTGATTGGTTGGTTCGAATAATTTTTCTCTACCAGACCCCCTAGCCGTTGGCCCTATCATAGATTCTGTTGTCAATGTCAGAAACCAGCTGGTATACACTTGTAGGGCCCATTTATTGCGCAATATGTATATTGCGTTGCGCAGTGTGCGGATCTTCAGTTTATGCACCCATGTACATATTGCGCTGCGCAATCTGCGGATGTATAATCAGTCAACCAAATCTTCCGCCTTTTCGCGCCTTTTTGCGTCATTTTGGGCCTTCAGTTGCTTCGCATTGTGTATTGTGTGATCTGTAGTTAAGGACCCTCGTTTCATGAAAAAGCCGTTCAAAGGTTTAGCTCACGCTTACTACAAAGCAGAGGCAACAACAATCGATTTGCAGATCCGTAGATTGCGCAGCGGAATCTGAAAATGCGTGGCCAATCTGTATATTCGAGGACTGCGCGGCACAATCTGTAAATTGCGCAGGTCCAGCAACTGCACCCAACGTGCGCACTATGAAGATGCACGGAAACATAACATATAATTAAAATGAACAAATTACATAATGATAGACGAATCAAATTAAACCTTATTGTGGCAATGTCATGTTGAAGATAATACATTGATTCTTTCCTAGCCCTTTAATTAATTCGTTACCGTCACCACCTCCGTCTGCACAGCGCCGGATTTAGGACTGTGGAGGCCTTAGGGCAGTGATTGGCCGAGCATCGTATCCTAGCAGTTCTCACTCCTCTCTACCTTCTACAATAGGGATTTTACTGCAAAATACGACTTTTTATAATTGAGAACATCAATCTGTATCGTATTGAAGCACTCAAGTTACGTCTAAAAACGTGTCGATCCCAAGCGTTTTATGGATGCCCCCATACAAACTATATTGTGTGGGCCTCTGGGCAACTACGCCGTCTTCCCTGCCCTAAATCCAGCACTGCGTCTGCATTGTTTTTGTGTGTACGGTCATCACGTCGTAAGACAAGACATCGGTGATGGATCGATGACACAAGCGTGCTGGTGGTGATAGATCGTCGCCGACGACAAGTAGCTATCGCTGTCAAAACGCGACAACAGGTGACAGTTCTGACGAGGTTGGCAGCGAAGCGATGCGAGCCGCAGACCGCAGACGACTCGCTAGCAACGAAAACACTTAATAATTGCAAGCCGCAGCTTAGAGACGAGATTACTTTGCGGTTCCTTTGTGACAAGCGAGACCAATGTCACCACCAGGCAGCGCTCGAGTCAACAGCTCACGACATGAGCTGAGCGAAGTAACACCATCTTGAGATGCTGCGTAGCTCGGCAGATGCAGCGACCTTGGACAGAACTCCAGCTGCGCGCTTTAGCTAAGAGACGGTTGCCGGGCATCAACAAGGGGCCTACTAGAGATTGCAATATTGCTACAGGAACATGAACGTGGTTATTTCGTATTAAAGACGTTTTTATTCCGGTTGTTGCTTCTGAAAAGAATTCCCGTTCTTATTGCTCACTCGGCTGCCAGCGGGAGAAACCGTACTCGAATAGTCACAATCAATATACGCATCCCAGCAGTGCTCATCACCAGGAAATAATTTTATCACGAAATTAATAACTTCTCTTTGTATATATTTGTTTCAGGTTTTGGCTATGATTTCTTTGTCACCCGTCAGAAATCTTGTAGTCGGCTAACCCGTTCGCAACGTCAAACCGCCATCCTTAATTTTGTAATGTCAATTACAATAACTAACAAAAACTAGCATCCTCCGGATGGCGCTACGCGTTACGAACAAAAACACACACACACACACACACACGCACGCACGCACGCACGCACGCACACATGCACATACACACACACACAGACACACGCGCGCAAGTCGGTCTACAGCAGCTGACCAAGGGAAACGAACTTGGGAAATAATTCTACGATAATAAGGCAGGGTGGGGGAGGCAGAACAACTGGTGGACAAATGGAAGTTCCTTTAACAGTGACCTTATAGTGTGTGTGATAGAACGGCTTTTAGTACAATAGCGCAGTATCCAGTCCTTAGGACTGCTCAGACGCTTTACACTTTAATCCCTGGCGGACCTGTTCAACCGAACGCCATCTCGACTACTCTGTGAAGCCACGCTGCAATGACTGCTCCAAAACCAATCGTACATAAATACCCACCACTGTCTTCATTGTCTGTACTCACAGTACAATGGAGCAATGTAGAGTGAACGAATTTACCCAAGGTTCGAAACGGCAGCGACAGGATTCGAACCAAGATTCTCACTTTTCAGAGTCCGATGCTTTAGTTACTGTGCCATCGCGCTTCAGGAATGTGTGTCTTTAATACGGATTTGATCCTCAAAATTCTCCTGAAATAGGAACAGGACCAGGAATTTTTCATTTGTCACAAACACATAAAACAACAAAATAATTGTTATACAAAACAAAAGACCATACAATACGTTATAGTCGAATCGACATGGGTATAAAAACAAAATAGTAAGTATATAATGTATGACAGGGAAATAAAGAATTTTTTCATAAAAATAAATAACAGGCGTCTCTTCCAGTGTACCTGGTGGACACCTCTGAACCCTCTCACGTAGGTAGCACACGCACTCTTGGAGAGAGAGGTTAAACTGCGGCTGCCGGAAATCGAAACATAATTGTTAGTATTTAATACGGCTATTATCGTAGACCGGCGTCTGTTCGACAAAGAACAATGCAGGCCCGGTTAACGACGCGAAGCAATCACAGGCGCTGTGCCACCACCGCGTCTGAACCCGTCTCATTACAGCTGCCGTCCAGGCACGCCACGGCAGTCGGCTATCACAACGCGCAACACACTTTCTCTGCTTCGGCGGCCGGTCAGTGATAAACTAGAGATGATCCGGCAAGCACTCTAGCCGTCTCCATCAATATGTCGGTGCTACGTGATTTATGGAAAAACTACGATTTATCCGTGGAAATCGGTGTCTCGCCCAGTACATTTGGTCGTTGTAGGCTGGACGTGTGCGAGTCTCTCAAATTAATTTACTGCTTCGACAAGTCTAATGTCGTGTCAGTGAACTTGCCGCCGAGTATATACACTGTAACAGCAGCACATATATTATAACTGGACAGATGTTTGTTTTTTACCTTTATAAAAAAACCTTTACAGTGGGAATATATTTACATACACTTAAAGTGATCCGCGTAATCTGCTCTCGCAGTAGACAAGTAGTTATTGTTGCTGTTGTCGTCGCAGCTGTTGTTACTGCTGCTGCTGCTGCTGCTGTTTATGAGCCTCACTGAAACCAAATAAATACTGCATACCCTATGAGATGTCTCGAGAGCCAGTGCCGTAATCACTGTCACAGAAATGAACTAAGAATCCAATATATTGATATAGTTCAGATGCGGATCATGCAGCCGAATAGGCAATTTCGACGTCCACATTCGTCTACAGGTCGTCAACTCTGCATAGAAATGCAATATATAGAACGCGTAAGAGAACGGCGTCCATTTTGTGTGCTGGATGTGTCAATTGGAGTTGTAATGTGTTGTGTCTGAGGGTGGGTGGATAGCATCCTCACAAGCCATGGGTGGCAGCTGACTACACTACCTCTGGCAGATATCCTACGCAAGACATTTTATAGTACGCGCATGCGTGTGTGTGTGTGTGTGTGTGTGTGTGTGTGTGTGTGTGTGTGTGTGTGTGTGTGTGTGCGCGCGCACGCGCGGACATGTATGTCATGTGAGCGTATGCGTTTGTGTTTTATGTGCGTCAGCGTGTATACGTGTGTGTACGCGTGTGTGAGTGTGTTTGTATGCGTGTGTGCGTGTATACGTGTGCGCGTATGAGTATATACGTAAGAGCATGACTACCTATGTGTCCAATAAGATTCTCAATTTACATGTAATGTGATTGCTGCAGGACCGCATTGCTCGATTCAACGATAGCGATACTGTTTCGATAATACCATATATATTATTGGACACGAAAAATGACATTGCACTGTGACAGACTGATGACCCGACAAACGCCATCACGGGTGGGTCGACTGATCCCCGACTCCGGTAATGTCAGCGATTGTGTGACAAACACATATGTATATCAAATTGAATCTTTGGCGATGGCACTGCGAGCGTTGTGTTGGCGTATTAGCACACGTATTCGGACCAGGCCGCAGGTCACGTCCAATAATTTGTGCTACTAGACACTGTCAAGTACCATTACGGTGGAATGCAAATAGCAAGGTACCGTTTGATATTAATTTCACACTCCTAGTGATTGCATTTAGAAAACTAAAACTCAATGTTGTGGATTCTGCCCCCTCCTTCGCCGCAATTGGTTTTCACGCGGGTTTAACACAACTGAATGTCGAATGCAATGACCGCACGGAGGTCGAGGATTTCATATTTACGCTACAGGTGTGTTTGTAAGTTTAAAAAAATGAGCAGTATTTTTGCGGTGCGAAAATATGGTCGAGATTTTAAG
>OZ023210.1:30494461-30496961 GCA_963995525.1 Escarpia spicata
CACAAATACTTATGCTCTTGTTTAAGTTGTTCCAGTGTTTCAACGTGTCTGTGCGTCATATTTCGAGTTGTGCGTCATTTGACGTAAAACGCGATCTGTTCAACAGTGGGTCAACGCTTTATTATTTGTGACGTTACAATAACGGTCGATCACGTAACTGAAAAGCGAATATTCATCGAAAAATGGTAAACAGAATATCTATTTGAAGAAGGTCTACGTCTACATTGTACGACACTCTGTAACATCTGACAATTATGTGTCAGATTAACAATATATGTCATGTCATTATCAAGTTTTAAGGTACGATGTGGATAGACTTTGTGCTAGAGGGCTAAGCCATGGGGTCTGTGTGAAAACTAGAGGAGTCTTTGAACAATTATACCTTGGAAGTAGACCAGTCGAGGAACTATGGTTGGACTTCAAAGAGACAACAAGTAAAAATAGAATGAAGATAATTGCCTACAGACATCGAAACCAGGTAGTCGATCTTCCATTAATTGTAGCAGCAGAGTTTAACAAAAGAAAAACAGTTTACATTGCGTGTTTGAAAAAAATCTTAATAACACAAAGTGACTGAGATCAGACGATGCACTTGATGACATTGTATGAGACATATCTGGACCATTTGAACCCCATTCTCAATCCAAGATAAACAAGAGGCATTCACCGCAATGATTTCCAGGAAAGTGCATAGGACATAACGTGGGAACAGTCTTTCAAGGACATAATTCCCCAGGACATAACTCCTTTGGACAAACCCCTCACGGACACAACCCCTTCATGGCATAACCCCTCATGGGAAAATTCCCCATTGACAAAGATTCTTGCCATCTTATAGACGGAACTATACACGAATAACTAGATCCTAAAGTGAAGAACCAGTACATATGTGACTGAATACCTCTAAATAAACAAATTCCAGAACAAAGTATAATAACTGTTATGGTTATGTCCAAAGGGGATATATCCTGAATGGTTATGTCCAAAGGGTGTATATCATGAGTGTTATGTCCGGGAGGTGTTTGTTTGTGAGGGGGGTATATATTATTGTATAACAGCTGACGTTTTGAAAGCAGGCGGCGAGAAGACGGAGTCTTGATCATGATATGCTCCTGGCAACATGTATTGCAGCATGGCAGATTGGTGCAGAAGTCTGGACCATACCAACAACACAAGAATGAATGCACCTTCACACATTTGAGCAATTTCCCCGAACATCCATCCAGATAAGGACTTCTGTAAGATTGTAGCTATGAGTATAGATGACAACTTTGACGCACACATCAAAACAATAATATTTGGATATTGGCAGAACAGTTTTTTCTTCCTGCTCCTCGTGGTTTGACACTGTATGCAATTTCAACTGTGCGTCCATGCAATATTGGTGTGACGTAGTGCGTGCGATCATGTCGTCAGTCGCGGTTTTATTGGTCTTGCGTCCGACAAAGAGTCTGGATTTGTTTCTAGACTAAAATAGTCGCATTCAGTCGACACCTGACTCGTCGTAATATACGAAATGCACGCGACAGTCCCAGTGGACTCGTCCGTGATAGCTTTCACAGCTCTCTCGTCGCTTGTACTGATGCCTAAAGCTGACGCATGTCGACGTTCTCGTGACATTTGCACTGACGAAGATCGCTTTCAGTTGCGACTAGAATAAATTCGTAGAAATCATATTTAACTGTTGTTTACTGTTGTGCATGGTTAACTATGGTGAGTGTTCTGTTTTATCTTACAGTGTTTGTTCGGCGAATACGGTATCGTATCTATCCAGATTTGTTCCAATCGATATTTATAATGTTATACATTTGTATCGATTCTCTGCTGGTTGTGCATGCAGCGTTGGTAAACGTCTGTCATTTCACAGGGCAGGATAAGTTCAACTATTGGAACAGATCAGCAGCAATGTACGACGCAATCTCTAAAAAAAACTAGCTAACAAGGGCGAGCTTTCATTTTCCTCTTCTCTTGCTCTCTCCTCTCTCTCTCTCTCTCCTCTCTCTCTCTCTCTCTCTCTCTCTCTCTCTCTCTCCATCCCCTCCCCCTCTCTTCTCGGGGGGGCTCTCTCTCTCTTCTCTCTCTCTCTCTCTCTCTCTCTCTCTCTCTCTCTCTCTCTCTCTCTCTCTCTCTCTCTCTCTCTCTCTCTCTCTCTCTCCTCTCTCTCCTCTCTCTCTCTCTCTCTCTCTCTCTCTCTCTCTCTCTCTCTCTCTCTCTCTCTCTCTCTCTCTCTCTCTCTCTCTCTCTCTCTCTCCTCTTTCTCGTCTCTGGTATGTCCTCCCTTCCCTCTCTCCCTCCTCTCTCTCTCCCTCCCTCTCTCTCTCTCTCTCTCCTTTCTCCATTCTTCTATCCTCTTATAATTTATTTTAGAGTTTGGAAATAATACCATTACATTTTAGTTATATTGATATTTATATTGAACTACCGGATCGTTTACGACCAGCAAGAACCTTGTGTTAAATCATAATTTATATGTATGGAACATGTTAGCGATGTCGTTGAC
>OZ023210.1:30499461-30506961 GCA_963995525.1 Escarpia spicata
TTCTGTGAAGGGAGCTTGAACGTGAAAGAATCAATTTCTGTTTCGCGTGTTTCTTTCCTGATACATGTATGCGGTTTTGAGTTATTGCATTTCAACAAAGAAACTGTATAACAAAAGCATTACATGTAAGGTGATTTTTTTAAAAGTCGGTCGGGCCTATCAACGTATGACGATGTCAAAATTAGACCTGTGCGTCACTTGACGTGTTACGTTGTTTATTCGAGTCAAAGTTTTATTACTGACGTTACATTAGCTGACGGCCGCGTGACTGGGAAGCGAGCACTGGGCCGAAAATGGTAAAAGAATTGATCTTTCAGGAGTAGGCCTATATCTACGAATCTCGGAAAAATTCGTAACAACAGTGTTTTCTCGAAATTCACGCCTATGTTAACCTTTTTTCTCACCAGTGGACAGTTTTCGTAGCTAGTAACAATTGCAGAAAACAAGCATAATTCAACCACAACTGTTCCTAGTTATGTCATTTCCGTGAAACATCCAGTACAAATACTTTCTGAAACCGTCCCTTGCGTGTGTGTAGGCAACACGCTCTTGGAAATAATATCGAACACTAGTTGCTCGGTGATCTAAACACGAACGGCCAAGTTGCTTCCGGAGGATGGTTATTTGGGCAAGTAAAAAAATTATATCTGGTGTGAGGTAACTTCCTTTGTAATTGCCGATGTTGATCGGTAGAGAGCGGTGCGGGTGAACAGACGAATATCGATACACGGAATTCCAGTGATACGACATGTTAACAACATAATTCTACAGTTGTTATGACCAGCACACAGTAATGCATTTATTGAATATTTGCTGTAGTGATCAACGTACCGGGTGACATGGGAGCAAGAACGGTGTGACGTAGCGAGTTCTTGTCACGTAGAAGGTCCGTCCAGATTGTACCCGACCCGGCAGCCCATATACAACACTTCATTTTGTTTAAATAGCGGCGAACAGAGCACTTGATATGTTGCAGCCTATAGAATGTATACACATATGACAGGCTTACACCACACGAAAAGAAACAACGTTGTTTTTAGCGTCTGAACTTATGAAAGCTGCCGTCTTGGTAACATGCCAAAATAAAATTATACGGTTATTATTTACAAAGCAAATTGCATTAAATAACATCAGGTCTGGTAAATAATACAGAGAGATTGTTATCATATCTGATACCACAGACTCGGTCGGCTTTTGAGAAAATGAATGATAGTGAAATGTGAAAATATGTTTTAAAAAGAGTAGTGTGTAGTTTTGTTATTAAATATACAGATTGCATTTCTGCTTTATCAGAAAATTATAACATCTACTTATAATCGAGCTATCGTATGTACTAGGGTAGGTTTACGTTTTCCTCTTAGACGGCTTGAACCTCGAGCGCCAAACTTTCATGGATTAATCTACGATCCCTAGAATAGGACGCAAGATCTATATCCTTCTCAAAATACCCCATATGTGTCAAGATTTTCCCCTTGTATGGGGGTAAATCAGTTGTTCGGAACGTAAAACGTAATATGCGCATAATACGTAAAACGCAACCTAACAATCGCAGGAACCACAAGCACGTGGCAAATACTTCGGGAAACCGGCAACATGAAGTAGACGCTGACACAATAATACTTATGTCTACCCTCGTGCCAATAACATACCAATATGAATAGTCTTTCACATGTCTACACTATCACGAATATGGCCTATCGATGGACGTGAACCGACCTTCGACATTTTTAATAAACAACGAATATCTACGAGCGCGTGTTTCTGTAATGATGCTGTGTGTTTTCAAACATTTGATAAATATTACTATCACGACTGCCATCTAATCGTCAGGTAACGGGCATTTTTGCTAGTTCGTGTTATCACAGCACAGTACAATACATTTCGTCCTAAACATTAACACTGAAGCCTTGGCATGTTCCTTTTACGCAGTTACCACATGTGGAGGCGGAGTCTGCACGTACACTCTGCAACAAATATACTGTTAGCCACTGCGCAACATAATATGTTCCACCTGTGTATAGTATTACTAATTAATCATGTAAATACGGTTGGGTGACTAAGAGTGAAACATTTTTACTAGGTTTCGAACGCCTGCAAGTGGATTCGAACACGGGTTCTGTCAAACGTGAGTGCAACACTATCGCGCTTCATCGTCGTAGTAGCTCTATATCGTGATCGTTGTTGATCGTCGTAGTAGCTCTATATCGTGATCGTTGTTGATCGTCGTAGTAACTCTATATCGTGATCGTTGTTGGTCGTCGTAGTAGCTCTATATCGTGATCGTTGTTGATCGTCGTAGTAGCTCTATATCGTGATCGTTGTTGATCGTCGTTACTACTCTATATCGTGATCGTTGTTGATCGTCGTAGTAGCTCTATATCGTGATCGTTGTTGATCGTCATAGTAGCTCTATATCGTGATCGATGTTGATCGCATGTGCGTCACTCCGATATGTTGGTGTTGTACTTAGATGTCTAGCGACTTGAACTGCAATCAACGCTTATGAATCCGCATCCGGTGTGCAATGTGCATACATCGACCACGGCTCCAAAATGTCGTGACTTCTTAAAGCAAGTTCGTGACACCGTCGGTACACTATGTAGGTACTTATCGTTTGTCATTCCGAATCTCGTGACATCAGATTTTTGATTCATGACATCGTGTCTAAAACTCAGGACTGCATTTATCGTGATGGTGAAGCGGTTACTATCCCAATTTGGCACCTAAAGTTGTTAAAATGGTGCATGTTTGCCGATACGACAACCTACCAATTTCTTAGAGTTACAGTTTGATTGTAATGGATCGTTTGAAAGCATCATATATTACATACCTAAACAGATAAATGAACTTCAAGCTAACTACTAAGTTAACACTCTTGACTTCCAACATATTTATGAAGTATAAAACAAAATTATATTTTCAAATTTTCAAAAGTGCTATATGAAATTTAAAATGCATGTATAAACGTCGATGTTTTATTTTTATGTTTAGTTTTAAGCGTTCAATAAGTGTAGGCAACTAATATGTTGATATGTTTGAAAAACGATTATTTTTTGTTTTTTCAACTACTAAAAGTATGCAATGTTGTTTTTTGCATGCAACATCCCATACTTCCTTTATACACGGACCTAATGACTGGAAACAGCCACAATCGCGTCAGGTGAAGCTTCAATACGCGCCTGTCTGCAATCGTAAAATTAACAGTAGGTTTTCTGTAATCATAAACTAAACATCTGTCTGCATTTGAGAAATAAGGCTAGGCATCATTAACAACAATTCCCCCGCCCGAGCGTAATCATTTCTTGCCGACCGGTAGCGCTGCCATCTAGGTAACCGCTGGAATTCCCTGGGCTTCGTTTACACAGACAAGCCGCTTCAACACGGTGACATTTACTGATAACCGGTTATGTATGCGTCCACTAGCGTTATTGTTGTATTGAATTAAATACCAAAAATACCGGACAAAGCGTGGAAAGTTGGCAGGTCGCACCATTGCTGACCCTGGAGCACATCGACGGGCCGCTGTTTACACTAAACATTGGAAGTTCATTTGTATTTGCTTGTTTTGTTGGTTTCAGTGCTTTTACCAGAGGTCGTCGTACCCCATTTAGGTTTCTGTATTTTTGCATGCAGGCAGTTTGCAATATGGCTGAAGAATTTCACTCTTATATTAACGTCTAAAATACGAAAATTTACTTCCATTACGCTGTATCGCCAACAGCGTCACTATGTTCTTACGACAAAGACGATCTTGTCGATTCATGAACAGGATGTTACCGCAGTTCGATGTTGACATCTAACTGCTTCCTATTAGCACCCCCTCCCTCTCCGCTTGTTACCTTCCTACGTTTTTCTAAAGTCATCACCCAGTCCACTTAGCTCGGCTGTGGTCTTCCCATTTTTTTCTGCGGTTTTAATATAAAAAGGTAAATGTAAGTTCACGTACAACACTGTATCCAATCCTTAGGACTACTCAAAGCGCTTTACACTCCATGGCGGATACAGCAGGTTCTCTCATTTGAGAGTCCGACGCTCACTTAGTAACGCCACCGCGCTACACAACACTGCAGTTACTCTGCGTACCAAATAGAAGCAGAGCTTTTATTGTTTTAGACATATTTAATGCGATATTTTTTTAATTTTCCATTGAATCGAACATTATCCTCTTACTTACATATCAACATAATTGTTATTCTTTCTATTTTGCTTGATGTCATTGTTACATAGTTTAACATCTCCCGTTTTATTTGCTACTTCGATGTTCCCATGCCCTGTGTGTGCATATATTAAATGTCCCTCAATGTCATGCCGTCTACAATTTCGTTTATGTAAAGCGCGTTGTTGCTGCATACCCACTTGTAAATTGCGCAGATAATGCGTCGAAAATATTCGTAGAAGTTGTTAAACTTTATCATTTATACATTGATTTACTGAACAATTAATTAAGCGTAGGTGATACGCAACAAGTCCATCGAGGCATCCGATTGACATTTAGACAACCGCCATGCAGCAGACAAATGACGTTCGGTTGCATAGTATGACGTTAGGGCGCAGTAGTTTTACGTTGACACTAAGATCGTGACATTTTCTCCAAGACAAAACAGCGTCTGGAGAGTGATCCAGTCAAAGGTCGGGGCTATTGCCGCAGACCTGACTCGCAGAAACGTGCAACTAATTAGCCGCCATGCATTTCACGTGCACTGGTCTAGCCTTGTCACTGCACGAGACATTAACGGGGCAGTATAGCGGCGTGGATTAATAGCAGCTCGTTTCAACAGCTTCGCCAGAATCACCTGCACACGCTCGTCTAATGGAATACTGAAAGCGTGTCCCGCTAAATAGCACACACACATCGGAAGTTGCATTACGATTGACTCGGCGAAATCCGTCGTAACGACTACTGTCGCCGGTGCTGATTGCTGTTATATTGCCTTGCCGGACTGCAGGTTTCAGGCGAAGGATCACTAATTATTTTCCAATTGATGAAAGTGTAAACGTTATCCCTGACTGCAGAGAAACCGATTCCTGGCATTTTCTGAAGGTCTTTTCGCTTGCCGACAATACCATTACCGTGGTGGATTATATATATATATATATATATATATATATATATATATATATATATATATAGAATGCCTCTTTCAAAAGTGTGCTGCACTGCAATTTCTGAACGGATTTATAGTAAACGCTTGCATAGAACTGCTTCTGGGACATTGTCGTAAGTGGGTCGATACATATGAAAAACGACGTATAGGCCAAACACTTGCAATTTGAAATAACGAATCGACCTAAGTAGTAGTAGTAGATGATCATATACTACTGACTTAGTATGATTAGTTGTACCTACATTACGGGTGACGAAGGTATCGTATCAGTGAACAAACAGCTGTACAAATAATAATATAAAATTGCACCATCGGTCGGAGGGGTGGTGTAGTAGCAGGCGTAATCGGACAAGGTTTTGTCCGATTACGTGTGCTACTACGCCATCATCTCACAAAACTACAAATAGATGCAATTTGCAAAGATACAATTTGATATATCTTTATGCAAATAAGTAATCAATTATTCGTCGACGTGTTTAATGTTCACATGTTCATATGTTCACGTTTCACTGCGATCACTTTCTCACGGACGTGCTCTTAACACTATTAAATTTGGATATACTGGTATATTAAAGGTAACTGAATAATTACCCATAAACACTACATTTAAAAGATTCTGCCGCGACATACGTCGTTAACACCATATAATAGTGTATCACGCAACTGAGTGTAATACTTCGTAAAATGTATCTTCAGTGTATAAGTTGGCCCCCTGGGTATTAGCTAAAGGTACTTTACAGGACACAAATTAAGTCTTGTGGACGCGTAAACTACTAATGCTAGACAATTCTGGGTACGCCCCTGCAATACTGGGACATTGCATCTTTCGCTGCAGTCTACACTAAAGGACGGCTGTCTGTACCGTTACGTCGTTCGCTGCAATCTACATTAAAGGACGGTTGTCTGTTCCGTTACGTCGTTCGCTGCAGTCTACATTAAAGGGCGGCTGTCTGTTCCCTTACGTCGTTCGCTGCAGTCTACACTAGAGGACGGCTGTCTGTTCCGTTACGTCGTTCGCTACAGTCTACATTAAAGGACTGCACTCTACATCAAAGGACGGCTGTCTGTTCCGTTACGTCGTTCGCTGTAGACTACACTAAAGGACGGCTGTCTGTTCCGTTACGTCGTTCGCTGCAATCTACAATAAAGGACGGCTGTCTGTTCCGTTACGTCATTCGCTGCAGTCTACATTAAAGGACGGTTGTCTGTTCCGTTACGTCGTTCGCTGCAGTCTACACTAAAGGACGGCTGTCTGTTCCATTTCGTCGTTCGCTGCAGTCTACACTTAAGGACGGCTGTCTGTTTCGTTACGTCGTTCGCTGCAATCTACAATAAAGGATAGCTGTCTGTTCCGTTACGTCGTTCGCTGCAGTCTACACTAAAGGACGGCTGCCTGTTCTGTTACGTCGTTCGCTGCAGTCTACACTAAAGGACGGCTGTTTGTTCCGTTACGTAGTTCGCTGCAGTCTTCACTAAAGGACGACTGCCTGTTCCGTTACGTCGTTCGCTGCAGTCCACACTAAAGGACGGCTGTTTGTTCCGTGATGTGGTTCGCTGCAGTTTACACACAAAAAAGTTGTTAAACACAGGCAGTAATTTGGATATTGCGTATACAATGCGAACATTTCGCGGGCGGAACTTTCAAATGGCGGACACTGGTTTAGGGTTATTATACGCAATTTGGCGGGCAGTGTCCCCCTAGACCTTTGGAATTTTGCGTGCCCGTAGACCTTTTTGAATGGCCCCATGTGACCGTGCTCCCTAGACCCTTGGAAATATGCCCCCGTTCAGGTTACAATATGCCCCAGACTACCCTCTCTCTACATTAAAGGACGGCTGTTTATTTATTGTAGTATTAAAACAATATATAAATAAATGTTAATAAATGAGGGACTGGCAACGAACATTTAAGCTAGCGGTCACCGCGCGTAGACATATTAGATTAAGCAGTTTGTTGATATCGTATATTTCCCCCAAAATCCAAAGTACAAATATATTTGAATAAATCGTGGAATAATCTGCAACTGTAAGTTATGTTGACAGTTGTCCATAAATGATTTCCTGAGAACGATTGTTTCTAATGTATTGTCGTAAGGTCAGTCTCAAAACAAGATGGAATCCCTTGCACGATATCCATAATGTGGCGTCTTTAAACTGCACCAATGCTGGATTCTGAACGATGCAATGCAATAATGCAACGCTGCAACTTCTTGGATGAAACGACAAAAACGCCGTACAAATATGTTGTAGCTGACATGTGTGAGAGACAGAGCGATTACACTACGCATGGTTTTGTTTGGCCTATTAATTGACCTCACCTTAATTTATCATAACGGAAACGAGGCTTGCATTGCAGCAAAGTGTGGCATGTTTACTCCGAGTGCGGAAAAACTGA
>OZ023210.1:30511961-30714777 GCA_963995525.1 Escarpia spicata
CTTCCTTGTCCACCTGCCACCTAGAGTTAATTCTCTGGGTGGCAATCTTGTTAAATCTTGTTAAATCCCTTGCTGTGGTTGGAAGGATCGACCGTCGTCAGATGTGAACTGAAGGCTGCACTCATGACACTGTATACAGATAAATTATTATATTAATTTGTTTAATTTCTTAGTCGTTATTTATTCCGCGTACATCTCCCACAGGCAAATGTACACAATAGACAATAATAGGAAACTGCGGGTATGCACTGACCTAAATACCTACATCATGTCATATACGTACATACATACATAATAATTATGTATGCATAATACCTTCATACCTACCTATTTACATACCTATCTACCTATACTTACGTACGTACATACATACATACACACACAAACACGCCCGCACGCACACGCGCACACACACGAATCCAACAGAACCGGTGTTAAGTCACCGTAATAGTCCAATCACCACGTAAAACCCACTGGTACCGAGGAGATGCTTTTGTCACAAATTGTTCCAAGCAGACAACGAGGGCTCCCTCCTAACTAGTATAATGGATTATCGGCGGGCATCTAATTGATCATACCATGTGTGCCCTGGGAAACTAGGGTCAACACGGAGAGCTAAAGATCCATTATGGCTATTGACAAAACTGAAACAAACACGTAGTAGCGTGACGTTGGTGTCTCGCACCAAGTATCAAGGCGGTGTATTGATATTAGCCGTAATTAACCGCTGCGGCAGTTTTATCTATATTGTGTAAACTGTTTGTATAAAGAAAAATGTTTTTTTGTGTGTCACAAGCATTTCGATGTGTCAAGCGATGCTCATGCTAAAAAGGTATTCAAACAAAAAACATGAACTGCCTAATCAAATCGTAGACATTTAGTACCCCGTATTCAGCACTGTTGTCGTACGATCCTATAGCGACACCGTGCGGTGTTTCGTATCACTACAACGGGCCACGCTCTGTACTCTAGGAGTCTCCATTGAGCGGGAGCACGCATAAACACCAACGTTCACAAATCACAATTTGTGACCTTCTAAAATTATTATGATAACTTATAATAAAATCTCATCCGTATTATTCAATATTGGATGCATTTAACTGGACGTCCGTTTCGTACGTGATAGAAGGGCAGTTTTGTCGACCCCCTCCCCCCAGTCTACTACCATATACAAACAAGGATTCCACATCGAGAACACGCCATCGATCTCGCACGTGCCACTCTTAACCACAATAGGAGTGGCGAAGCCAGCGTGCCGGTGATATCGGTGATATCTAACGCCCCGGGCAGCGCGGGATTGACAGCCAGTATTAATTCCGAGAGCCAGGAGGGCTGTCATCGTTAATGCACGCGGCGCATGCGCTGTCATCACCCGACAGTGCTACATTAACGAGCGCGGCTGGCGGCTTCGGCAGAACAACGAGCGGGAGTACAAGGACGCTGACGCGAGTAGATTTGCCGGCGCGGCAAGTACTAATCGAGTACACGTGAGCCATAGAATACTAGCAGTTGCAGCGATGTCGCGGCCACGAGCACATCGAACGCGCTCCGAGGGCGAGTCGTCGAACCTAGGCCGGGCGTGCCAGACGCACTACAGGGTGACGGTGATGGGGGCAGCGGGAGTTGGCAAGACGTGCATCATATCGCAGTTCCTGCACGCCAAGTTTTACGCCAAGTACAAAGCGACGGTGGAGGAGTTCCACCGACAGATCTTCTACCAGAGCGACGGCAGTTCGCTCGTGCTGGACATCCTCGACACGTCGGGCGCCTACGCATTCCCGGCCATGCGGCGGCTCTCTATCTCGACGTCCGACGCCTTCGTGCTGGTATACAGCGTAGACGACCCCGCCTCCTTCGAAGAGGTGAAGCGACTCCGGGAGCAGATCATCGAAGAGAAGGAGGACGAGCTGACGCCAATCGTGATCGTCGGCAACAAGAGCGACGTGTCGAGCAAGAGTCGGGCACTCGAGCGGGTCACCATCGAGAGCACGGTGAACATTGACTGGAACAACGGGTACGTTGAGGCGTCGGCCAAGGACAATCTCAACATCGGCGACATCTTCGACGAGCTGATGGTGCAGGCTGACCTGCACGTCAGTCTCGGGTCGACGGCAGACCACAAGCGCAGGACGTCCCTGCCCGCCTTCAACTCCAACTGCAAATACGACGCACTCGAGATTCTGCGCAAACAGGACAGTTGCCGCATTTCGTAAGACTTGGCCTCTCGCAGCGTCGTCTGCGCTGCTAACTGTGTGATACTGTGTCGACGCACGAACATGTAACGAAGCGTTCGTGAACAAACTGTCTGTTTCTATAACATCCGTCGCACACACAAGACTGATTCCATGAGCTGCCAAACAACGACGGCTCCTTCAGCGGCATCCACGCTGCAAGCGAGACACTCGAAGAAACGTCCATTCCGTGCTGTCTTTATCGTAAAGACACATTTTGTACTTGTTCATGTGTATATTTTATACATACGTTTGTATTCTGATTTGTATTCGTGTTTGACGCTGTTTCTGCTGCTGCTGCTGCTGCTGCTGCTGCTGCTGCTGCTGCTGTTGCTGCTGCTGCTGCTGCTGTCTCCAGACACTTTAAGTCGGCCCTAGGGGCTGCGCAGTATTAATATATAGTAGATATTGCAGAAAGGCGATGACAAAGAAGTAAAGCTTAGTCGGTTGTAACACTGTTCAATTACGAGAACGGTATTTTGAGTTGTATGTAGCCAAACAAATGGCAAATCCAATGCAATTTTATATATTGTATATTTGATGTATTGCAAATGTTTAATGACGCTTAACCGTTGTGACCATCGTGACCATCGTGACCATCGTGACCACCGTGACCATCGTGACCATCGTAACCACCGTGACCATCGTGACCATTGTGACCATTGTGTGAACAATGCGTGCAACTGCGATTGGTCGAACATTTATTTAAAAAAAAAAGATATTCGCCTCCGATGTGTTGACGCATTCTGTAGCTCTGGGACGTTGCACTCTCCAACATGTACGTGGTGTTTACGTGCGTGACGTGTTTGCAGATTGCTGGTCTGCTTACGTTCTAACCGATAGCAGATAATATATTTGCATTTCGAATCGTGTGTTGACGGTAAAAAAACCGTGGCCTAGCCGGCAAGCTGCTCTATTCTTAACAGAACTGGATATTTTCGGTGCAGTACCAAGGAGATAAATGGCGAAACAATGAGCCTACCACTACCAAAAATATAATGGTTGTCGACTATTACAGCGTTCATGTCACGTATCGTACCGCTATCCTCTTGACGTTAGTTACGATGCGCGCAGTAATGATCAATTAAGCTCATATCATGTACCGCTTCACGCATGATATTTGTCGTACTTGTAAATAACGAGTACGTCACTATGATGAATATGATACTGACCAACAATTTTGCTACAGTTTTGATGTGTGTATTGTATTAATTTTATAAATTTAATGTTTTATGTGACACGATTTTGTTATTTTACGTTACAATGTCAATGCACATATTGTTCGTTATATTGAATAAAATATATATATTGATATCGATAACGATAACTCCTGATGTAGATTCGATCATTACATATAGATCTAGGCCTCAGTCAAATCGCCTGCATAGTAAGTTAAAAACGCTCGCTCTCGAAAAAACTACGGTAGTACTTTGAACACGGACTAAAAATACTCTAGAATATTTCAACCTAGCTGAGTTCAAAACTACTACAATGCCAACTGATCGTTTTAACACAAACTCGTTGTCAGTTTTATCTTGTAGAATCATGTTATATAGTTTTAAATATAATTACTCAAACGTTTTGGCCGCGCACCTGCGTCTTAGGCAGGCTTCGGTCCAAATGCGAGTCAGTTGTCTATGAATATTGACGTATTGTCAATCTGACAAGAGCCGTTGGAAGCTGCTTACACGTGCAAGGGCGTTGCCACGACGGCATGATTCTCACCCAGGGTCGGGCTGCGGCCTCGAGGAAGAACGGCAGACGCCACGCCCGTGGCTTGTTGACATCGACGCCAAATAGCTAGCAATCAACGGTGTAAACCACCAGACACGACAGCGTTGTATTCTGTTAAAGCGATGCGATCTGTTCTCTGGTCTGTTCAGTCACCAGGAATCAGCTAGGGATGACTATCATTCGCAGGAAATTCGTTGAATTAGTTTTAGGGCTACCCTGTCCCACTGCAGACAGGAATGTGGGAACCATCCATATTCAAACGTAGATGTGGACGAGGGATATCTATCTCCACAATGAGTGCCAAATTCTGTTGTTTACTGTTAACATGTTTTTCTGTTTACAATAAAGTGTCGCGGACGAAACATGCACACTGCAAACATTGGTTCCGGCTTACTGAACGTCACGTAACAGGCAGTATTCCTTCAGCGTATTTATTGTAATCTTAAGAACATTACATTAAAACCTGAAGAAAATACAACCTCGGTTTAACGTGCGTTAATAACTAGGTTCAAGCACACTTGCTAGAACGAAAGCTAGTTTCTACTCACCTCTAAATTCACGCCGGGCGATTGTTAGGGCACAGTTGGTAAAGACTAACTTAAGCTGGACATTCAACAAGGACAGTAATAAATACCACAATCAACCCAGACCAGGGCACACAGAGAAGAACAGTAATAAATACCACAATCAACCCAGACCATGGCACACAAAGAAGGACATTAATAAATACCACAATCAACCCAGACCAGGGCACACAGAGAAGGACAGTAATAAATACCACAATCAACCCAAACCATGGCACACAAAGAAGGACAGTAATAAATACCACAATCAACCGAGACCTTGGCACACAAAGAAGGACAGTAATAAATACCACAATCAACCCAGACCAGGGCACACAAAGAAGGACAGTAATAAATACCACAATCAACCCAGACCAGGACACACAAAGAAGGACAGTAATACATACCACAAGCAACCCAGACCAGGACACACAAAGAAGGATAATAATAAATAACACAGTCAACCCAGACCAGGACACACAAAGAAGGATAGTAATAAATAACACAGTCAACCCAGACCAGGGCACATAAAGATGGACAGTAATAAATACCACAATCAACCCAGACCACCAGGACACACAAAGAAGGACAGAAATAAATACCACAATCAACCCAGACCAGGACACACAAAGAAGGATAGTAATAAATAACACAGTCAACCCAGACCAGGGCACACAAAGAAGGACAGTAATAAATACCACAATCAACCCAGACCACCAGGACACACAAAGAAGGACAGTAATAAATACCACAATCAACCCAGACTAGGACACAAAAAGAAGGACAGTAATAAATACCACAATCAACCCAGACTAGGACACACAAAGAAGGACAGTAATAAATACCACAATCAAACCAGACCAGGGCACACAGAGAAGTACAGTAATAAATACCACAATCAACCCAGACCAGGGCACACAAAGAAGGACAGTAATAAATACCACAATCAACCCAGACCAGGGCACACAATGAAGGACAGTAATACATACCACAATCAACCCAGACCAGGACACACAAAGAAGGACAGTAATACATACAACAATCAACCCAGACCAGGACACACAAAGAAGGATAGTAATAAATAACACAGTCAACCCAGACCAGGGCACACAAAGAAGGACAGTAATAAATACCACAATCAACCCAGACCACCAGGACACACAAAGAAGGACAGAAATAAATACCACAATCAACCCAGACCAGGACACACAAAGAAGGATAGTAATAAATAACACAGTCAACCCAGACCAGGGCACACAAAGAAGGACAGTAATAAATACCACAATCAACCCAGACCACCAGGACACACAAAGAAGGACAGAAATAAATACCACAATCAACCCAGACCAGGACACACAAAGAAGGATAGTAATAAATACCACAATCAACCCAGACCAGGGCACACAAAGAAGGACAGTAATAAATACCACAATCAACCCAGACCAGGACACACAAAGAAGGACAGTAATACACACCACAATCAACCCAGACCAGGACACACAAAGAAGGATAGTAATAAATAACACAGTCAACCCAGACCAGGGCACACAAAGAAGGACAGTAATAAATACCACAATCAAACCAGACCAGGACACACAAAGAAAGATAGTAATAAATAACACAGTCAACCCAGACCAGGGCACACAAAGAAGGATAGTAATAAATAACACAGTCAACCCAGACCAGGACACACAGAGAAGGACAGTAATAAATACCACAATCAACCCAGACCACCAGGACACACAAAGAAGGACATAAATAAATACCACAATCAACCCAGACCACCAGGACACACAAAGAAGGATAGTAATAAATAACACAATCAACCCAGACCAGGACACATAGAAAAGGAAAGTAATAAATACCACAATCAACCCAGACCACCAGGACACACAAAGAAGGACAAAAATAAATACCACAATCAACCCAGACCACCAGGACACACAAAGAAGGATAGTAATAAATAACACAGTCAACCCAGACCAGGACACACAAAGAAGGATAGTAATAAATAACACAGTCAACCCAGACCAGGACACACAAAGAAGGATAGTAATAAATAACACAATCAACCCAGACCAGGACACACACAGAAGGATAGTAATAAATAACACAGTCAAACCAGACCAGGACACACAAAGAAGGATAGTAATAAATAACACAGTCAACCCAGACCAGGGCACACAAAGAAGGATAGTAATAAATACCTCAATCAACCCAGACCACCAGGACACACAAAGAAGGACAGAAATAAATACGACAATCAACCTAGACCAGGACACACAAAGAAGGATAGTAATAAATAACACAGTCAACCCAGACCAGGGCACACAGAGAAGGACAGTAATAAATACCACAATCAAACCAGACCATGGCACACAGAGAAGGACAGTAATAAATACTACAATCAATCAACCCAGACCAGGACACACAAAGAAGGACAGTAATAAATACTACAATCAACCCAGTCCAGGACACACAAAGAAGGGCAGTACTAAATACCACAATCAACCCAGACCAGGACACACAAAGAAGGACAGTAATAAATACCACAATCAACCCAGACCAGGACACACAAAGAAGGACAGTAATAAATACCACACTCAACCCAGACCAGGGCACACAAAGAAGGACAGTAATAAATACCACAATCAACCCAGACCAGGACACACAAAGAAGGATAGTAATAAATAACACAGTCAACCCAGACCAGGGCACACAGAGAACGACAGTAATAAATATCACAATCAACCCAGACCAGGACACACAAAGAAGGATAGTAATAAATAACACAGTCAACCCAGACCAGGGCACACAGAGAAGGACAGTAATAAATACCACAATCAACCCAGACCAGGACACACAAAGAAGGACATAAATAAATACCACAATCAACCCAGACCACCAGGACACAGAAAGAAGGATAGTAATAAATAACACAGTCAACCCAGACCAGGACACACAAAGAAGGATAGTAATAAATAACACAGTCAACTCAGACCAGGACACACAAAGAAGGATAGTAATAAATAACACAGTCAACCCAGACCAGGACACACAAAGAAGGATAGTAATAAATAACACAGTCAACCCAGACCAGGACACACAAAGAAGGATAGTAATAAATAACACAGTCAACCCAGACCAGGACACACAAAGAAGGATAGTAATAAATAACACAGTCAACCCAGACCAGGGCACACAAAGAAGGATAGTAATAAATAACACAGTCAACCCAGACCAGGACACACAAAGAAGGATAGTAATAAATAACACAGTCAACCCAGACCAGGACACACAAAGAAGGATAGTAATAAATAACACAATCAACCCAGACCACCAGGACACACAAAGAAGGACATAAATAAATACGACAATCAACCTAGACCAGGACACACAAAGAAGGATAGTAATAAATAACACAGTCAACCCAGACCAGGGCACACAGAGAAGGACAGTAATAAAAACCACAATCAACCCAGACCATGGCACACATAGAAGGACAGTAATAAATACTACAATCAACCCAGACCAGGACACACAAAGAAGGACAGTAATAAATACTACAATCAACCCAGTCCAGGACACACAAAGAAGGGCAGTATTAAATACCACAATCAACCCAGACCAGGACACACAAAGAAGGACAGTAATAAATACCACAATCAACCCAGACCATGACACACAAAGAAGGACAGTAATAAATACCACAATCAACCCAGACCAGGGCACACAAAGAAGGACAGTAATAAATACCACAATCAACCCAGACCAGGACACACAAAGAAGGATAGTAATAAATAACACAGTCAACCCAGACCAGGGCACACAGAGAAGGACAGTAATAAATATCACAATCAACCCAGACCAGGACACACAAAGAAGGATAGTAATAAATAACACAGTCAACCCAGACCAGGGTACACAGAGAAGGAGAGTAATTAATATCACAATCAACCCAGACCAGGACACACAAAGAAGGACAGAAATAAATACCACAATCAACCCAGACCACCAGGACACACAAAGAAGGATAGTAATAAATAACACAGTCAACCCAGACCAGGACACACAAAGAAGGATAGTAATAAATAACACAGTCAACCCAGACCAGGACACACAAAGAAGGATAGTAATAAATAACACAGTCAACCCAGACCAGGACACACAAAGAAGGATAGTAATAAATAACACAGTCAACCCAGACCAGGACACACAAAGAAGAATAGTAATAAATAACACAGTCAACCCAGACCAGGACACACAAAGAAGGATAGTAATAAATAACACAGTCAACCCAGACCAGGGCACACAAAGAAGGATAGTAATAAATAACACAGTCAACCCAGACCAGGACACACAAAGAAGGATAGTAATAAATAACACAGTCAACCCAGACCAGGACACACAAAGAAGGATAGTAATAAATAACACAGTCAACCCAGACCAGGGCACACAAAGAAGGATAGTAATAAATAACACAGTCAACACAGACCAGGACACACAAAGAAGGATAGTAATAAATAACACAGTCAACCCAGACCAGGACACACAAAGAAGGATAGTAATAAATAACACAATCAACCCAGACCACCAGGACACACAAAGAAGGACATAAATAAATACGACAATCAACCTAGACCAGGACACACAAAGAAGGATAGTAATAAATAACACAGTCAACCCAGACCAGGGCACACAGAGAAGGACAGTAATAAATACCACAATCAACCCAGACCATGGCACACAGAGAAGGACAGTAATAAATACTACAATCAACCCAGACCAGGACACACAAAGAAGGACAGTAATAAATACTACAATCAACCCAGTCCAGGACACACAAAGAAGGGCAGTACTAAATACCACAATCAACCCAGACCAGGACACACAAAGAAGGACAGTAATAAATACCACAATCAACCCAGACCATGACACACAAAGAAGGACAGTAATAAATACCACAATCAACCCAGACCAGGGCACACAAAGAAGGACAGTAATAAATACCACAATCAACCCAGACCAGGACACACAAAGAAGGATAGTAATAAATAACACAGTCAACCCAGACCAGGGCACACAGAGAAGGACAGTAATAAATATCACAATCAACCCAGACCAGGACACACAAAGAAGGATAGTATAAATAACACAGTCAACCCAGACCAGGGCACACAGAGAAGGACAGTAATAAATACCACAATCAACCCAGACCAGGACACACAAAGAAGGACAGAAATAAATACCACAATCAACCCAGACCACCAGGACACACAAAGAAGGATAGTAATAAATAACACAGTCAACCCAGACCAGGACACACAAAGAAGGATAGTAATAAATAACACAGTCAACCCAGACCAGGACACACAAAGAAGGATAGTAATAAATAACACAGTCAACCCAGACCAGGACACACAAAGAAGGATAGTAATAAATAACACAGTCAACCCAGACCAGGACACACAAAGAAGGATAGTAATAAATAACACAGTCAACCCAGACCAGGACACACAAAGAAGGATAGTAATAAATAACACAGTCAACCCAGACCAGGGCACACAAAGAAGGATAGTAATAAATAACACAGTCAACCCAGACCAGGACACACAAAGAAGGATAGTAATAAATAACACAGTCAACCCAGACCAGGACACACAAAGAAGGATAGTAATAAATAACACAGTCAACCCAGACCAGGACACACAAAGAAGGATAGTAATAAATAACACAATCAACCCAGACCAGGACACACAAAGAAGGATAGTAATAAATAACACAGTCAACCCAGACCAGGACACACAAAGAAGGATAGTAATAAATAAAACAGTCAACCCAGACCAGGACACACAAAGAAGGATAGTAATAAATAACACAGTCAACCCAGACCAGGACACACAAAGAAGGATAGTAATAAATAACACAGTCAACCCAGACCAGGACACACAAAGAAGGATAGTAATAAATAACACAGTCAACCCAGACCAGGACACACAAAGAAGGATAGTAATAAATAACACAGTCAACCCAGACCAGGACACACAAAGAAGGATAGTAATAAATAACACAGTCAACCCAGACCAGGACACACAAAGAAGGATAGTAATAAATAACACAGTCAACCCAGACCAGGACACACAAAGAAGGATAGTAATAAATAACACAGTCAACCCAAACCAGGACACACAAAGAAGGATAGTAATAAATAACACAGTCAACCCAGACCAGGACACACAAAGAAGGATAGTAATAAATAACACAGTCAACCCAGACCAGGACACACAAAGAAGGATAGTAATAAATAACACAGTCAACCCAGACCAGGACACACAAAGCAGGATAGTAATAAATAACACAGTCAACCCAGACCAGGACACACAAAGAAGGATAGTAATAAATAACACAGTCAACCCAGACCAGGACACACAAAGAAGGATAGTAATAAATAACACAGTCAACCCAGACCAGGGCACACAAAGAAGGACAGTAATAAATAACACAGTCAACCCAGACCAGGACACACAAAGAAGGATAGTAATAAATAACACAGTCAACCCAGACCAGGACACACAAAGAAGGATAGTAATAAATAACACAGTCAACCCAGACCAGGACACACAAAGAAGGATAGTAATAAATAACACAGTCAACCCAGACCAGGACACACAAAGAAGGATAGTAATAAATAACACAGTCAACCCAGACCAGGACACACAAAGAAGGATAGTAATAAATAACACAGTCAACCCAGACCAGGACACACAAAGAAGGATAGTAATAAATAACACAGTCAACCCAGACCAGGGCACACAAAGAAGGACAGTAATAAATAACACAGTCAACCCAGACCAGGACACACAAAGAAGGATAGTAATAAATAACACAGTCAACCCAGACCAGGACACACAAAGAAAGATAATAATAAATAACACAGTCAACCCAGACCAGGGCACATAAAGAAAGACAGTAATAAATACCACAATCAACCCAGACCAGGACACACAAAGAAGGATAGTAATAAATAACACAGTCAACCCAGACCACCAGGACACACAAAGAAGGATAGTAATAAATAACACAGTCAACCCAGTCCAGGACACACAAAGAAGGACAGTACTAAATACCACAATCAACCCAGACCAGGACACACAAAGAAGGACAGTAATAAATACCACAATCAACCCAGACCAGGACACACAAAGAAGGACAGTAATAAATACCACAATCAACCCAGACCAGGACACACAAAGAAGGTCAGTAATAAATACCACAATCAACCCAGACCAGGACACACAAAGAAGGACAGAAATAAATACCACAATCAACCCAGACCACCAGGACACACAAAGAAGGATAGTAATAAATAACACAGTCAACCCAGACCAGGACACACAAAGAAGGATAGTAATAAATAACACAGTCAACCCAGACCAGGACACACAAAGAAGAATAGTAATAAATAACACAGTCAACCCAGACCAGGACACACAAAGAAGGATAGTAATAAATAACACAGTCAACCCAGACCAGGGCACACAAAGAAGGATAGTAATAAATAACACAGTCAACCCAGACCAGGACACACAAAGAAGGATAGTAATAAATAACACAGTCAACCCAGACCAGGACACACAAAGAAGGATAGTAATAAATAACACAGTCAACCCAGACCAGGGCACACAAAGAAGGATAGTAATAAATAACACAGTCAACACAGACCAGGACACACAAAGAAGGATAGTAATAAATAACACAGTCAACCCAGACCAGGACACACAAAGAAGGATAGTAATAAATAACACAATCAACCCAGACCACCAGGACACACAAAGAAGGACATAAATAAATACGACAATCAACCTAGACCAGGACACACAAAGAAGGATAGTAATAAATAACACAGTCAACACAGACCAGGGCACACAGAGAAGGACAGTAATAAATACCACAATCAACCCAGACCATGGCACACAGAGAAGGACAGTAATAAATACTACAATCAACCCAGACCAGGACACACAAAGAAGGACAGTAATAAATACTACAATCAACCCAGTCCAGGACACACAAAGAAGGGCAGTACTAAATACCACAATCAACCCAGACCAGGACACACAAAGAAGGACAGTAATAAATACCACAATCAACCCAGACCATGACACACAAAGAAGGACAGTAATAAATACCACAATCAACCCAGACCAGGGCACACAAAGAAGGACAGTAATAAATACCACAATCAACCCAGACCAGGACACACAAAGAAGGATAGTAATAAATAACACAGTCAACCCAGACCAGGGCACACAGAGAAGGACAGTAATAAATATCACAATCAACCCAGACCAGGACACACAAAGAAGGATAGTAATAAATAACACAGTCAACCCAGACCAGGGCACACAGAGAAGGACAGTAATAAATACCACAATCAACCCAGACCAGGACACACAAAGAAGGACAGAAATAAATACCACAATCAACCCAGACCACCAGGACACACAAAGAAGGATAGTAATAAATAACACAGTCAACCCAGACCAGGACACACAAAGAAGGATAGTAATAAATAACACAGTCAACCCAGACCAGGACACACAAAGAAGGATAGTAATAAATAACACAGTCAACCCAGACCAGGACACACAAAGAAGGATAGTAATAAATAACACAGTCAACCCAGACCAGGACACACAAAGAAGGATAGTAATAAATAACACAGTCAACCCAGACCAGGACACACAAAGAAGGATAGTAATAAATAACACAGTCAACCCAGACCAGGGCACACAAAGAAGGATAGTAATAAATAACACAGTCAACCCAGACCAGGACACACAAAGAAGGATAGTAATAAATAACACAGTCAACCCAGACCAGGACACACAAAGAAGGATAGTAATAAATAACACAGTCAACCCAGACCAGGACACACAAAGAAGGATAGTAATAAATAACACAATCAACCCAGACCAGGACACACAAAGAAGGATAGTAATAAATAACACAGTCAACCCAGACCAGGACACACAAAGAAGGATAGTAATAAATAAAACAGTCAACCCAGACCAGGACACACAAAGAAGGATAGTAATAAATAACACAGTCAACCCAGACCAGGACACACAAAGAAGGATAGTAATAAATAACACAGTCAACCCAGACCAGGACACACAAAGAAGGATAGTAATAAATAACACAGTCAACCCAGACCAGGACACACAAAGAAGGATAGTAATAAATAACACAGTCAACCCAGACCAGGACACACAAAGAAGGATAGTAATAAATAACACAGTCAACCCAGACCAGGACACACAAAGAAGGATAGTAATAAATAACACAGTCAACCCAGACCAGGACACACAAAGAAGGATAGTAATAAATAACACAGTCAACCCAAACCAGGACACACAAAGAAGGATAGTAATAAATAACACAGTCAACCCAGACCAGGACACACAAAGAAGGATAGTAATAAATAACACAGTCAACCCAGACCAGGACACACAAAGAAGGATAGTAATAAATAACAGAGTCAACCCAGACCAGGACACACAAAGAAGGATAGTAATAAATAACACAGTCAACCCAGACCAGGGCACACAAAGAAGGACAGTAATAAATAACACAGTCAACCCAGACCAGGACACACAAAGAAGGATAGTAATAAATAACACAGTCAACCCAGACCAGGACACACAAAGAAGGATAGTAATAAATAACACAGTCAACCCAGACCAGGACACACAAAGAAGGATAGTAATAAATAACACAGTCAACTCAGACCAGGACACACAAAGAAGGATAGTAATAAATAACACAGTCAACCCAGACCAGGACACACAAAGAAGGATAGTAATAAATAACACAGTCAACCCAGACCAGGACACACAAAAAAGGATAGTAATAAATAACACAGTCAACCCAGACCAGGGCACACAAAGAAGGACAGTAATAAATAACACAGTCAACCCAGACCAGGACACACAAAGAAGGATAGTAATAAATAACACAGTCAACCCAGACCAGGACACACAAAGAAAGATAATAATAAATAACACAGTCAACCCAGACCAGGGCACATAAAGAAAGACAGTAATAAATACCACAATCAACCCAGACCAGGACACACAAAGAAGGATAGTAATAAATAACACAGTCAACCCAGACCACCAGGACACACAAAGAAGGATAGTAATAAATAACACAGTCAACCCAGTCCAGGACACACAAAGAAGGACAGTACTAAATACCACAATCAACCCAGACCAGGACACACAAAGAAGGATAGTAATAAATAACACAGTCAACCCAGACCAGGACACACAAAGAAGTATAGTAATAAATAACACAATCAACCCAGACCAGGACACACAAAGAAGGATAGTAATAAATAACACAGTCAACCCAGACCAGGACACACAAAGAAGGATAGTAATAAATAAAACAGTCAACCCAAACCAGGACACACAAAGAAGGATAGTAATAAATAACACAGTCAACCCAGACCAGGACACACAAAGAAGGATAGTAATAAATAACACAGTCAACCCAGACCAGGACACACAAAGAAGGATAGTAATAAATAACACAGTCAACCCAGACCAGGACACACAAAGAAGGATAGTAATAAATAACACAGTCAACCCAGACCAGGACACACAAAGAAGGATAGTAATAAATAACACAGTCAACCCAAACCAGGACACACAAAGAAGGATAGTAATAAATAACACAGTCAACCCAGACCAGGACACACAAAGAAGGATAGTAATAAATAACACAGTCAACCCAGACCAGGACACACAAAGAAGGATAGTAATAAATAACACAGTCAACCCAAACCAGGACACACAAAGAAGGATAGTAATAAATAACACAGTCAACCCAGACCAGGACACACAAAGAAGGATAGTAATAAATAACACAGTCAACCCAGACCAGGACACACAAAGAAGGATAGTAATAAATAACACAGTCAACCCAGACCAGGACACACAAAGAAGGATAGTAATAAATAACACAGTCAACCCAGACCAGGACACACAAAGAAGGATAGTAATAAATAACACAGTCAACCCAGACCAGGACACACAAAGAAGGATAGTAATAAATAACACAGTCAACCCAGACCAGGGCACACAAAGAAGGACAGTAATAAATAACACAGTCAACCCAGACCAGGACACACAAAGAAGGATAGTAATAAATAACACAGTCAACCCAGACCAGGACACACAAAGAAGGATAGTAATAAATAACACAGTCAACCCAGACCAGGACACACAAAGAAGGATAGTAATAAATAACACAGTCAACCCAGACCAGGACACACAAAGAAGGATAGTAATAAATAACACAGTCAACCCAGACCAGGACACACAAAAAAGGATAGTAATAAATAACACAGTCAACCCAGACCAGGGCACACAAAGAAGGACAGTAATAAATAACACAGTCAACCCAGACCAGGACACACAAAGAAAGATAATAATAAATAACACAGTCAACCCAGACCAGGGCACATAAAGAAAGACAGTAATAAATACCACAATCAACCCAGACCAGGACACACAAAGAAGGATAGTAATAAATAACACAGTCAACCCAGACCACCAGGACACACAAAGAAGGATAGTAATAAATAACACAGTCAACCCAGTCCAGGACACACAAAGAAGGACAGTACTAAATACCACAATCAACCCAGACCAGGACACACAAAGAAGGACAGTAATAAATACCACAATCAACCCAGACCAGGACACACAAAGAAGGACAGTAATAAATACCACAATCAACCCAGACCAGGACACACAAAGAAGGACAGTAATAAATACCACAATCAACCCAGACCAGGACACACAAAGAAGGACAGTAATAAATACCACAATCAACCCAGACCAGGACACACAAAGAAGGTCAGTAATAAATACCACAATCAACCCAGACCAGGACACACAAAGAAGGACAGTAATAAATACCACAATCAACCCAGACCAGGGCACACAAAGAAGGACAGTAATAAATACCACAATCAACCCAGACTAGGACACACAAAGAAGGACAGTAATAAATACCACAATCTACCCAGACCAGGGCACACAAAGAAGGACACTAATAAATACTTCAATCAACCCAGACTAGTGCCCCCAAAGAAGGACAGTAATAAATACCACAATCAACCCAGACCAGGGCACACAAAGAAGGACACTAATAAATACTTCAATCAACCCAGACTAGTGCCCCCAAAGAAGGACAGTAATAAATACCACAATCAACCCAGACCAGGGCACACAAAGAAGGACACTAATAAATACCTCAATCAACCCAGACTAGTGCCCACAAAGAAGGACAGTAATAAATACCACAATCAACCCAGACCAGGCACTATTTATTCGTGACCAAGGGAGAGAATCGAAAACAATCGAACTCGTCAAAGTGATTGACGGGGAGTAATTATTGTGTGGTGGATAGGCCCTAAGGGAGGCCATCTTGATCAGGAAAACAACACAGATCTTGAATCGATGCGCGGGGTTCCGACTCAGCCACGTGCCTGGTTGTCAAGAAAAGAACATAAAAATAACACAAAAATAATCGATGTAATAGATTTTTTCTTTCTATGGACTAACTACCGAATGTGAAAATGGTGCCACAGTATATCTAGGGACAGGATACACATGTTCTTTTCACTGAATTTCGGTTCGGCCGAACCCAAATTAATGCAGAAACGTACTCAATAAGTTCACACGTGTAAGATAACGTATTTGCACAAAGGAGCTGCTGGCTGTAGCCGATACGAAGTAAGTTAATTGATTTAAATAAGTACGAAATGAGAGGAACAGTCCAGCACCAGCTCCAACAAGTCACGGTGAGACCTTAAACCCACAGCATCGTCTGAAAACTTCATAAACCTGAGTAAGTTTGGCCCAATTTGTTACCATACGCTTATAAATCAGAGTTCGTGACAACTGGCGTAAATACGGGAAAATACGTGCTCCGATAATTGCTCTATTGCTGCAGTATTTGTTAACATTCGATGCAGCACAAACAACGTATCGACGTAACATTGGATATCTGCAGTTTTGCCTAAATTGTAATGCTTCGTTCTTCTCAGAAAGGGCCTACAGCAGAGAACTTCACATAAAGGTTTTGCTTTCGCATAGACAATCGATCAGACTTATATTATCGGTATGTAAATAGAACAATGTGCATTCTGCGGAATGTCCCGTGAAACCTCTGGTTTGTTATGTTACGGTCGCGTTCTTTCTGCATACATGTTTGCCGTTATGAGTTCGTGTAGGCCCTAAGTTCATAGCAGTGACTCCTTAAACAATGTCCTCTCTGTAAGAAAATAGACCAGAGGCCTCTACAAGACTCAAACTCACCTTAATCATCATATTCGTATTACCTGACGTTTCCCAGTTCATGCACAGATGCTCGTAACGATAATAACCCATGATCCATCTGGCGGATACTAAAATAGGAACCTACTGTATAAATGTGTCGACGTACGTTTTGTATATAGGTAGAGTCTACGTCAGAAGAAAAAGTATGTTTTACAAATTATTCACATAATAATAATAATAATGGAATTACTTCGTTAGTCCCAATATCCTCGGAAAATCCGAGCTCAGTAGCGCAACAAATCCAAAGGATTAAGCGTGACTATTGTCAGGTACAGAGTAAAAGTCGTCAACAGATAGATGGAATTGCTAAGAAGTTAAGGAGGATATGCAGTATTAAAAATATATTTTAGATGATACGAAATGAAACCATATTTTGTACTGATTTAACACCAATAGGGAGTAAGTTCCACAAAGTTCAGGGGCAACTGAGTTCCAGCATTCGTCTTAACTATGGGAATAAAAAGTAGACCAGAGTCTGCCGACCGAAGCTGTTTAGGTTTCTTTGTTGGAATAAGCATAGAATGTAGGTATACGTGGGGGTTCCTTGTCTGGAACTATTTGAACAATAGAACTTACATAGTTACAGCAGTAATTATTATTGGTATTTAACAAAATCACGAAGCCATAACAACAGAACGTGAAGATCAAGTCGCGTCGAAGCCAGCACAGTGACGCCACATGGTAGATTAATAACCAGAAAAACGTAAAATGTGAAACAGTGGCGCCACCAATGGTAAATGCAATATTTACACGATGTCTTCAAAAACTGACGGCCTACCACAGCTTGAAATAAAACTAACCGTTCGAATTTATAGTAGATACAAGATACCAAACATTTATTTGTTAATTTATTGTCCATGTATACCAGGCATGATATATCACACATGTAACCTCCGCCCAGGTTCCTGTCCATGAGTCATCACATACAAAGTTGGAACAGTCTTGAAGAAGAAGATACAAAACACAAAATCTAGACCAAAATTCAAAGTTTTATTAAGCAAACAATATATAGACAGCTATCTCAACTACGTACAGTCCCTAAATCCCAGATGTGGAGTGCAGTTAGAGGTGTTTTATATCTACGTTGGATCCGAATAAAATCTCATACAATTATTCTATATAATATATTTGTTATTGTTATTCATTCCATCCTACCCCCAGTCCGCTGTTACAAGGTCATCGTTGTAATATAGTTATCATACACGTGTATATGTGTATTGTAGTTTTAATTTATCCTTGTGGGGTCACAGGAAGACGGCATCTAACATGCCATGCAACACAACATTACTTTTGTAAAACGATTGTTTTGTGTATTCGATTATGTTGCTGTCTGTTGTTGTTGCAAAATAAAATTTTATTTAATTTTAATTTTATTTTAGTATAGTTGTACTGGAAATGATGAAGACAATACAACATTTATAAAATTTCTAATATTTTTATATTTAAAAAGAGAAGCTATGAAAAAAAATTTGCTTGTAACATAAATCATGACAGTAAGAGTTTTATGCGTATGTTCAAAGCAAATAGAAAGTTCAGGATAAGGTCGGTCCTCTAGAAGATAGTGCGGGAAATATATTATCAGAGGGATTTTTAATGGCAGAGGATCTGAATGAATATTTTAGTTCGGTGTTTACCAGAGAAGATATTAGTTCACCGCCAGTACCAGAGGCTAAGTTTAATGTCAATGGGGCAGAATCAGACTATTTAGGACAGTTAATTGTAACCCCGGAAATGGTAGCTAAGAAAATTAGGGCTATGAAGGATAATAAATCACATGGAGTGGATGGGATTCCGCCCAAACTACGATTGAAAATTGTAGAACAAATTAGCATACCGCTTGCAACAGTTTTCAATTTGTCATTAGAAGAGGGAGTGGTTCCATTAGAATGGAAAGAAGCAAACATTACACCGTTATTTTAAAAAGGTTCGAGAAACAAGTCAGAGAACTATACACCAGTTAGTTTAACATCAGTGATTTGTCTTGTTAAACATAACTTGATAAACCCATCTCAACACGAGTTTTTAAAAGCGAGGTCATGCTTAACAAATATGTTATGTTTTGTTTTTTAATATCACTAAGTGGGTAGACGAGGGATCACCAGTAGATATCATCTACTTAGATTTTCAAAAAAACTTTCGACAAAGTGCCACATCAAAGATTACTGCTTAAACTAAAGGCTCATGGTATAGGAAATGGTATATTTAAGTGGATAAACAACGGGTAGTTGTTGATGGGGAGACTTCAAACAGGAAATCAGTTTTGAGTGGGGTACCAAAAGGATCAGTACTGGGACCTATATTATTCTTAATATATATAAATGATTTGGACGTTGATATAACAAGCAAGGTGTTGAAATTTGCGGATGATACAAAAGTATTTAGAACGATTAAAAGTGATGGAGATAGACAGCATTTACAAGATGATCTTGACAGGTTGATCAAATTGCCTGAAAAGTGGCAAATGCTGTTCAATTTTGGGAAATGTAAATGCCTCCACATAGGACATGGGAACGAAGAGGTAGAATATACAATGGGGGGCACTGTAATAAGTACTACTGTAAAAGAAAAGGACTTAGGGTTAACCATTAGTGCTGATATGAAGGTTTCAGAGCAGTGCGGAATTGCAGCTTCAAAGGGAAATCAAATCCTTGGATTAATTAGGCGAAATATAGCGTATAAGGAAAAAGAACTAATAATACCGCTGTACAAAACAATAGTTAGGCCTCATTTATAGTATTGCATACAAGCGTGGACGCCATACCGCAAGAAGGACATAGATATGCTGGAAAGAGTACAGAGGAGAACGACTGAATGGTATCAAATCTTAGTTATGAAAAACGCCTAAACGAATGTGGTTTAACAACACCAGAGACCAGGAGATTGAGAGAAGATCAGATAGAAGTATTTAAAATATTGAATGGTTATGAAAATATTAATATAAATATTTTTTCTCAGTTAAGAAAGATAGAAAGACTAGAGGACAAGAAGTTACATCAGTAAGGGAGCAATGTAGATTATATAGAAGAAAGTTCTCGTTTTCATAAAGGAATATGAATGAATGGAACAGATTATCTGCTGATTGTGTGGGTGCTAGTATTGTGAATGTTTAAAAATAAAATCGACACATACCTCAGAAAGGCGGGATACATGTAAATAAAAGGATTGGACTCTCGATAAACCAAAGAGCTTTCTTGTCCATCTGCCATGTATAATTAATGCTCTGGGTAGCAATCTTATTAAATCTTGTGACTGAACGATCAAGTACATGGGGAAATTGACCAAGACGGGTCTGGATTTGTAGAATGTCACTTAATTCCGACTACGCCCAGAACGATTGATCGAAACCCACGCACACATCTGCACATGCACGCACGTATAGACGCACACTCCTTTCCGCGCGCACGCACGCAACACAAGCACGCGCGCACACACGCACACACGCACACACCCACAAACACACACACAGATAGAGAGACAAACAAACAGACAGACAAACAAACAGACACACACACACACACACACACACACACACACACACACACAGACACACAGACGCACACAGACGCACACAGACGCACACAGACACACACTCAGACACACTCAGACACACTCAGACACACTCAGACACACTCAGACACACTCAGACACACACACACACACACACACACACACACACACACACACACACACACACACACACACACACACACAGACACACACATATACACACACAGACACACACAGATACACACAGACACACACATACATACACACACAGACTCACACATATATACACACACAGACACACACAGATACACACACACACACACACACGCACACACGCACGCACGCACGCACGCACGCGCGCGCGCGCGTCTTTTATTTAGACCTATCGCTCTTGCTTTGTAGTTTTCGTAGTACTCATAGTGTCGGCATCAGTTCTGTGGTCTGCAGTGGGCCTCCATCGTAAAGTGTGAATTCGCATACGTGTCACACTTGAGGTAACGTGGTGATAATGCAAAACATATTACATGCGTTGAGTTTCATGTCTAGCTATGTGTCTGTGTGTAAGCCGGGATGCCAATCAGAGTAGCTCATCTCAAGAATGGATCTAACGAAGGTGAAGTTGACCTAAAGTTTTATTAGGACCTTCAAGATTTATGTCGAGGAAGCCTAGCGGTGTACTTGCTTTTAGAGAAATGTTATTTATATCCATGGGCTTTCAATCGAAGATATATGTTGCTATACTGGTCAGAAAAAAAGGTTTTAGGTCAACATTAGCGTGCCAGTTGGTCCAATGTTGCGACAATGTTGAGCCAACAATGTCATGCTATAATTGGGCTAAGATTGGAATGTCCACTGGGCCAGTATTTACTCAACAATTATAAATCGTTGCTTGGCTCAGCACCGTACTAACACTGGGCCAAGATTGGCATGCCATGTATGCTACTATATTGGTAGCCTAGATTATCCAGGCACCGTGAGGTGGCAGCACTAGCCCTGACTGTTTCCCGGTGTCGCGCTTACATTTATTCGGGCGTTAAATAATATCGGGGTGGTGTTTCTGCGCGTGCGCGTATTTAGGGGAATGTATTTAGCACCAGCTACGACTGTCGCGTTTTCATTTATTTGGGCGTTATGTATGCTTATATGTATAATTACATATATGTCTATATATATACATAAATTATAAAATGTTTACTTCCCACAGACATAAACAATTTCTGTCGTAAACAGTTTCCTCTCCACGCACACGTCACGTGACTTACTCGTATACATGGTCACAAATCTGAAACAGCAAATTATAATTATGTACTCTAACTATAACTGTCTCATTACGATAACAAACGAAACATATTTAACTACTGGATATTATTTATCACTACGTGATCTACTGGTGCTAAGTATTATGCCTTACATGTACACATATAAACATCACCCGGATAAAATTTAACGCCCGAATAAATGTAAGCGCGACACGGGCAAAGTCACGCGAGACTACTATATTGGTCAATTGTTGTCATGCCACCATTGTCCCAACATTGGGATGTCCACGGGGCCTACAAATGCCCAACAATGGCAACTCGCTGCATGGCCCAGCACCGGATTAACGGTACGTGTGCCAACATTGGCATGCCAATGAGTATGCAATGTGCATTGAACCAACGATGGCACCTCAAGCTATAATCACCTAATCATGATAATGCCATGCAGTGGTCGCCGACGTACGACCAACACTGGCCCAATGTGGCACCCCAAGTTATACTGTCAAGCAATATGCATGCTAAAGTATACAACCAGTATTGGCCTAAGGTTGATGATGGCAACACAAGCTATACTACCATGCAGCGCACCTCCCCCCACGCAGGGTATGCCAACGTACAACCAACATTGGTCCAAGTTTGGCATCCCAAATTACTGCCATGCAATGGGTGTCGACATACAACCAATTAAGGCCCAAGTTTGGCAGTTCAAGGTGTATGCTACCATTCTTTGTCAACATTCGGCCAAGACGGAAATGCTATCTAGGAAGATAATTTAAATTTCCCCTGAGACAGTTCCTAATGTTTGACTATGGGCATGGACCATATTAGTCTCGCTTAGCCGACTATATCGCTTGGCTGCGTGACTTCGCCAGAACGATAGTCTGGCTGTGAATGGCCCTTTTGAATGTTATGCCATAAGAGCTGCCACCTAGTGAATATGCATGTGATTAAAAGGCATTAAACTACGAAACAAGTAGTTTAAGTCGGTTTATTTTGTGTGTGACATGTTTCAGTATAAGTTTAATGTTGAATAGTTGTTATAGTATAGTATTATCTGATAAAAGTGTATCCTTATTGAATTTGTTATTTCATAGTTGGCATGAGACCCAGTCATTGTCTCTAGGGGTAAGACCACATTTAAATTTTACATAGGCGGCCATTATAACGTTTCCTTCATTTCCTGCTAAATTTGACGAAAAATTTTCTTGAAAATTTCACAGCATATTTATCCTCTATTGACACAAGTGCTGTGGAAAACTCGTAAAATTCTCATACCTCAGTTTTCAGAAAAATCCACCCAAACCTGACACCCCTCAATTTCGCCCCAATCTGATGACGGATTTTGAAATATTGGTGCGTTCTGCAAAATAGCCACTGTGCGAATACGCGAGCGACTAGCGTATGTTTATTGCTACCCCGTGAAAGATCTAATGCAGTAGTACATTCAGTATTCACTTGACTGACATGTGCCATGCCAAAGTGCTCGAACAAAATTCACACATGACACCAAAACGGTGTTTTCAAGGGCACTCTTTCGGGTAATGGCGGACGAATCCTTAATGTGGTCTTACCCCTCTACCCGAATCTGGGGTAAAGCCCCCTGTCGGTAACAACGGCTGGAGCTTAGTATTCCATTGAGGTTCCGATTTCTGATTGGTCGATGACTGTGGACGCCATTTTCGGTCCAACGCGTCCTCAGTGGAGAACAGGATGCAATGCTGTGTTGTTCTGCTTGGGATGCTCTAATCGTAGCGAAACTGGTGTACAGTTATTCGGGTTTCTTTTCAATAAAAGCAGGAGGAACGTATGGGAAACGAAATTGAAACGGGAAGGTTGGATACCAAAGCCAGGGGGCTCAAAACTGCGAGGTAGGTGGCGATATTCAAGGTTAATCATGCAATAGTACTAGTAGTGGTTCGCAATTTTGCCGTACGCAGTAGGAAAAGCTCGTTTAAAGAAAAAGCGGTGGCAAACGTTTCCATGCGATATACATATTCTAGATCTCTACCGTACATTTAATGAAATTTGTGCAAACAATTTGTACTTTGAAACTACTTTGAAATTGAGTGAAGTACCTACAATTTTACAACGACAAAACTGCGTTACCACGAAAACACACTAGCGCCATTAGTTGCGTTATATATATAGTATACGATAATAATTTTGGTAGGTACGCCTATGGGCCTGTGCCCTGTTTTTTTATTAACCTAAATATGGATAGATGAGTTTGGTAAAAAAAGCAAGTTGTTTTTCAGCTTTGCTGTTTGATTCAGTGCCAATGGTAGGGAGGTCGGAAGAAATCACGCAAACGCGTTTGCAGTGGGACGCAATGTTAAATCGCCTATGTTTAAAAAATTGTAAGTACCTTGATTTATAAAGACTGGTCATATATTTTATATCAAAAGAAACATAAATATGTCTTCTTTGTGATAAAATACCTGCTTTTGTGAATTCGTAATGCTTCATACAGATACTCGTGATGAAACAACGACACCCACCGAAATTTCGTTTCGTTGCGGACGCAGCCATATTTAATCTCGCGGAAGGGAGGTGTTTTTCATAAAATCATGTACTCGCGTTATTACCCGCCATGCTATGTTTGGCGGTATGGTTGAAATCGTAAAATGATGCTCTTTCTTTTGACGTGTTTCTTGTATGAATTGAAATAAAATTAAGAAAAATATGATATGTTGAACATTGGTCATATTTAGAGAGGGTTTAAGGTATGAACAGCTTACGGAAACTCTGGCAAACTACACCTGTGCTATTTAGTAATGTATACACGTAATATTAATGCAAATTTGGCGGAGATACACCTTTGCCCATTTTTGCCCCAAGCTCGAACGTAGCGATACCCCATGTCCGGCAACGAATTTCTCCTATTATCGCTCACATACCCGGCGTACACATTGTTGCAATCTTGTATTCTGAAGTTGTGTTTTAGCCATGCATTTGTTATTTGTGTTTACATATGCACAAACATGCTATCGGGTATTAAATGGTGGACGTAATATGAATATTTTAAGTTTGTTTTCATGTTATAATCATACAAAATAAATAACAAATGACAACAAATAAATGACAACCCCCTCCATAAATTAGACATCTAATATACTTCTAATTACACTGCATTGATCTTGCTGTAACTAACTGCATGTATAAACAATGGCTTGGTGGTGGTTTTTTATTGTATCTTCCTAGAAGTATTTAATTTGTAGATGAATATATAACATGATTTAACATTTCCTGGTGTTGGTACAGTGCAACATTTTGCTTCAGCGGTTATTGATATGCATGCTTTTTCAACATTTTATTTTCGAATGCTGCAAGGACATTCTTCTTAAGCAATGGAATGTGGTGCTTTCTAAAACAAACAAGGTGGGTCAGACAAGTTGTTGAAATATGTTCTAAACGTCTTAGAAACGCCACAGTTTCTCGCTGGATGTAAAACACTTGGACTCATCAGCAAGCTGATCACCTGCCCCTCTGATGCATGATCGAAGACAAGTGTTCACATCTTGGACATGAATATTCACTACCAGCAACTCGTGTCATTCTGCCAGGAGTCATGCAGAAACATCAATGAGTTCATGAGTGGGACGAGAATGCCTATCTTTAGAGACTCTACTCGCATCAAGAAGGACAGTGTGTTTGAAATGCTGACAACGCTTTCTGATGTAGATGCAAATGCGGAAGTGATTCTTCATATCCTACTTCCAGCCATCGCTGTTCTCTGCAAACGGATCTTTGCAGATACAACATTACATCAGATAATTCAAAGTTGCATAGCAATATATATATATATTATGTATATGTATATATATATATATAATGTTGTACATGCATGCTATGTAGCGGAATGCTTATTGTTGCTTGCAGTAGTTGGCTATCCTTCTCACTTTACAAATTTTACGCGCACGCACACATGCGGACACACACACACACAAACCTACATTTACATTATGTTTACATAAGCATATGGTGCAAGGTCAAAGCAGAATGTTTACATCAATGCATGTAATATTTCGCTATGTTTATACTCTCACACACACTTTACTAACTTTGCATACATGACATGCATGCAGTACTCACTAAAGTCCACATGATTTTGCTGGTATACCTACACCTTCTAAAACATGTCAGATTTTTTTGATATCCACATAATGGAAACCATTCAAGCATATCCTCCAACCTATGGGTAGCAGGCTTCCCAAGCTGGTTCAATGTGGTGTATGACAACGAGCCAGATATATTGTGTAGACGTATATATATTATGGATGACGATTTGAAAGTGGGGGACCTGGAGATACTTTTGTAGGTTTTTCCATAAGGTTAGTATAAGCTACTTAATTAACTTTTCTGTATAATTCCTTTCGTAAATGATATTTAAAGGAAATACATAAAATATCAAGTTTTAGCTAAGTTTTTTGTGTTGTACAATATTAGTTTTTCACATTTCCTTCAGATAAAAAAAACTGTCACACAAATTTATTCAATGGCCTTTACATAATTGTCTATAACTTCGCCAATTTTCATCACAAAGATATAAAACTGGTATGGCTGTTTATCTCTTAAATATACCTTTCCAGTGGTGTATCACATTTGTCAATCTGATGAATTATTGCATTTTCACAGACCTCCCTACCAATGGTAAACATAGGAGGCTAGGGCGAGATCCAGGAATATATATTTTTTTAATGCTGCAACTTTTACCTTGTTTAACTACCTGTCTAAGGCTTAAGCATGCCATACTCATAATATCACTCATGTTGTTAATGTCGGTGTTTACCACTTCCTTTTAACTATTCAGCATTTATTTAAGCGTTTACTGTAATCTAGTCAGTCAATCTGTATGTATGCGTTGATAGACATGAAACAGAGAGATGATTAAAATGCCTAAATACCCTGATCCCATAATGGTATTATTATAATTATGGCTTGAATGGGCTATGTCTATGCTTTTGCAGGTTGTGGCTATTTTTGCTATGGTTATGTAAATATGCAATTTTAGCCAAATTTGGAAGAAATTATTGCATATGAGATACACTAGCAGATTAATTAACTATTATGTAATCGGTTGATCAATTTAAGTGATTTACTAAAAGTAGATGAGTTGTTTTGAATGATATATTTATGATGATTGACCACCACTGCAAGTAATTGCTATACATCATATTATATGGTTAGAAAACATCTTTTTGGCAAAGTCCAAATGCAATAAATATGTAAACATCAAAGTACTTTCCTGGCATGATTATTACAAATAATCATTTATTTAATTTCAGGCTCATTTTGAACAGGACCAATTTGAAATACATCGTGTTGATGGAAAATGCAAACTGAAGCCAAACGCAGTGCCAATAATCTTCAGTCATCATAAGTTTAAGTAGTAATCCAATGTGTATTTTTGCACCACTAAAACGTTTGCCATTCATGTTAGACACACACACATGCACACGCGCGCGCGTGCACACACACACAGGCACACAACCTCAATTTCTTCTGAGCTACCAAATAATTTCCATTATTCTTAGAGATATGACCCTGAAATATAGCACAACAAAGACTACAGCATTTTGTGACCATAGTCAAAAGCCATTTCTCAAACATTACTTGGAATACAGACTACTGATTCATTCATATGAATGGTTGTGGAATATATTAATTTGTTAACAATTATTTGATGTGATGTAGAATCAAGTCTATTCAGATCATGTTTCAATAAGTACCTCGTTCAGAGATAATTAACAATCACTACTGGTATTGCATAACATTTTATTATATTCTAGGTGACACAAGTAGCACTACCAGTGACAGTCAAAAACCTACTAGCAGCAAGACATGCCCTGATGACATATCGCCATCATCTGAAAGAAGCCATCAGCTGAAAGAAGCACAAAGGAAACTGCGCGCCAGGCAGATAAGGGTGACATTGTTGCAAAAACAAATGAAGCGTGTGAAACGCGAGAAAAGGGAACTGATTAAGAATCACGCAAAGTGCATGGTTTCCTTATGCAAATTATTTACTGATGACCAGCTACGTGCACTAGGTAGAAAGAGCACGCGAGGTAGCAAATGGAGTGCTAATACTATAAAGAAAGCCTTGCAGTTGCGTTTTGCATGTGGGTCAACTGGATATGAACAGTTGTTAGAGCAACAGTTTCCCCTGCCATCATTGCGCATGCTACGGAGAAAAATGCAGGGTGTTGTGTTTGAACCCGGTGTTCTAGATGAAGTGTTTAGTTTATTACAGTTGAAAGTACAACAATGGAAATCGCAAGTGTTGTTTGTCCTTAGATGAAATGGTAATTACCTCCAGTGTCGAATTTGACGAAAGTAGTGGTAAATTACTAGGTGACGTTATCCTGCCAGGCCATACCGGCAATGCTACTCATGGTCTCGGTTTTATGCTAGGTGGTGTAACAACTCGGTGGAAACAAATTGTTGGCTATCATTATACTGGGAATTCTATCAATGGGACTGCTCTTAAAGATATGGCCATAGATATAATCAAGCATGCAGCAGCTATAGGATTACATGTAGTTGCTGTGACTAGTGACATGGGTTCTGCAAACAGAAGCACGTGGAAGAGTTTTGGTGTTATATGCGGTAAACATAGTCGCACAATTAATAAGGTACAACATCTGTGTGATCCATCCAGGGAGTTGTTCTTTATTGCTGATGTCCCGCATGTCATCGAAAACTTGAAAGCAGCCCTTGTCAGTGGTCAGACGATCACTCTTCCTGACTATGTTGTTGAAAACAACAACTTGTACAGCTTAGAGGTGAGCACTGCTCCAGTTAAGGCTTTAGCACAAAGTCAGGAAGATCAGCAGCTGAAGATTGCCCCAAAACTAACAAGTGCTGCTCTCAACTCTTCCCACTTTGATAAAATGAAAGTGTCGCATGCCCTTAATATATTTAGTAAATCAGTGTCAGCAGGAATTCATTTTCGAGTAGAATCGAACCATGCAGGTACAAAGTCAGCTGATCTTGTAACTGCCTGGTTCATAGAACTGGTCAATAAATGGTTCAACCTTATGTGCAGTCGACACCCTACAATGGCTCTAAGCAAAATTAATCCCTCGGAGCATGCCAGTGCTATATCATTTCTCAAATCTGTCATCTATGTTTTTACTGGAATACAAATTGGTAATAAGTGGAAACCTGTTCAAACAGGTGTTATTCTATCAACACAGTCTATCATAGACATTCAGAATGAGTTACTTGACAAGGTCCACAGTTACCTGTTAACAGCTAGATTTATCGAAGATTGTCTAGAAAATCTGTTCAGCTGTGTACGCCTAAAAAACCGTGTTCCCTCTCCAGTCGAATTCAAATACGCATTGAAAATATTGACTGTTGCCCAGTGCCTGAAAACATCTACTACTGTAAATTATGAGAATGAGGAAGGAGAGTTTGTGGCAGACTTTCTTGATCAGCAGCAGGTCTCACCTAAGCTAGCAGAGTCAGACTTACAGTTACAGCCAATGATCTTTTCTGAAGAGAACAGCTTGTACTACCTAGCTGGATACTGTGTATCAAAAATCCAGAAGCATGACAAAGTTTGTGACAATTGCATCTTGAGTGTTGTTAGTTCCACTGTTACATCTCTTGATGCTGCCAAACTAACTCAGTTTAAAGAGTATAAGGATGGCATCCTTATCCATCCAACAAAACAAGCATTTCAGGTCTTGTTGGCATGTGAAATGGTGTTTCGTCAACAGCATGAAAAACCTCTTATGTCGCAAAGAAATGTAAAGGCATTCTTGGTGAATGTTTTTGAATTAGCAACTACGGAAGTCCAATTCCCACTTTGTCATACTATCAAACATAAGCTGATTGGGCGATATACTGTTGTTCGGCTGCATATATTTTCCAAGATGTTACAACTTGCAAGGAAGAATGCAAATTCAATGCATAAATCCGGTAGTGAACTTGGCAGTAAGAGTATGGCAATGAGACAGATGGTGAAACATTAAATAGAAATGTGACACGTTGCATTTATTTGCACTGTAAAGTTCATTTGTAGTTGTTGTGGTAGTTGTTGGCACCATGCTAAATGTCAACATTTCACCTTGTTAAATGTGTTAACTTTGTAAGTCAGTTAGATACGAGTATGGCAATGGGACATATGGCGAAGCATTAAATAGAAATGTGACATGTTGCACCTGTTTGCACTGTAAGATTCATTTTGTCATTATGGCATTGTGGGCATCATGCTAAATGCCAACATGTTACTTCTCAAAAGTGTTACTTTGTAAGTCAATTACATATGAAGTTGTGAGTGATTGAATTGACCGAGAGGTTTAACATTGCAATCAAGTCTCTGAAATATTCAGGGTACTATATTACCTATTGTACGCATTGTATTCTCCAAGATGTTAAGAATTGCAAAAATGACAATACACTGCATAAATCTGGTAATGAACGTGGCAGTAAGATTCGTGTTGGCATTATGGAGTTCAGACACATTGCTAAATGCCAACAGTTCACCTTGTTAAAAGTGTTACTTTGTAAGTCAATTACATGTGAAGATGTGTATGTGTAGCTTTGAGAATAAAGGTATTCGATTTTGCCAATATGTGTTAAATATGTACATACTACAGTGCATTTTGGATATGTTGAACTTCCAGGGACCCGTGGCAATACTTCTAGTTATCAGAAACTCCACTAATCAAGATCTGTTTTATGGCCTTATATGACTGGGACTAAAGAGAAAGATCGACATAAGCAAAAGTCAACTAAAATGACAGTTCGAGTTATCTGAAGCGCACTGTATATATTTAAACAGGGTCCCATAGAGACACAGTCATGCTGAGTGCTACTACTATATATTGATATGTTGCCTACTGGTCTGTATAATAATAACCAATACCATAACAATGTCATATTCGTTTAACAGAGGAGCAAACTTTCTCAATCTTTTTGCAATGTTCACAAATACACATCATCCCATTAACAAGCTGTAAGGCTTATACACCAACTCTCCAACCATTCAAAGTGATGCACAAAATATCTTTAAAATATTTAAACATGTTATATTGAGAAATATCTTTACTTCTAATTTTAATGTATGACATGTAGACCCTTTTAATATGTGTGCATGTATATATATATATATATAATACACACTTTTATTTTCATGCATTGTGCGTATACAAATTATTAATTACTCATGACTGGGAAATTTGTACCAGGTCAAAAACTGTATCCCTGAAATCTCACCATTCCTGACCCTCTTACCTTTTTTTTGATCAGATTTATTGTTAAAACGACCTAAAATATTAGGATGCACGATTTATGCTCCCATCACACCACTGTCACCAGTATATAAATAAATACTCATTAATTTAAACTGCTATAATAGAGAATACGTATAAAAACATTTCGTAAAAGTAGCATAACTAATATTAATCAGTCATCCATACATGCATAGACATGTGTGTAGTACTAATTAAACATAACATGTGATGTATATGTAACGTTATCAGCTGTGCACTGAATCACTGTTGCTGCTGCTACGCTGCAACCGGACCGAAAATGGCGCCCATGTTTTCAATTGGCCAAACTATATATATCAATATCAATGGCTCTGGCACAATGCTGCCACCTCACGGCGGCTGGATAATCAAGTCTAGGACCATATATATCATTTTATAGGTTAATTGCTACTAATGGTTGTTAATGTAATGCCCCTACTGTACTATTAATGTCTCTTCCGAAAGATATAGTCTTGAAAGTATATACAATACATATCAAGTACCGACATCGTCGTTGCATGGTATAACCTATGCCTATGTGGATACAATAGTTGGTGTATTTTTGCTTGCAGCTGCTTGGATAGCTTAGAAACAACTAAACAGCTACACGTCGTGTTCTTTGTTACCGACAGAACGATAGCTTCCGCTGAACTCGAGAATTGGGAGGGTGTGAATGTCATTTTAAGTGACGTCAAAAATGAGGGGTGTCGGCGCTCTGTGGCTGACGATCTCAGAGCATGAATAAGGAAAAGAACAAAAAGAGTGAACTTTCCCCCTCAGAAATTAACCATGGCAGCGGCACGCCAGACGAAATGCGAAGATTCTCGGTAAGTTCGTCTGGCGGTCCCCCCCGGCCTAGGCTAACCCCCGAAGCAAAAGTCGCAACACATACCGACGCACAACTTTAATAAAGTTAACAACAACTTAAAGCGGGTCAGTACCATTAAGACGAAAGGGCGGGTTGTGTTTACATTTCACTATTATTATCCCAAACAGTCCACATTTAAACATGGTTCGAGAGCAACACGACAATGACAGTGCATATCATGTCGTTGGTTCTGACCCTGTGGCTCCGTGGCTGTGCCCCCGTTGGACCTGTCAAGCCAAGTTCAAGCACTTCAAACGGTCAACAAACGATAATATATTCTGACGCCATAGAGTCATTATATTATAATAGTTTTGTTTAGCTACTTCAGAGTGTCACAGTTTCACAAATAAACAGCTGGTCCCATACTTGGGTTGTGCAAAATAGTAAGCCTGGTTGTTACTTGTTTACTCACTTAAATTAATGACTTGATCATCAATAGTGTCATGACAGCTCCACTTAGTTCAGCAAATTACAGTATAGGGTGTCCATAAATTATCTTTCATAGCAGGGTGCATGATGGGTTTAGCTGACAGGTTGTCCGTCAGACTAGCTGACTCAGAAACAACTAGTCCTGATATTGTTTTACTAGTTCTTAAAAGTAAATGTGCCAGGTACCATCAACCATACTGTTGTATCATATATATGTGACAGTTATGGCACACAGTAAAAGTGGCATTTATTTCATAAAGAAAACAAGCCGTTTCTTATTTCAATTAACTGTTCAACTAAATGTCATTAATAGAAACAAATACATGTGATTTCGTAGATCCAATTGCAATCATCAGAAGAAATGACTAGTTTAATCAGGGGCATCAAACGGCACTGGTGGACAAGGCGATGTCGGCAGAATTTGAAGCATGACGGCAACGAAGGACCAACATTGTCGGACTAGTCACAAAGTTGTATCATTTGGCCTATAATTTTCATTAGCGTTTCCTTTCCCAAAGCCGACTAAACAATCAGTAACATTGCTGATGTTTGGTAACTTGCTAAAATATCACCCAATGTGGGAATAAAGCAACTATGATCATGGTGGGATAACACGTAATGATGTCTGTAACCCTCACAGGCTCACACGCAAAAGTGTGAATAGCCTTTATGTTATATAAATTAATATATAAATTTCAGTATTTGTCTGTCTGTACAGTGTTATTACCTATACATGGCTGCATTTCTTGTCTGATCTAAACAAAATGTTGCCCTGTTATGTGGGGGAACTTAACTATGGACATGGGTTAGTCTGATGTGAAGCCACTATTTTATCCTTTGAAGACATTTTTTTCACAATGTTATGCTTATTTATAAGACAACTCTAGAACAGTCGTAGAAACACACATGTTGTATAATGTTGTCCAGCCCAATAGTATCCTGGCATCAGAATGTTTAGCACATGTCCTGCCAACTAGTGTCCTGGAATTAACATGTTTAGTATGTGTCCTACAGATGGCTATTAATTTTTGTGTTATATCTAGCAGATATGCAATTTTGGAGTCATGTTCTTCATTGCGGTGCATCGAACCAAACTAAATCCATATTGTTAAAAATCTGCCACCTTTTAGTTTTAATGGGGCCTATTTTTAAAGGTGTTAGCTATTAATAGTGCATTTAAACATCGACACCTAGTTTTTTGCAGACATTAATATATGCTGTAAGCATTGCTATCATCATTGACAGAAAATTCCCGTGGCATGTACTAGAATAACAACCACACTGCCGTGATGATAATAATAATAATAATTTATTTGTAGATCACTTAATATCCATAAAATGTACAAAGTTGCAGTTAACCGTATTGACACAAATTTAATGTTGACTGACAATAGCTTCATCCGGTTATTAATACAGAATATATACATTAAAATAAATATGCATTCACATACAAATAATAAAAATATATCTTTACTAATTAAAGTAAATATGGATACTAATTAAAGTACATATACATACTAATTATAATAACTATACATATAATATAATAATAATAAATGTATATTTAGTATTAAAAATATATGTATGAAGGATTTCAGGATGAAATGTGGTAAACACCAATCCAGGTGAAATTTCATGATTTAAGTCTACTATAAATAATTCTTAAGATTTGTAGTATCATGTACACATGTTTACTCACCAAGGTTGAAACAGAAGCACATAGATTGGTTTTCTATAAAAAAAAATCAGATTGATCTCAATTTGCCCTGAAATCCTTCATATTATGTACTAGTTTACATTGACACATGGGTCAAAATGCCGAGGGCAGCATTTGTCACCATTACATTATGATTAACTTGTTCCCATGACCGTTTCATTTCTGCTGTCGCCAATTACAACATTATATGCAGCAGATAGTAATTTTAACACACTGCCACAGTGGCGCTACCTGGGAAATGACTGACAACTCAGTTTGTTCACTGAAAATGTCAATAACTCTAAGTAACTACCTGTGTGGGTTTTTCAATTGCATCACAAATAGGTTCCGGTAACCAGTGGTCCAAGGGAGCGAAGGAACAAAGAAAGAGACGAGTGGACAGCAAGGCTTTGGAAACAATAGACTTAAATGCTCCAAACTTAGCGTATTAATATATGATAATGAATTAAAGTCATCATTACCTAATGTAAATATTAAAGTAGGCTTCAGAGCCTATGTGATAATGTGCCTGAAACTAACAAATACAGACTACCTTAATATCACTTGGCATAAAACCAAATGTAACATACAAAACAACTACCAGTAACTCTGTCTTTATCTAAACTTGCTCTGTTAACTTCATCCACCTCCCAATACAAAGATGAACTGCAATGGTTTAATTTATCAAGCTCACTATTATTACATAAAACAAATTTTCCTGATTACCCTGATCAGTAACTGTTTATTACATAAATTTGTTATTCTTCTATGTTTTACTTTAGCTTCTATTTATTATTTGCCCTAGCATGCTAGCGTATAGTGAACTACTACACACAGGAATGTACCATACTTACCACAAGTACTTAGGTAATTTTTTATACACTACAGAACAGGTGTCTTCATTATAGTTCATATATAAATAAAATAATACTTTGTCATGTATGTATTTATAGTGACTCATCATTAATCGAGGTGTTTCTTACAGAACTACACCCAGGACACCCTGAAGGAGGTGCTTAGTTGGTATGGGCTCCAGGAACCAAGTGTGGTCACCTCAATGGCCGGACACGGGGACGCAGACAGCGTGACGGTCACACTGCTCAGTGCCTCCAGCCCACAAGGGAGTCCACCTGTGCGGTGCAGGGGTGAAGTGAAATCAGCTGATTTCCCCCTTGACCTCACCCACTGCCAGCTCAAGACTGAATGTGACCCAGTTGGTCTCACAGGTGAATCACACTCGATCCTTGCTTACCTGGACACGGTTTTCTTTGTGTAGTCGCAATAAGTGTTTGCTATTTACACATGTATGCAGTGCTGGTAGAATTACGTTAATCTTACGCAGCTACACCTTAGGTCAGGTAATATGTAAGTTGTAACAGTTCAGATAAAATGTAATTAGTTGTTTTTAGTTAGTGTTTACGTTTTGTTAATTTAGTTGGCCTGTGTCTGTAAAGTAGTCCTGGGAACAATTAAATTTTGTCAAATCAAATTCCAATTCTAGTCAATTCCAGAAAATAAATTCCAATTCCACATTATCAATTCTAACTTTTAAAATCCTAAGGAAAAATGGAATTCCAGTTCATTTTACCACAGTTTTATTTGTATTAGAAAACATGTGCGAAATCACATTTAATCAGATACTATTAAAGAATTCACAACTATTGACATCACATCACTTAAATAAGTCGAGTTCATTGGCTCATCTACTATTCCAAAATATTCAATTCGAACTGACTTTCAAAAATAAATTCCACAATTAGAATTGAGGGTCAATGGAATTGACCCCATACCTGTTATGAGTTGCTCCTTGATACTAAGAGTACCTGGGTATTTACCGTAATGAGTTCTTCAACATGCCCTGGAATGCATGGAAATGTAGTAGCATGTGTACTACAAGATATATTTATATATAAACCTATGCTGACACGCTGTACCTGACCTATGAATCCTTTCCAACAGATCCGTATGCTCTACACTCTAGAGTGTGAACACTTTTAGCATTGCAACAAAAGCATCCTCCTGTTTAGGAGTTGAACTGGAGATGTTTTCTTCTCATTGGTGAAGTGACTATGACATTACGAAAACTGTCATGGGTACAACAGGCACTTGGAGAGCATCAGTGTCATCCTGTCTTGACCTGTTTTTGTAAACAACGTCCTCCAGCCGAGAGGGTGTCCATGCAGAGCTGGGCTCAATCAGTGCTTGCAGTTTATATAACTGTCACTCATAACTTCAGTTGTCACGCTATATTCAAGGTACAAGTTTTATTATAACGAGAGAGTGGGTTGCCCTGGCAATTGCTTTGCATTTGTTGCATAGTTTTCTTTCTTGCTAAATCTCGGGTTCTTTGCAGTCATCTGTTTGTTTGTAAGATGTGTCGTGACAGCCATGCTTCAGGTAGGATCACTCCTGATTTCTTACAAAAACTTTGCAATTGTGTAACAAAGTTTAGTTTCTGTTTACATATAAAATCCAGCTCAATCTGATACAATTTAATTATTTATACGTAATATTTATTAACTAAGAAAATTGAAAATTACAATATAACAGTTTCCAGTTATTAATAAAAATCTTTTCGGCACTTTGATTTGTGAGCTATTGAGCTGGTGGGTAACAAAAGTAAAAAAACTGTTGCACTGTCTGGCATTCCACCATGTCCATATGAGGAAATAAATGTCTTAACGGCCCCAGTTAAATATGTCTACCTTTTCACAAATGTTGTTGTGAATTTGTTACTGTGATTAGACAGGTGATACATGGTTATGTACTGACTTGAAATGTTGCATATGCTAAGGATTAATGACAGTGCAATGGCAGGGTATGAGTCAGCGAGCAAAGCATTCATTCTGAAGTGTAGGAAGTGTTTGTTAGTTAAGCATATAATAACTAAAATGTGTGGTGAAGCTAAAACCAAAGTAATACTGTATTTTACAATAATTGTACAGTTTGATTCTACTTTATTTGACATGGTTTGGCCCACCACTAGTGGGAATCAATCGATTGTATAATCGACTTGTGGGCAGCCATGCTAAGAGAAGTTTGATCTCTAGGTGGCAGTACTACTAGAGCGACTCATGGATGGCAGTTGATGTAGTACTGTCACATAGCAATCAAACTTTAGAATGACCACCCTCACATCGATTATATAATCAATCATTAGTTGGTTGCCCCGTGGTGTTGAACCCTGTGTTGACCACCACCATGTGGTGTTGACCCCTGCCATGTGGTGTTGAACCCTGCCATGTATTGTAGACCCCAGTCATGTCGGGTTGACCCCTGCCCTGTGGTGTTGACCCTTGTCATGTTGTGTTGACCCCTAATGTGTGGTGTTGACCTCTGACATGTGGTGTTGACCCCTGCCCTGTGGTACTGTACTAAGTGCTACTGTAAAAGAAAAGGACTTAGGGTTAACCATTAGTGCTGATATGAAGGTTTCAGAGCAGTGTGGAATTGCAGCTTCAAAGGGAAATCAAATCCTTGGATTAATTAGGCGAAATATAGCGTATAAGGAAAAAGAACTAATAATACCCCTGTACAAAACAATAGTTAGGCCTCATTTAGAATATTGTATACAAGCGTGGAGGCCATATCACAAGAAGGACATAGATATGCTAGAAAGAGTACAGAAGAGAATGACTAAAATAATATCAAAACTGAGGGATCTTAGTTATGAAAAACGCCTAAAAGAATGTGGTTTACACTAGAGACCAGGAGATTGAGAGGAGATCAGATTGCACTGAGAAGACTGTATGCATATATGAGACAGAAAGTGTGGTACTAACTGGTGTACATGCACCCTAATTGCAACATTTATTGACAGGTTAATTGGAGAAGCTTCAAGTGGCAGATAACAACTGCTTTTTGAAAACATGTATGTCAGATTAAACGAGAATGATAAAGAAAGAAGATGGGGATATTTGGGGAATAGATAGGAACAAAACACAACAAAGAATTAAAGGTTTGTAATTTTGACCAGAGCAAGTGGACGAAGATAAATTTTGCAAAAGACCATGGAAACATAGCTATGAAACTTCGAGCCATTGGAAATGTTACCAAAAGAAGACAGAAAACTATTGATAGTGTCTTGAGATTATGGACATGCAATGTTTGGCTATAGGCAGTGGTGAATGTTTGTGTACGAATAGTATTTGCACATAATTGCAGCATGGCTGAATGCTTCCCAAAGGAGTCGAGATGGTGTTCGATTGAATAGGACTGCCAAGGAGTAAAGCGTTTTTAGTAGTCTTGAGGACTGGATATTGCGCTCTATAAGAACTCACCCTTTTTGAGTTGGCTTTTCACCAAACAGCTCCACCTGGAGTTAACCTAATTGTATAGGCCTATATACGAGTGTTAGTGCGGTACGGTGCACATTGCAATAGTGAATGAACATGAACTTTGAAGTAAATACAAATATTAGTTGTTGACACCTGCCATGTGGTGTTGACCTGTGCCCTGTGGTGTTGTAGATGGGTCGATGCTGGATGTGGGAGGTCAGCACAGTCAGAGCCACAAGAAGGTGGGCATGCGGTTCATCTTCCCTCCCCTCAGTGATGAATTGTCCCTACTGGAGAAGGCTCAGATATGGGTGGCCCGGCACAACTACAAGTACTTTGTCAACTGGACGGAGGAGCAGCTCAAGTCAGTCGACCGCATCCTACAGCCTGTGGTTCCTGTCACACCTTCACTCTACAAGACTCACATGAACAGGTGAGACATGGCACACATTGACAGGCTGTATGTACACCTGTTTGACATCAAAATGTTATGTTTCTCTTTTTTCCTCTGTCCAGGATGAGGCATCAACACTGGTCATTGATTTTTGTGTTCTTCCATCACTGCTCCTGCACTGTCGTCTCCACCACCCATTTTCATTCCCCATGTCACTCGCTCTCATTCACCAATTTCTGTACTCCCAATCCCGCCAAATCTCCACACAGACCTCCCGTATCAATCTTGATCTTACTTGTCTCCTACCCTCCACTCAAACACAACTGCTCTGTTCGTTAGCCCTTCCCTTCCATTTGTTCCCTCAAGATATTATATATTTTACTTTTTAAAATTGTTGAATAACTATATTTTACATATTTAATTTTAACATAAAAATGTTATTTGATAGCAGTAAGTATGTCTGATTTTACCAAGAAACCAGGAGTGTAATAACAATGTTTGTTAATTGTGCAAGCTGCTCCATCTTCTTTGCGATGTAGAGATATACTGCAAGATACCTTGTCATTTATTTGATGTGAATTTATTGTTGCCTGAAGTGGCATTTTGTCAAAGCACCAATCATCATACTACATTTGTATTAAATAATAAAATAACTTTCGCCCAGTGTGAAGGCACCAAATTGTTCCATACTGTACAATATGCTGCACTATAAATAGGGAGATACAATATGTCTTTGTATGATGTGTAAAGTAGCTAGGTTACCCAGTATAAATAGGGAGATACAATATGTCTTTGTATGATGTGTAAAGTAGCTAGGTTACCATGTGTGATGATCTTTGTGAATATCCGTTTGTAAAATGTGTGGGTGTCTTGGAATGTACATGTATGTAGTATTCTTGTGAGGACATGTTTCTATTTATTGATAAGTCCTATTTATACGTTTGTGTGGCTTAAAGGGAATAAAAACATCTATTGCTTGAATTCATATTAAATTAGATCCTGCTATATATTTCCATGTCCACCAAGCCAAAAAAATCCCCCAAAATCGAAGAATTAGAAATTCCACATTTTATGCTGTACATCCGGACATTTTCGAATATGCATATTTTTGACGCGCTTTTCGGGATGCCGAGATGTGACGTCAGAGTTGACTCTGCCGATACAGCGACCGCTTGTTTACATTCATTCTCAGCAATATGACAGCAGAGGTGGCTGTGTAATGCGAATATCATCATGGTTCATTGTGCGGCATTCGGTTGTAATGCACTCTTCTAAACATAGAGCAACACACCATTTTTTTCGGTTCCCTACGGATCCAGTTTTATTGAAGAAATGGATCGCAAAAATCAAGCGAGCAAACTTCAAGCCAACGAAACACAGCTGGCTTTGCTCCGCTCATTTTGAGAAAAGCTGTTTTGATCGCGATCCGGAGATGTTGGCAACCCTTGGATATCCTGGTGCTCGAATATCGTTGAAAAGCGATGCAGTCCCAACAATATTCCCGGCAGTAGAAACTGCATTGATGCCGTCAATCCGCAGAAGACAGGCGTCAGCACGGGCAGGATCGACAGCCGCTTTGCCCGAGTCGAAGGCAAGCGGGTCTCGCAAGCGTTGTTCCAGTGCCGTAGTCGCCGCTGCAGGCTCTGCTGCCGCTGTCACTACAGCCGGCTCAGCAACTACACCCATGGCTTCTTTGGGGTACCAGGTTCCTTCGACGAGTGGTGAATTTACGAGGTCTGCTTACCGAAAGCAGCAACGAATCAAGGTAATTCTTACATGTTATATCTACTATTATTATTCTGTAGGTCTAGTATAATGCATGGACTGGACGGTCTCGTGTGTGTCAAAATAAGTTATTTAACTTATTGTCATTGTATCCCATTGGTTCCAATCATATCACGGAACTCTTCCTAAGTATCTTATATTCTAAATGTTGTAGTTATGCACGATACTACTATAATAAATCTACATATACTCAGTTTTGTGGAAAATTTGATAGTGTAATCAAATCGATTCAGGTGACTGTTTTTATCATTATCATGGTTACAGGAATGTAAGGCAATAAAACAAAAACGTCAGCAAATTAATTGATGCTAATTTGTTAGTTATGCATTTAATTACTTTTACATGCAAATAAGAAATAATTATTTTAATTATACTCGTTGCCGAGTCAGGTTAGTCTGTTATAATAAGTTTTTTAAACCGTAAGAAGCAATACTTGGATGTAGAACATTGCAACGTGAATTTGCAGATGGAAGAATAATTATATTTTCAAATGTATTTAACGTTGAATTTGCATAAATTAATTAATATTTTTCATACATAACATTTGTTGTTTTTTAAATGACAATACTTGGACTTTATGAAAGTGCCATGCAGTTTGATCAACATCAAATATCTGTACACATAAAGTACCATGCATAAGTTAGATATTTAAAATAAATTTTTTTTAATTAGGAAGTGGTCTGTCTCATTCTTATAGTTGGAACCAGTTGCTGGCAATCTCCTCCTCTGACACATGACTCACTAAAGTCTTATGTCATCAATGACTTGCTGAAGAATTATCTCCCATCAGTATTCTCTGTAGAAACAGTTTATTGCAGTGTTTGGCACTTGTCTGCTAATCCAGCTAATTGGACTGAGGAACTAAATGTAGTGTTTGCCTAAGTCAACTGATCAAATCTAATTAATTACCAGTTGACAGTGTACTTTGTAGGTCTTTCCTGCTATGAATAACAAATACACCAGCCACCTCCAGCTGGCCCACTGCATTCTCCCTCCAGTTAAAATAGTTATCTGAACCTGATCTACTGGTAATTAAAGCATGCTAGGTGGAAATGGCAGGAACTGGGTAACATGGATGTGACATGTGGGATACTTATTATTACTATAATTAACCCATGCAATTAACCCATGCCTAACATCACCCTGATCACCATTGCAATTGGTCAACCTTGCAGGTAGATGTGATTAATTATTATTAATATTGAATGGTTACCACATTGAACACCCTGTAGATTACAGTATGTATTCATCGAGTTAATAATCTATTATGTTTAAGTTTTCAAAAGTAATGTTTTCAATAAATATAATTCTTACAGTAGATGCAGCTTTCATAACACACACTATTGTAACACACAAGTACTGTTACATTTGTTACTATATAATTCTTACAGTAGATGCAGCTTTCATAACACACACTATTGTAACACACAAGTACTGTTACATAACACACACTATTGTAACACACAAGTACTGTTACATTTGTTACTATAGAATTCTTACAGTAGAGAGCAGCTTTCATAACACACACTATTGTAACACACAAGTACTGTTACATTTGTTACTATAGAATTTTTAATATTTCAATAGTAATTTATTGATTTGTATTTTCATAACTCCAGTGCACAGGCCTATGGTGAATTACATTAGTGTCATATATTGCTATTGCCTAGTTTCCATTTTATTACAGTTGAATATCGAAGACAATGTACATCATGCAATATATACTATTACATTTGAAGGTATTATCATTACATTTTGAATTGGAACTACAGTATGTACCGAGATAAATATTTAGAACAAAAATATAACTATTGTATCTTGTATTATCTACTAACAACGTTTACGGATAGAACATATTTTTCATTTTATGTCTGTATAACATGAATGAATGGAAGACAAAAGAAATGTCACTGCAATTTAATAGATTGCAATCAGTGTAATTACACCTTACTGCTTGGTGCATTGCTAATTACTGGCACAAGTCATGATGTTTTTTTAAACAGAAGCTCAGAAATGTACCAAGGACCATTATTCGGCTCCCACATTATTCATGGGATGGATGTTGGCAATATTATATGCCAGTTACTATTACATTGTTTCTGTTATTATATTGTGCTTTGTTCAACTTATTGTTACTAATAGGTATTATTATTATTATTACACAACTCCTGGAGCAGGCTTCCTATTGTGACTATAAAATTGAGTATTGCAGGATTGTTCATGTCTGCAGTCACATATTGTTATGATAGTCACATATTGTTATGATAGTAACTATATCAATGGATAAGGATTCTACTAATTATTTTACAAAATGTCATTAATTAATTTATTTGATTTTTAACTTAATGTTATTAAAAAAATCAAGTAAATTTATCAAATAATAAATATGTTCACATTTGGATGTGGGTTGTTGCCCAGCTACCAAGTGTGAAAATGGTCATTTGTTGTGAAACAATAACAATAAATGCAATGCAAGTTGCAAACCTATCTATTGTATATTTAATAGATGATTAGTTATAACCAAAAATAAAATGTTCACAAGTAATATATTGTCACATTTTCCAGGTAATTGTTTGCATAAAAGTGTAACATAACAAAAGTAACTATGTCTCTGTGTAGATTCTGTAAGCGTAATATCAATTATTTATGATGTTTTTATCATAGAATAAACAATACATACCTTGCAACTTGAAATAAATTTATTAATTTGTATTTTTCACAGCTAGGCAGTCTGTTCACACTTGGAAGCTGGGCAAATGACTAGACAAATGGATGTACTCCTTTCTGACAAGATGGTAAAAGACAGGATTTTGTTTGCTTTTGTCAGAAACCTACAACAATTAATTTGTTTGCAAATTCTATAAGGGTCATTTGTTATTTCAGTTATTTGCTGACATTCTGACAGCAGCTCGAGATAGTCCACCGTTGACCAAGAATGGGTCATCTGAAGATACAGCAACTGAATATGACAGCTCTCGTACGGATTCCTGTGATACAGAGGATTCCACACCTGAGTCAGTCACAGCTTCCACTCCAAAAAGGAGCAGCAAATGCTTTCAGGTTGACATCAGGCCATCAACTCGCACGAGAAGAGTGCAAGCAGTCTGTGCATCAGAGCAGGTTGCTGTGCAGGTGACATCAGCAGTGAGGTCAACGAGTGTGCAGTGCAGTTTGTTGACTGGTCCGATTAGTGACTCGAGTGACTAAAACGGGGAGGAAGTGACATCTGCTGCAGATCCAGAGTATGTTTGCTCTGACAATGAGTCGACTAGTCGTGACAGCAGCAACAGTGACAGCGATGACCATGTCGACCAGTACACTGACACAGAGGAGGGTGTTACAAACAAGACTCCCTTGAGGAAAGATTGCTGCCCTTCCAGGGAGAGGTACTTCTTGGTGGCAGAGTCTTCACTTCGTCATCTTTTCGCACGTTGACGAAACTGCACTGGCCAAACCAATGTCGTAGTGCAGCAGTTTCTCGGCTCAATGGGAAGTTGCCCTGTAAAGATAATAATTGGTCTGTAGATGTGAAGCTATGCTATTTATTAGCATGTCATAGGTAAAGTGATCAACAAAATGGACTAGATAACTTGTTTATCAATGGGTATTTGCTGAAGCCATATTCTCATCTGCCTGCAGGGGAAGTATTCCCATGGGTGTTGTTTGGCTTATAACCATTGTCTGTGCACCTTGTGGTGATTCACATTGTGTTACCAGGTCTACACAGTTACCAACATTTGGAATGATTCATCCCAGTAACACTGTGTTATGAAACTTGCTTGATGGATTTGTAATAAATATGTCACCCAAAAATTGTGATTAAAAATGCTATGTCCTTATGATTTTTATGGACATAGTCGTAGGGCACATATATACCCACTGGTAGCATCTCACATATAAGACCCCTAAGCCTAAGGTCACACTAAACCCCTAGGTGTTATAACCCTTCAGGCTATAACCCATTACCATAATTATTCAATTGTTCTGCATGTTGTTTTAATGTTTATTTTAGTTTATTTTGATTATATAGTAGCTATATTGTTATGTGTCAGACTCGGAGTAATACAATTATTGTTCCACATAAATGACATAATCTAGAGCTGTCATTATATATGTCATGATATTATGGTCATCTCACGAACAACTGTCCAACTAAAAAAGTGTGGGTTTTGTCCAGAGGGGTGATATCGTAAGTAGCTATAACGTCCTAAACTCGATCCGCATAAACCAGACAACCATGCTTACGATGTTCGACGGTTCGTAACTTTGTGAAGTTTGTCTTTGACAAGTCTGTTTACAATTACTTCGTCCGATGACCTACTTAGCTACAACCTCTAGCTAACTCTCTGTACAGCTTTGACACCGCATTTTATAATATAACGTCGTACTAAAACGATATAATTGTTGTTGTCGACAGTTTTCACACCATATGACATGTGTCATTATAATGAAGTTGAAGCTTACCAGTCGGTGTTGCATGAGCGAACATTGTGACTGTCCGACTCCGCATCATCTTCTTCGCTACCGTCGCTGAAATGCTCGGAAAGAACGGAATTAGACGAATCATCCGCTGTAACCGTTCCCGCTAGTGGCTCAAAATCGTATGATTTCACTTGAAACTCTGCGAAACTCCCACTAGCCATGATGTTACAAGAGAATGGAGAGAACAACAATGGCGATGCATAGATGTCAACAAAGCCGCGAGTTGGCATTGAGGTCACGATACCACGTGATCGCCTAGCTCATTAAATTTCAACTTTCTGCGGGAATCTCTACACAGACGGGTTTAAAATAGAATTTTGTCTACAAACGTATTTTTTTAATGTTGTCAAATGTTACATACAATGTTAATCTTTGTGTACACATGGAAAACGGATTTTAGCTAATGCCTTGTTGTTATTTCCTTTAATTGTGGCAGAACTGCAAGAGAGGCTGTCTAAATTGTATGTAAAATGCAGTAACAGTCATAGTACATGTAATGTACGCCTGTAATAGAAATTGCTGGTGTATAAAGTAATGTATGTATAATATATAGTGGATGTTCTCTATAATGACTCAGGATGTGAAGGACATCCTCTTAAAATAGATAACCCTTAGGAATTCTGTTTTGTTCTACATTATTACGTTTTATTTACCCATGGATATAAGGAATGTTGGATATAAAGAACAGTTTGACCAAGTCCCTCTTTAGATATAGTTTAGAAATTTTAAATGGCACAGTGTCTCATTCATTAGGTGGAACACACATTTAACGTTCACATGTCTGGATGTCGTAATACATGATTTTATACACAAGTTTATTTCAGGAGTGAGTACTGTCGCAATGTGAAGCTCAAGTTCTGTCTCGAGGCTGATGCTCCGTGGTCGAGGGAATTCAGAGAGAGGCTACAGAAACCTGCCAATGAAGGCGGCTTCTCGGGTACTGATGTTAGTTGGAAATAGAATACGATTTTAAAGCAACCTCCTCTGTTCCATTACCCAAAATCTCTCTCTGAAGTCAGGAATGGTAAATGATCTTGATTGTGAGAACCAGCCATTTTAAAAAAGCAATCCAAATAACTTGGAATTAGCCGTGCTTGCTTTAGCAATATTGGTAGTAGCTGGTATGTACGATTTAAACATTAATTCAAATTGTTAAATGCGATTGGGTGGGAAGTATACCTTCAACATATTTATTCTAGAATTTAGAACATGATAACAAAAAGGATGAACAAACAAACAAGGTCGATGTAATGTTGCTTTGATTCTTGATGTTATTCGTGAGAGACACATCTTGTGAGAGACAAGCCTCTCTCGTATAGCAGTGCTCTGGAAATTTGCAGAATCACTTGTCAACAGGTCATATGATAATTTCTTGCTCAACTAATGCAAAAACTAATGAATAAAAAACTACAGAAGTATGTTTTCATAATAAGTCATTACCCATTAGTTTTCTTCAGTTGTCTCTGTTGCACAAATTTTACTGTTTTATTTTTCTGTTGATTATAATGTACCCCCTATTTTTTTGGCAGAATTTAAATAGCATCCAACAAAATTGGAAACAAAGCACTGACATTTAACAGTCTAAATTAGATGTCTACAGCACAAGGTTTCTTCGGTTTAGGTCTGTGCCAGGCGAAGATTGCGGCGGCCGAATTGTGGCGACGGTACAGCGAGAACTACAAGAGTCACCAGGCGCGCTACCCGAACCCAAAGAACAGGTACAGGAAACGCACGGACCTCCAAGTCTCGAACCCGGAGCACGCGACCAACTTCAAGATGCACGAGGAAGCGGAGGGGAAGTGTGACATTCCATACAAGAGGCGGCGGCGGTCGAGTGAGTATGAACAGGGGAGGCCGGGTCGGAATGGCGTGGATGGGGACGTGGACGACACGGAGGACGTGGACATTGAGGACGCGATGTGCAGCCAGGAGGCGTGTTGCAAGGAGGAGTACAGGGCATTGATCGAGTCAGGCAGTGGAATGTGTATGCCAGTTGACGCCTGTACAGACAGGGTGGTTGAAGCAGCTTCGGCGTCTAATAAGCACAGCCCACGTCCTTCTGCGATACAGTCTCCATCGCCGCAGTTCAACGGCAAGGGTTCGACGTCACAGAAGGCGCCGAGCATCAGTCCGTGTGGCAGTGAAGCTGACTTCCACGGCCGCGGGTTGTCTACCCCGCTCTCACCGGAGATGTCTAGTAAGATGACGTCTTGCATTAACTATGACACCACGGTCTCCCCTCCCGAGTCGGCGGTCTTAGCCAGCAGCACCCACAACGGGATTGCAATATCGGACATGTTCCTCAATGGCACGCAGAAGCAGCAGCAGCTACTGCAGCAGCAACAACCGGAGTACAAGCGGTCAGAGCGCGGCCTCAGCTACCTGTTCCCCAGTCTCAACGACCACAAGCTGTCGCTGCTCGACAAGGTTTGGATCACGGTGGTGCGGCACAAGAACAACTACTTCCTCGGTTGGCAGGAGGACTCGCTGGCGACAGTCGACCCGCTCATCCGGCCGAAGATGGTCATCACGACGGAGCTGTACCGCGAATACTGCCACCGCAACGCGATGAAGTACGACTCGAACCTGCAGTTCTGCATGGAGTCGCCGGAGCCGTGGGCGTGCGAGTTCCGCGAGAAGCTGCGCCGGGCGCCGTGTCAGGGTGGCTTCGGCAGTCTTTGTGAGGTGAAGCTCGAGGCAGGGCGACTGTGGCGCGAGTACTCAGGGAAGTACCGCATGCACAACATCGTCAAGTGGCACATGGACATGAACAACATGACAACGACGTCGACTTCAGGTAGTGTCGCTGCTGCAGACTCGTCGCCGACGGATGTGGAACAGTCGAAGGCCGATGTGTTGATGTCTCCCGTTCTGCAGCATCAGCGAGCGGAGTCGTCCAAGTTACAGCTAAAGAGCGAGTCTCCAGCGCAGTCTGGATCCGCCAGCCCAGTAGACCCAGCACCCTTGCCTGGTCTCAGCGCAGGACTCCGGGTCGAGGTGGACCTAACAAAGAAACCAAATGCTATAGACGATGAGAGAGCCGTCCAGCTGTTGCGGAGATCAAGCTCTGTCGATGCCGGTGCGGTGAAGGCCACCTCTACGCCGACCATCGTCCACCCCCCCGCTTCCTCCAAGCCCGACACCCGCCACACACCGCCGTCTCGAGCGGCCGACACATTCGACGACGGTAGTCCGCTGCAGCTCGATTCGCTCTTCAGGCCATTACCAAAGAACCTTTCAGTATTCGAACAGATGTGCATCTGGCTGGAGCGGCACCACCGCAACTACTTCGTCGGCTACTCACCCAGCGAGCTCGCGCAGCTCGACGAGCACGTGCGGCCACAGATGTTCGTCACGAAGGAGGTGTTTGAAAAGCACGTCTCCGAAAGCATGATGGATGTGCTCAACAAGGTGGAAACGATCATGCGGTGTGACGAGCCGTGGGCGCGCGTTTACCAAGAGAAACTGCGTGGCTTCGACGGCGGCTTCGTCAGCTTCGAGGAGGCTCTCACGCAGGCTGTGATACTGTGGGCGACGCGTCAACCGCCGTCGTCGTTGCAAACAGGTGCCAAAGTGTACAGTAAACAGGAAGGTGTCCGCAACGTCACCATGACAGAAACGTCGCCGGGGAACGGACGCAGTAGTCAGCACACGGTCACCAGACTGAGTCCTAGTCAGCTAGCAGGGGTGATCAGAACGCGCCCGCAGTATCAGTCTTCCAACAGCGACGACGCTGCTCCTGTCGCTACAACGGTGGACTCCGTGTCGTCGGAGAATCACACGAAGAACTATGCAATTCCCGAGAATAATGCAAAAGCATCGTGCGAGAGCGAGACGGCCACATCGGTGATGAACTGTAGGATGACGCCTGAAGAGGCCGGCAGTTCCCACGCTAAGAGCGTCGTTGCAGACACTCAAGTGAGAAGTCTGTCGTCGCCGATAGACGCGATGTGGCGGTATCGAGACGTACTTCGAGCGGTCTGTGCAGATGATCCGTATCGTAGCTGGGAAGAGCGCCTACAGCCGTGTCTACCGACGTTGCGGCAGACCCTTGGCGCCGACTATAGTTGTCCCGAGCGGATGTCCGACTGCATGGTAGACCTCTTACTTGCCACGATCCAACAGCGATTCGTTGACTCTGATATCGGCGGTCAACAGTCTGATAGCTGAGTCCGCCATTGACTCGCAGCGCACCTGGTACGTGTCTACGTCAGCGGTTGCTGTGTGGGTATACGGTGTCAGCGTTATTCACGTATTGTCGAGAAAAAAACACCACTGCTATAAAACAGAACACTGACGTCGCGCAGACTTTAATATTGTTCCTGTGTCGCAGCACAGCGTGTATGCATAACACGGTTCCCGGAGCGAGGCCGCTTTCAACTCAGATAGTTTGCTCACTGTCCCATCTCCGCAAATCCTGCAGAAATTATTGTTACTCCGTTGTTGAATTTTCTTTTGCAAATAATTTGTTTACCCTTTTCATGTGCTGTAGTGTCGTAGCGAACGGCCCGGCATCAGATGAGGCGGTAGCCTGTGTTTGGGTCAGCGTGTATGTGATAATTTGATAATTATAACTAGAATTTGTTTGCATTACTTTTAAGTGTTTTTGTCCATGCATAATACGACTACCGTGGAGAGTGGTCCGCCTGGAGCTGACTTATGCGAAGAGGTCTTTCGCGAGTGCCGCTTTCGCTTCCGGACATTCGTCCGAAATCAGTATTAGTTACTCGGATTTTTATTGTGGTTGCCGTGTGTACATGGATATCGAAGTGCAATGAATATGGTGACTGATCCTGCAGAGCTGTGATTACATGCACATTACATCGTGGTCGGGCAAGGAGATGCTGAGTCCTTGTTGCTGTAGACTTAATTTGCGGTGGCGAGACACGACAGGACGACCTCGCTTATAAAGCGCGTGACTGTCATTTCTGTCGTTACATGATCCCACTTATGAGATCAAAGGTGGTATTGCTACGGACGCTGTTTCTTGTTACCGAAGTGACGAAGGAGGCCATCGTCTGCCTGAAGATTGTTATTGAATCAGTTATACCTGCATGGTACTTTGTTTGTTAAGGACTCGGTCCTGTGTAATTTATGTGATAATGTGCCAAATAATGTACCATTAACTCAAGAGATGTGTCTCGGATGTGTGAATTTTCAACTAATCAATTAAGTCGATTGGAGTTTGTGAGAGAACGGATACCAGTGCCGCGACTGCTGGTTTCCAGCGTGTCGATCCCTTACACGGCCCGTATTCCAACCGGTAGAGTGTGATACTAGCGTCGCTATCTCGTCGCCGATTTATGCAACAATGATTTCCAGTCCGTGATTGTTGACGTGTTGGACTCGTTGTGGCGCCTTGCCGCGCCACTTTTTATGCAATCCTCGTATGTTGCGCTGCTTAGAAGTGCGTGCTCACGGTTGAAGCTAATCGATGGTGCTGACAAATGGAAACCTCAATAAATTATAGAGTGCCTTCTTTGTTGTATACTTCTGTGGGGGTGACAAGAATTTGATCTCCAACGTTTATCGGATATGACAAACTTACGACAACTGACGTTGGGAAAAGTGTGCTTTGATATATGGAATAGTTATTCCTGGTGATGTCCATTTAGTGTAGTCAACTGGTGATATTACTCTTTTCAAAACAACTTATGTATTAGGTAATTATAAAAATTATTTGTTTTCCTTAATATATAAGATTGCGTGCGCGCGCGTATGTTTATCTGCTGTCCTCGAATGCGTGCAATGGAACCACGCGTAAATCGTGGTAAGTAACATACCCATCACCTATTACAAGATTTAACAAGATTGCCACCCTTGTCCACCTGCCAACTCTAGATGACAGGTGGATAAGGAAGCCCGTTGGCGTATCGAGAGTCCAACCCTTTTTATCTACATGTATCCCGCCCTTCTGAGGTATGCGTCGATTTTATTTTTAAACGTATTCACATTACTAGCACCCACACAATCAGCAGGTATAATGTGTTCCATTCAATCACAGTTCTTTGTGAAAATGAGAACTTTCTTATATCTAATGTATACTGTTCCTTTACTAATGTAACTTCATGTCCTCTAGTCTTTCTATCTTTCTTAACTGAGAACAAAATATTGCTATCAACATTTTCATAACCATTCAATATTTTAAACACTTATATCTGATCTCTTCTCAATCTCCTGGTCACTAGTGTTGTTAAACCACATTCTTTTAGGGGTTTTTCGTAACTAAGAACCCTCAGTTTCGATATTTTAGTCGCTCCCCTCTCTACTCTTTCTAGCATATATGTCCTTCTTGCGGATATTACGTTTTGTCTTCATTCTGTTGCCCACCTTTCTGCACACACACGTTTGTATGTGTAAAAGTTTTGAACTGTTATGCAAGTCAAGCCTCTTGGTGATTTGTTTCTTTAACAAACACTTGTTAAGCATGACCAAGCTTTTTTTAATTAGAAACGTGCAATTTTCTGGGAAATCTACTTTGTTACTTTAATATTTCGAATAAATTACTATTAATATCATGTATATTAAATTCACATTGTATATCACCTTATCATCGTTTTTATTAGTCCTTTGGCCGAAGGTCCAAGGGACTATTGCCATCACTCTGCGTCCGCCGTTAGCTGCCGTATCTCAGAAACCGTTCAGCAACTTTTTCTCTAATTTTGCATAGACATCTTAGGGCACTGCCACTGTGCACGAGAAATCTGTATTTGATTGAATCATTCTAAGGGCACCAAAGGTCCCCAACAATGCTAAATTTGCTAAGGGCACCTCAGGACCCCCCAAAATGCAAAATTGTCCTGTTTCTCTGCTGCTCCCTCCTGCAGTCCCTCTGATCTCTATAACAGACATACAGTATTTTGTTTGACTATCATAAGCACATAAACTACAATATAATGCTCATTGTAAGATCAGGGAGGCTCCCATTAAGACAATTATATGCAGCTATCCTGGGAGCCACCCTACTGGTGTAACTGGATAGTGGACTTTGCTCTGATCACTTATTAGGCTGTGAGTGGAGTGGCCAGCTGTAAATGTGTGTATTGGTCTAGCCTAGTTAATTTTCTTTAGTGTACTTTTTGTTCTCCAATAATCTGACCTCTTAGTTTTACACATGAAGACATAATCTGGCATAACTTTATAAGTTTTTGTAGCAGCACATTTGTACTTCCAATGTAACATTGCAACACAACGTACACACTGTATGTAATATTTCCATGCAATGCATTTGCATATATAATGTAAAACTTCAACAGCAGTTTTCTTCATTTTCACTTTTTGACCCCTACCATGTTCAATGCGCCATAACTTCGCCAATTTTTGTAACAGTCATAATTTTTGAAACTGTGAAAGCACCCTACCCAACCTTTACAAGAATGAAAGAAAATAATGTTACAATTTTTCTGACTTATCACTCATTTGGTCAGCCGGGGTCACATATAGACGTATTAGTCCAAAGGACTTCAGGGCCACTTGGCCCATTTTTATTGATAAATATCATAATATGAGTAACAGACAATTATTTCGGCGTCAAGTTCCCTTTTCTGAACGTGTGACAGAACTCCTGTGACGTGAGGATTCAACAACAATGCGTCGATAAATATAGTTATTTGTACACCGGATTTTCTCTAAAATCATATATGGATAACCATAGTGCAAACATTTAAATAGGCCTAGACATCTATTCCTATTTCCAACCATGCTAGTTTTATCGTGTTTTTGTTTAGCAACTATTGTCGGTTGATGCAATGTTAACATGTATTTGATCATACATGACATTATTATTTTAAGGAGAATCCTAACGAGTTATAATATATCAAAAGAAATACATCATCACAATTACCAGTTTCTTCTCGACTGAATCAAATATTCACGGTTACTCGAATGGTAGGCGGGAGCAGACGTTTTAATATTGTTGAAACCGAATGAGCGTCGGTCGATGGCCAGCGAAAGTGATTGTCACCACGAAAGAGGCTCCACCTATCGGAGTCTTGTGTGGTTACGCGCTACCGTTGAGCGCCACTGGTGTGTGTCAGACTGTGTATAGTATGGACTATACCGTCTTTGCTCTCGCCCTTCGACGAAGCGATGCTGTTCTCCAACAACATGGTCGAAATCGGGGACCAGGGCGTCGAAGTCTTCGCATAGGCAAGTCGCACAGAAGCTGGCATAGTGTCGTGTCGCACGCGTACAGGGCGATACGGGTTGAATGCGGCTCTCTGTTGGTACGCCGCCACCTTTCCGCTCGGTATCCTCGCGTACAGCTGCGGTGCGTAGCGCTTGCTCAAGTCTACCATGTTGTATCGTTCCGTTGCGTCTGCGTCTGTGCAGGACGACTCGCCAATGGCCGCCTGCCTCGATTGTACAACGCACTGCTTCGCCGGCTGGGTTTCATCTTTGGTCGCCGTTATGAAGAACTCGCTCCTGCCGTCTGCGAATTCGTCCTCCACCAAGCCACATGGTATGACGACGAAGTGTTCAGTTGGCGACGGCGATACCAGCAAATCCTCCACGACGCTAGGCGGTGGTGCTGGCGGGTCGACGTTGCAGGACAGACCAGGGTAGCGCTGCACCTGCATACAGGAACAGGCGTCTACCAACGAGTTACCCGGCTCTGAGTTGAAGCGGCGACCGTTGTCGGCAAGAGCACACACATGACCGCTACGACCAGCGTGCAGGCGTCGTATGTCGTTGAAGCTCGGCCACCGCCCGACACTGCGAGAGCGCTGTCGTGAATGCAGCGAGCGTCTCGCTGGCGTCTCAATGCGCGGCAGCACGTCGATGATGCGAGGGAAGGTCAAACTCCTCGTCGTCGGTAAACGGGCGCGCGACGACCGCAGTGCTGCCTGTTGGTCACCAACACCCGGCTGCAGTTGACTTGCCATCATCTTGTACAAGTGCATCTCTATGTCCCTATAGCACGGCCACCTGTCGGTTGGGATGATGGGTGGCGCGCTACAATCGCCACAGATCACATGTTTCCTGTCGCCAGTTCTCGCATCGAAATTCGTCTTCGTTTCTGTCGTTGTGTTACGCGTGGTATGGAAATATGACGGCATTGTGATTCAGTCAAACTTGACAGCTTAATGACGGCAGAAATACATGTACAAACGTATAGTTGTGCATCGTTCTTGTATTGGTCCGTGAGCCTGCAATAGCACTGCACTGTCTCCTCGTGGCCTTAGCAATTCAGGCATCGTACCAATTCAAGTGGCTAAAACTATCCGGATGGTCGCAACACCTTTTCTGTAATATAACAAACAAACACACGACGATGAAGCGTCGCTTTGATGTCAGTATCTCATCAATGTGTTACACGCGTGTTCCCGAATGTTTCCCTCCACCGAATCGCCGGTCTTCAGCGGGAGCCAAGAGGTGATGCGTTATTGTCTTGAAGCTGATTATCTTACCGTGGTCTTGGGGTAATCGCTGTCCGCCGATTACCTTGCCGTTGCCGAGTAGTAAATTGAACGGCGCGCCAACACGCATGAAAGACACTCCGAGATTGCGTTGTTTTCGTTCAGCACACCGAGGACCCGCTGATTCGGCGCAGATCGTGTCCATTCGAGTGAACAGTTTTGCATATCATTTGATTTGTTCCGCTTCGCAGACGCTAGAGTTGTACTCGTGCCGTTTGCCAGTGGCAAACAATAAGCTGAGTACCACCTGCCATGCGCGGCTTGATCAACACTGTGTCTGTAATAGCGTAGCTTAATGTTATCAATTCGTAACAATCGGCGGCTTTATCTGCAATATATCCGCTAAATTTAATTAACACGTTGGTACTTATCTGCCCATGCTATATTCGCTATTGTCTCTTTTCATCAGATCAACGCGCATAAGTCAATGTGTACCACAATGTATATAATCAATGCCTGGTCGCATTGGCACGCTCCAATAGACACTTCGTCGTAGACATTGGCGTTAAGACGACGATAACCCCTGACGCAGTATTGAGGATAGACTGTGTTCTCTGAGTCGATTGCTTCGTAAAAAAACCATGTCAACATACTCATCCGGTTGCTCAAATAACGTAGCTTAAAGTTAATTTATGTATTTAAGTTACTCTCGTTTTCCATTGTGACTTCTACTGTGCGTGTCGTTGAGTTGCCAGGAACTGCGGCCCCGTTGTGTGCAGATGTTGTCTCTCGGTTGAAGTAGGACCCTAGTCCACCACATGCGAATCAACCAACATAGTGTACGTGTAGCTGTGTGCGCGTTAAGATCATACACATAGCTTTGTTTCGTGGCATTTCTCCATCGAACAACCTAACAGGATTACATTAGCGTCCAGATTTAAGTGTGCATTTATGCCTGGGTACAATGTAACTACTTTGGACGGTCTCAATTGATTGTGGTTCGCCGGGCATATTGTTCTCTTGTTCACACGAAAGGCCGCACGCTCGCAATGTTTATTCAGTATCATGAAAAGTGCCGATTCCCATTGGTTTAATCTACTATTGGTAGTACGGCACATTAACATAATAACCTCCAATTAACATATCGTCAGCTCCAATCTCATTGGACAGGGAAAGGCCGTCAAAATGGGGTACTTAATGATGTTTGCATTCTAACGCATAGATATCCGCAATTTTGCCGCACAATTAAATTTCCTTTGCTCTATTTGTCTAGACGTTTGGGCGCATCCAGAGGTTTTTTATTATATTTGGGATGGGGTAATTAGTCGGTGCTTTTCGTTGTTCGACGGACTCCTACTTTGCTCGCCCTACAATCGGGCAAATAATCAATAACTCGAGTATGTCAACATTTATCTTACACGGGCAGCGGAATAAGTCTCTACTGAGGACCACACCAGAACATGACTGGGTGAAGGTATAGGTATGCATTTGCAAAAGTCCAACCCATTAGTATAGTATGCCCTCGAAAGAAAAAAATCTGATTCTACCAGAGCAATGTCCTCCCCGGGTTACTCTACGGCTCGCAGAAAACGCAACAACATATACCAATAGACTTGCCAATGTCCACTGCACCTTTTTAAATGACACTGCTGGGAGTATATATTGACTTGAGACCATTTTCAACACCTAACTCAACCAAATAATAAAACAAGAAAACATAGCCGTTTATGCCTCATCCTAAAAAGGAGAAGATGGAAACGGCTTGGGCATGTCTATAGGGCGAACAGCGACCTGCCAGCGAAGACAGCGTTGACCTGGGCGTCAGAAGGGAAGAGAACAATTGATAGACCAACAAGAACATAACAACGAATAGTTGAATGAGAATTTAGGACTGCTAGACTGACATGAGGTAGAGCACAGAGGAAAGCCAAAGGCAGAGGGAATGGCAAGTTTTATGTGCCAACCTTATGTGCTACAGCAGCTATACCTATAGACGAGAAGGGGATAAGTAAAACAAATCGGGCAACAAAATTAATAAATGGATTTCACCAGCAGTCAATATTGTGGAAACTTGGCGATTTATGGTGCAATAGTTGAAACTATCTACAACATATGTTACGATGTTGGTGTTGCAAGTGGATCAAGCAATCTTCATCTTGGAGAAACAGCCTTTACCGAAGAACGTTCTAATACAAAATTGAAACAAATTATTAACTAACGCTTGGTGTAAATAATTAAACACTTAGCATTTTGCGGATTGTCATAATTGTGACGAGGATATAGTTCAGACTCAAAATATGTGTCATTGTATAATATTTCGGTAATGTGGATAGTGACACGGAGATCGACTTGCATATAGTGGGCCTAGTAGATTGAAAAACCGCAGGATCGGTTGCACTGGGGAGGCTGTATGCATATGTGGGACAGAAAGTGTGGTACTAACTGGTGTACATGCACTCTAATTGCAACATTTATTGACAGGTAAATTGGAGAAGCTTCAAGTGGCAGATAGCAACTGCTTTTGGAAACATGTATGTCAGATTAAACGAGAATGATAAAGACGGAAGATGGGGATATTTGGAGAATAGATAGGAATAAAACACAACACCTAATTAAAGGTCGTTAATTTTGAGCAGAGCGAGTGGGCGAAGAGAAATTTTGCAAGAGAGCATGGAAACAAAGCTATGAAACTTCGAGCTATTGGAAATGTTACCAAAAGAAGACGGAAAACTATCGACCGTGCAACGTCTGGCTATAGACAATGGTGAATATTTGTGTACGAAAAGTATTCGCACATTAATTGCAGCATGGCTGAATGCTTCCCAAAGAAATCGAGATGGTGTTCGATTGAACAGGTCTGCCAGGGAGTAAAGCATAAAGCGTTTTAGTAGTCATGAGGACTGGATATTGCGCTGTATAACAACTTACCCTTGTTTGAGTTGGCTTTTCACCAAACAGCCCCACCTGGAGTTAACATAATTATGTAGGCCTATGTATAGGAGTGTTAGTGCAGTACGGTGCACATTGCAGTAGTGAATGAACATGAACTTTGAAGTAAATACAAATATTAATTGTCTAAACCATAACACTGCAATAACAAATACGTGTGTAATTTAAAACAATAATCCATGTATTTAAAATTTGTTTAGGTGGGATGGTGCCGCAAGAAGAACGGTGCTCACAGCTTAATCGCTGGAATGAATGTAGTGAAGGTAGACTGATTCAATGGTAGAGCCGAGAATGCGAGAGAATAGCAGGCGATTGTAATATTATCAATATATGTAAATGACTCGTCCAGAGGACAGAAAAATTAAGTAGTGTGACAATCGATCAAATGGGCGAAGACTTGAAAATATGATCTATTCGCCTGGCTGCGTGACTTCGCCATGAAGTCTTGAAGATATATATATATAGTCTGGCTCAGAATCGCCTTTTGACTGCTCACTGCCAGTTAGCACGTCTAACCCCCAGAATGTTTACATGTTATGTATGTTTTGGATAACGAAATGAAATTACGAAATAGAGACCGAAATAGTATTATACAAAATAAAATGATCTTAAACTACATGAACACAAACAACATTTTCGAGTACTTTACGGGATTCGAACCGAGAACCCTAAAAATAGTTGCTCGACTCGCTATACCGACTTAGCTACCAAATCCAACCCCTTGTGTTGTGATCGTACATTGGCGACTACTAATATAGTTATAGAAGTCCGATCGTTGCGCGCGACATCGGTCGCACTGTGTTTAGTTAAATTTGTCCTTCTTTGGTATTTATATACCATATGCTTATTCACACTTAGTCTTTTGTTTCTGCTCGAGCATAAGGGGTAAGACCACATTAAGGATTCGTCCGCCATTACCCGTCCAGTGAATACTAAATGTACTACTACATTAGATCTTTCACGAGGTAGCAATAAACATACGCTAGTCGCTCGCATATTCGCACAATGGCTATTTTGCAGAACGCACCAATATTTCAAAATCCGTCACCAGATTGGGGCGAAATTGAAGGGTGTCAGGTTTGGGTGGATTTTTCTGAAAACTGAGGTATGAGAATTTTACGAGTTTTCCACAGCACTTGTGTCAATGGAGGTTAAATATGCTGTGAAATTTTCAAGAAAAGTGTTCATCAAATTTAGCAGGAAATGAAGGAAACGTTATAATGGCCGCCTATGTAAAATTTAAATGTGGTCTTACCCCATAAGCAAAGAAGGGGTCAGCACACTGTCAGGTTTCCCATTGGCGACCATGTTAATGTTTTGTGTGATTATAAGAAAACGTGACCTATAAAGTTTCTTAAACTTCTCACCTGCTGTTATTATCATCTCATTGACATGCTGGTCGAGTTTAGTCAAAATCTCATATCTCTAGCTCTTGCAAAATGCCTGTATGTATGACACCCGTCAATATTTACAACTGGATGCAGGCAGTAATTCAGCTAAAGTGTCAACTAGCCAAATTGCTGCCAGATACCCTTCCGCTTAGTAAAATCAGCTAAAAAGACACCATTTTACTGTCAACAGCTTCAACAATCACATCTAGAAATCTGACTACTCAAGTGCACTTATGTCAGAGCAAGTGAATATTATAAAAAGTCATTTCTCAAAAATATACTGCACTTTGTTCAACAGTCCAACAGTGTGCCGACCCCAGAACGTCAATACGGAATCGTTTACAGCCACGAGAGCTGCCACCTAGTGAATATGCATGTGATTAAAAAGCACTAAACTAAAAAAAGTTTAATGGCGGTTTGTTTTTGTGTGACATGTTTCAATATAAGTTTAATGCTGAATAATTGTTATAGTATAGTATAATCTGCTAAAAGTGTATCCTTATTTAATTTGTTATTTCATAGTTGGCCTGAGAGCCAATGTCATCGTCTCTACCCGAATCTGGGGTAAAGCCCCCTACCGGTAACATTGGCTGGAGCATAACTAATTAGTCCAGGCCGTTGGCGCATGCGCCCAATGTGACGTTTGAGTTGCTTCCGGTCGATGCACTAGATCGGAATGTGGGTTGTACGAGACGTTTCCTGCTCTTCTTCTTGCGCGCTCTTCAGACTGACAGACGGCTGTTGATCGTATGTGTACGTGAAAGACGCCCAGTATTATATTTGCATTGTCCAGCGGAAAGTTAGTTATTATGCTCAACGCAATATCGAAATTAATTGACATGAGCCGTCATGTTTAACTTCAACTCAAGTGCGAAGATCGTTGCTGCTAAAGTTTGACTCCGTTGTCACTGCGTGTTGACAGATCTTATCTGAATCACAACAACATTATCAATACCATTTGTGCCGGTAACGTCCACTTAAATGCTGTGTAAAGTTACCAAGCGGCAGGACACCACATATTCCACTGTAGGCTAGCTGTAGATAAGTAGATTAGTTCAAAGAGTGGAGTGGAGGTCAATGACAAGGTTTACGGAAAATTACGCTGAACTTGAAGCCTGAACTGACAGCTACAGCTGTCCACATAATTATCATATATCGCATACACAAATTAGGAATTAAATATTGCAAATATAATAGTTGACTAGTTATGTTAATGTTCCTTTCTACTGGACTGAAGTCAACTGCATGCATATTTCACAGCCAAACTTCTCATTACGTGTATGTAACGCCCAACCACATTTACGCAACGAAAACGCAATACTTACACTACATCAGATATGCATAATTTACAAAACAATAACACCAGGTTGTGGTTGTTGTTACACCGTTCACATCAACGTTTTTGTGCTACACTGGAATATATAACATTATGTACAATGTTTAATTTTTTTTATGCCCTATTATGGTATTGTATATTCAACAAATTGCCCTCTGTAGGCCTACTCTCCCCTACTCATTGATATCTTGCAAGATATGCCCAAGTAACGTTTATGAATTGCAAGAGTGAGCATGACTGCATGGTGACTGTCACATACATAGTTAATAACTCGTTCATTGGCTAATAGCCACAGGCAAATTGGCATCACAATAGTTGTTACCAGGCATGTTTTCATCATTGAAATTTATAAGTTTTTCAGTAAAACTAACTTTGTAAAACAATTTGTTTACTCAAGTTTAATTAAATTATCGCAAACATTTCTGAGGTATTTATAAAATGGCATATTCACTAAATTAAAAAGCAAAGCATGGATGGTACTGTACATTGGACAGCCAATATATAGGATTTTGATTTGTAGGCATAAAGAGTTACATTGAATAAAACTTTGATGATTTGACCCTAAATAGTAAATATTTAGTAAAATTTGGCATGTTATGCATGATTGTACACTTATGTTGATATTTCACTAACTAGTAACTAGAATGCAGTATATATACAGTTGTATATATCTGTGGCCAACTGGAAAAAAGGAGTTTAGAAAGTGACTTACATAGGGCACCACCTACAGCAAAGTTTTGACCTACCAGAGCTGTTGTCAATGACCTAAGGCTCCCTGTTCAGGTGGATGTCACTTGTGAAAATGTGTTTCTTGGCTTGGCAGCCATCTTGAAAAATGGCCACCAAATCCTATGTCCTCATATAATAATAACTGCGTCACCTAAAACCTTATTTCTGGTGTAAAGTTGTAGCTTTTAGGGGTCAAGGATTTCAAATATTTTTAATTTGAACTTCTGGACATTCACATCCGCCATTTTTAAAGATGGCATTCGTCGTCAATACAAATATCACCATATCTTAGCAACTATGTCACATAGATATTTTTATGCCTGTGTATAGGCTTTTCAACAGCGACTTATCACTCATTTGGTCAGCCGGGGTGACATATAGACATGTTAGTCCAAAGGACTTCAGGGCCACTTGGCCCATTTTTACAGATGGCGCCCGTCGAAGCTTATTATTCCCGTATCTTAAGAACGGCGTAACCCAGAACCACCTAGTTGATGGCAAACATTTTCAGAGGCGACTATTTCAAGTATACTACTTTTGTCATTCGCTGACATTCACATATCCACCATTTTTAAGGATGCCCCCCGTAAAAGCCATCTATCACCATATCTTAAGAAATACCTCACCTATAGACAGAAATACACTATGCGCTATGAACTTCGATCCTTGGATGGGATTGGGGAAGCAGCGTCAAAAACTAATAGCATGGTTTGAATGCTATTATCGTTTTGAAACAGGAACCACATTCGCAGCCTCTTTGCCGAAGAATATCAGGTATGTATCAGTGAAACTTGATGTAACATTACCATGAACCTCCTTTTTACGAATTAGTGACTGCTGGTAACAATTTATGTCATTTATATATGTAGCAAAACCATTAATTGTCAGCCAAAAAGGTCGATCGGCAATGCGTATGTTGGGCACGTTGTGTGATCTGAGCAATATGCAGATTGCGTCGGACCAGTACATGATCGTCTATATATACGTTTATATACAGTGATGACTTTGTTGTAGATTTTGACGACAACAGTGAAGTACCATGGCCACAGGCAAAGATCCCGTATAGGCACTGTGGGTGTCAGAAAGCAGACTGCAACATTTAATAAAGGAGCATGCCTTTTCTGCCAAGAGTACGGGAAGCTTAGAATTGGACAACATTCCGGAATCACTAGTATTAAGGATGTGTTCCTGGAAAGGAAGAATGTCAGAAATCAAGATCATGAACTGATGCAACAAGATAACTATGAAATCCTTGTCGCTGGTGAGATTAATTACTATAAACACTGTTTTAGTACATTTACCAGCAAAACCAACTTGAAAAAAGTACAGTTTGAAAAAGAAACATTCCAGTTTGGTCAGGCTTCTGAATTTGCTCAAGATACTCTTACCACTGAAACAAAACTGGAACCAACCAGCAACTCGCACACATTTTCCTAAGGTTGACTCCCAGAGGATTGTAATCAGGTCAAACGACACAGATGTTCAGCTATTGCTATCAGCTATGCATCGTGACTGTCTGAGGAAGTGTGGATATCGGCAGGGACTGTCAGTAAGCTGGGATACATCCCAGTGCATGCAGTTGCAAATAGCCTTGGGCAACAGTTCTGCCAAAGTCTGCGAGCACTGCATGCCATTTCTGGTTGTGACACAACAGGTGCTTTATGTGGACATGGAAAAACCACTGCATAGGAAGTGTACAAAAATGATGAAAGTCAACCAGCAGGCCTCTCTGATCTTGGCATATTTCCATTGAGCAAAGAAACTGAAGCGTCAGTAGAACAGTTCATAGTCCATTTATATAAGACAAGAATTTTTCCCTGGGGGTAAGTGAACTATGCTATCAGATGTTCTCAAAAAAACAGAGCAGCATAGAACACTTGCCACCTACATAGGATGCACTGCATCATCACCTCCTCGGGGTCAACTTCCAAGTTGCACTGTGGCAACAGGAGAGTTGATGGTGAACTGAAGCCACAACTTATGAGCCAGGTCCAGCACCTGTGGCATGTACTGAGTTGGTGCACTGCTCTTGTGCATCATCCAAATGTCAGATATACCGATGCATTTGCTACAAGCAAAATCTGGAATGCACAGACATGTGCGCATGTCAAAATGGTGAGGATTGCTTCAATCCTGTGAAGTATCTGCAACTCGACTCTGACACATCGTCATCAGACACAGAGGATGATGAGGATGTTGTTGATTAGTTTTACAGTTATGAGTAAATACTGTTTTGTTGCTTGTGATTTCATGACAACGAAGATAATGTCTATGCTGCTGACTAGTGTCAACATTATTAGTACATATTTTTGTTTGTGATATTTGATGATCCTTTGTTTCCTTGTCAACTTGAACTATGTTGCACTTATACATGTACAATTGTGCCCATGTAACTTACATATGTCCATGCATGCTAGTTGTGTACTGTTACTTGTCATGTATAATTGTATAGTAATACAAGTAACAATAATTACTATATAAAACTCATGAATGAATCTACGCATGTTTGTTTTACAACATGAATATGATCTTGCAACATGTTATTACCGGGAAGGCGGGAACTTAGCGCTTTCATTTTGTTCCAATAACCTACATGTGTATCAAAATATGGACATAGTTGGCTTTTTTCGGTGCCATCTTTAAAAATAGTGGATATGTGAATGTCTGCAAAGGTCAAAAGTAGTATACACTGTATTTGAAATAGTCGCCTCTGAAAAATATGTGACATCAACATCATGTGGCTCTGGGTTACGTCGTTCTTAAGATACGGGAATGATTAGCTTTGACGGGTGCCATGTTTAAAAATGGCGGACATGAATGTCAGCAAAGGTAATATATTTGACATCGCCTTAACTGAAAAGTCTATTTGGACGTTAACCAAGCGGCTCTAGATTATGTCGTTCTTAAGATAGGTGAATGATAGGCTTTGACGGGCGCCATCTTTAAAAATGGCAGACATCAATGTCAGCAACAGTTAAATTTAATATTTTTAAAACCACCGTCCACAAGCCTATACACAGACATAAAAATATCTGCTCTGTGTGATGTAGTTGCTAAGATATGGTGTTATTTGTATTGACGACTACCATCTTTAAAAATGGCGGAAGCGAATGTAGAAGTTCATATTTGAAATCCTTTACCCCAAAACCTACACATTGACACCAGAAATATGGTTATAAGTGATGTAGTTATTATTATATGAGGACATTGGATTTGGTGGCTATTTTTCAAGATGGCCGCCAAGCCAAGAAACACATTTTCACAAGTGACATCCACCTAAACAGGGAACCTTAGGTCATAGACAACAACTCTGGCAGGTCAAACTGTTGCTGTAGGGAGTGCCCTACAAAAGTAAAAAATTCTGCACTTGGCCACCAGACTAATATGGGTTTTAGCCGAGTTTGCTTGTTATTGTCACCTTTATCTAGGATGTGTATTGCCAACCCATCATACATTGCATGCACGAAGTTGTGGAATGCTAGTAATGGCTGACATTATCACATTGTATTCAAAGCCAAGTTTAGCTTATATCAATTCCTGACATCAATATTTCAACAAACGTGATAGAAGCACTGCATTTTAATTGTATAAATGCAACTCTTTGTTTCAGACTGGGCCATTGACAGACGCACAGTGCCTCGTCACTGTGGATAGATGTACAATCCGTACTCGAACCACAACTACGCCTCTCTGAACTTTGGCAACCCGCTCTACTACCTGTGTGGCAGCAACATATGCTACATGTCCTGTGGCGTTGCCATACTTGTCGTTGGTGTCATCATAACGTCGGTGACGTTTCAGAATCTGCAGTCGTGGAATGATGCCAAGAAGGAAGGGTACGTAGGACCTGTGCTTATCGGCGCTGGACTGCTATTGATGGGGAGAGGGGTGGTGCCGAAGATCAGCGAAGGTGACTGTCATGCTGCCGTGCGACGACACTGGCATGCCATCTGCAGGACATTTGTTGTAAGTAACAAGATAAACTTTTGTCAGGGGTAGGGGTTGATGATTGATTAAGTTGAATAGTTTAACACAGTACGTGAAACTGTAAATATATGCTTTGCTTTTTGTGTTGTTACTAGTCTGCAGTAATATTTTCATCAAAACTAATTCTATAATATTGTGAAATCAAAATGGAAAACATGCACATATGCACATGATGATCATATGCATATGCATACACCACATGCACACATATTTATATATATAAATATATATATATATATATATATATAGTAAGAACTTACCTTTATCATTTATGCTACAATATATATATATATATATATAGATTGTAGCATAAATGATAAAGGTAAGTTCTTATAGCACTGTAATATCAGCGCTGTTTCAGTCATTAGAACCACTCAGTGCACTTGTATGCAGTAGGACTTTACTCTTGACCCCTGGAAGACCATTCAAAATGTCTCTGAGTATAATTAATTGTGTTTATTAAATGTACAAGAAATTCTCAGGTTGTCAAAACAATTTTACGTAGTACCCCAGGGGTAGTATAATTTCAAATACTCTTCAGTTTATTTCTCAGTTTGAATGTTTACTTCCATCATTACTTTACATGAAACAAACAACGAAAATATATTACATAGTTATTACTAAGGAGATTTAAAATGATGTTGTTGATGAGCTCAGCATTACCTGTTCCTGATGACAAAACTATTTTTTAGGTCATGCCTTATTGATGTTTCTAAACATTTGGAACTGTACCAGTAATATACAGCCTGTGGTTTGTGTTGCACAACAGTACAGCTGTATATGTTATCGTTATTAAATAGTTTAGTCCATTTTTTGATATTTGTTTTAAAACCATTCTCACAGGATACAGCCAAACAACAGCAAAGAAATATTGCCTGTTAGTTCTTTCTGTATTTTACTATAGTTCAGTAAAAACATCTTTATCCATGCCCATTCAAAAGTAATAATCATTTTAAAAGGATGAAGTGCTGAATGGACCAATTACTTATCTTGATCAAATGTACATGTACTTGATCAAATGTACTTGTATTTGATCACAAATCTTTTGAGAATTGCTCATATTACTTGCTTCATGAGTAGATGTTTGGTGTGATTTTTTCACTGTAATATAAAAGCTTGTTTTCTTATATTTACAGCATCTAGTTTTAAGAATTTCCTTTGTAGGTCTATCTTATGTTTGCCTATTTTTATAGTTGACAAATCATGTCTGTTTCCTGCTTCTGGCACCAAGAACTTAACACGGGTGTTGGTATTGAAAATTTCAATCACTTCACCTTAGGTAATGTTGCGATATCTACTTCCAAAAATAGTAAAACATTCCATGGTTTCTTCTGCTATTAATTTAAAAATATAAATTTATTATTAATAGATTTAGATTCCTTTCCAAAGAACTTATTGTCCGGTTTGAATTTACATATTCTCCATGCACAAAACGTAATTGATGCAGAAGATCTCAACCAGCCGTTGGGAACATACATAAGTTTTACCTGTAGTGATTTACCATTCAGTTTGCGTGAATGTGCATTCTTTTGTTCCATGACGAAGCAGCACCTAGTATGACCCGTCACATTGTCGTATGCCTGTGAGTTGTATTATGGAAACATCCCCGTCTGTGTCGGTGGCATACCCGGTGGAACCCCTGTCACATGAACCGGAGCCGCCACAAGCGAATCCCACTACAGAAACAGCCATCAATAAGTGCCTAAGCAGCACCATTTGCAGCATAGCTCTCGGTGTTCTGTTGACGGTGTTTGGCGTTGCTGTCACTGTCTTCATGTTCCACAATCAGAAGGCTGAGAATAAGGTGTTTCCCGTCGGCCCGCTGTTAGTGGTCGCTGGGCTGCTGAGCACGGGCAAAGCCCTGCTGCATCACCGCCGAGTGGTGGAGCAGAGATGCAGGCTGGAGCGGCGTCGCAGACGACTGTCCCGTGTTAGAGCCTCACACGCAACAGAGGTAGTCTTAGCTATCACGTTCACTTAGTACAGACATAACAGAGGTAGTCCTAGCTGTCACGTTCACTTAGTACAGCCACTGCAGAGGTAGCCTTAACTGTTACACTCACTTAGAACGGACACAACAGAGGTAGTCTTAGTTGTCACGTTCATTTAGTACAGACAGTACAGAGGTAGTCTTAATTAACTGTCACCTTAACTTAATACAGACACTACACAGGTAGTTTTAGCTGTCTTGTTCACTTAGTACAGACACTAAAGAGGTAGTCTTAGATGTCATGTTCACTTAGTACAGACACTAAAGAGGTAATCTGTTAGAACCATGTGTATACCCCAGTAGTCAAGGCATCCTCTGCAGAAGTATTTCTTCAAACTATGTAGTCTTTGTTTTCATTTGGAAAATAAATATATATAGTTGCATGAGCAATTTTTTATTGTTGCTTTCCCAGTAGTTTTGTTAAAAAAAACATTGCAACCTTCACTTCACTTATCTCTTTTCATAGCTATGTTATTAAGATTGAATCAGATTCATTTGTTGTCTGTTGATGGTGTACTGACTTTTTATGACTTGTCATTCTTCAGTTTCACAAGAAATGTTGAAACCTGAAACAGTTGTAGCCAGTGTGTATGTGTTTCGGTGTGTTAGAGTTGTAATCTGAGTTCAACTACCATTTGTAACTGTTGTTAAGAAAGTATATGGAACATGATCAACATTTACTTATTTGACTATACTTACCGCCTTATATGTCACTTTGGCAGATCAACTGCCAAAGTTATTAAATAAATTATGCTTTTTATGAAATTACTGGTCGCCATGTTCAGCCAGTGGAATTATAAACACATGGCACGCAGATATAATTTGTTGTCTTTTGCTCAGTTTTTTATGTGAAAATAGTTTATATGGTTTTGATGAAGGTGCTATGTATGGGGCATGTTGATTCACTGGAAGTTTTTTTAATTAAAATATACACCATCTCAGAATGCAAATGTAATTTATTATTTGTATATTTTCAATATCAGCTTAGTGATAATGTATGATAACCATTTTTGCAGCAACAGCAGCAGAGAGCAGATGAAGGTGCCATTTGTCTCGCTCCGCCAAGTTTCGATGAAATGTAAGGAACATGAATTAATACTATAAATCTATATATGTTATCTTTAATTGAGCTAGTGTATATGGGTGTGTTAATCATTTTCTTCTAGATGGTTTGTATCTTCAGAGATTACAACCCTTGGAAAGAAAAGTAATGCATTAATTTTTTCATTTCGATGGGCTGATTAAGGGTTGGTACCAGACGTTAGTTGTTAGACGTTTGTTCGTAGCATTACGCTATTTTGCGATTGTTCTAGCTTGCTAGAATATATAGAGCCAGACAACTTTTTTTGTAGAATTTTGCCCGGACCCCTTCAATAATGATTTACCAATGATTAGATGGGCATTGTCCTATGATTTCTCAAAAAACAAATGTATTTGTGCAAAGAAGCTAACAAACATTTTCTTGTGAATTCTAGATTCAGAAATGTTTCTAAAATAAGACAAACAAAACAACTTATTTGAAAGGTCCTTTAAATTTATAAACTTATCAATAATCATTTGTTCCAGCCAGCGACAATGCAATTGTGCATCACAAACTTTGTCAAAAGTAGTCTGATTTGACTTACGTGAGACTAGGTAATTTTGATGCTGTTTTGTGTTACTGACATTTATGTGTAGGTAATCACATGCTTCATCTTTCAGACCATGTGACGATGACATGCCCCCCGCCTACGAGGTAGTTGCCAATGATAACTGCTGCCCACCGTACGTGGCTGGCAACGTTCGCATGTACTCGACGGTTGCCGTGCAGACAAACCAGCACAGTGGCGCTACCAACATGGCCCTGGTGAACGATGCGGACGATTTAATGTTACTTCCTCCGCAGTCGCCTCCATCGTACGAAGAGGTGGTCAGAGCACAACAGGAAGTAACAAGCACCGCTCCAGCGGCGCAAGACAGGGCACCACCCCCACCACCACCACCAGAAAACACTGTCTAGTTTAGTTCACCAGCATCTTGTGAACTTTTACTGGCTGCAGTTCAGTCGTCCTACAGTGAAAACACATTGTCATTTGGCTGTGATCACGTTTCAGTCGTCTACAAGTGTTATCATTCACTCACCTATGCTGAATCTGATTGAGATGTGCTATAGTATCGCGCCAGACTTACTTCTGAAAGTGATGTGGGGTTTCTTTTCTGCAAATGACATTTGCCAGACAGTACTAAACCCATCGCAAGGTCAACGCAATGGTGTGCATGACTGAATATGATGCTGCCTTGTCTTCATATTAGCATCGCCATAGCTGTGAATGATGACAGTTTCACAGTGTTATATGCAAGCAAATTAAATCTTGACCGAAGATGTCACTGACAGTATCTTAACAGTTTAGAGTGCTGTACATCCGTCCGGTTTTATTTGATTTCCACAACAAGCCATCCGCTATCACAATGTGAACCTAGTACACGCATCACGTATATTTGGTTTTCATTTTCAGTGTTCTTGCAGCGTGTAAAAGAAGACCTACGCAGGTTTGTCGTCTTTTAAATTGAACGTTTAGTCAACACAGCTTGAGATATTTATTAGTTTATCAGTTTGAAGTCATGGGTGTGAATGGAGAATGCATCTTCCAAAGAAGATATATGGTGCCCAAAGTGCACCACTTTCTCCAGTTACAACCATCATTTTGAGGCTCCATGATTTTATACTTGATTTTATATGATTATTATTGTGTTATCAGTGTTTGAGTGCAGTCAGTTTATGGTTGTCACCACTGATTTACCTATGCAGGAATATTTATGACAGAATCTACAAACACACGTCTCAAACAGAAAGTGAAAGTTGTATTTGCAATGGATATCATGATTGTATGATGTATTTACTCAACTTTATTACAAAAAACTTCCAAATTTAACCCTTTACACACCTGGTCAGTTGCTGTACTGTTTCAATTTTGGTCGAGGTTGCAAAACCATTAGTCAAATGGTAATCATATCATGGTGCAATATTAAACATACTTAATAGGTAGATTACTAGATGCATTTCCTGCAAGTTTGGGCATTTATCACTGCACCGAAGGCAAACTTCAATATTATTCTGCTGTATTTAAGGGAGTTTGTACATGTTGTTTGTGTCAGAGTGGCATACAGCCTTGTATAGTGCAATATTTGTATTTACTCTTATAACCTGCAACAATTGGAAACCTGCAGTCGTCCAAATGAAAATGTATGCAAATGTAAATGTTGTGATTGTCTGTTTAAAAATGTATTGAAGTTCTACCAATGTTTTTCACATTTTTATTTACTAGGTGCTTGCAGTATATTATTTGTTTTGAATATATGTGTTGACTTGTCAGTGTTTATTCTCATTGCAGAAGAAGGACAGATACTCCAAACATTAGAATAGTTTCAATAATATCATACATAAATAAATAAACAGGATTAATTATTGCTGTATTATTTGTAAATATGATACAAAGACTCAATGCTGTGTTTGATGTTTGTTTAGGTGTGGTAAATTGTTATCACAATTGCAATTCCTGATAAAACTGCTAGTAAAGTAACAAGTAACTGGTTTATCATTTACACTATTAGAATTACAGTCGTGATTAATGTGTGGCATAGCATATCCCTTTGATTGTATCATAGCTGTTGTTTGTTTGTAAATAGTTACATTGATTCATTACAGTAATTACAGCCTTTACAGGACATCATTACAATTACAGTACACTTAAAAGCATATTATAATGGATACAACTTGGTGTAATATTCAGTAATAATGATAAGTATATATGATAAGATCCAGATATTCCATTGGACAGTAAGTAAGGCACATATTCCCACTGTACCTTATGTTTCTTCCCAGGAGCTATATAATATGTTGGTTTGCTGTGTCGTAATCACTAAACATATAATACACTGTATCTAGTATCTACCTATTGTAATATGTACGTGGGCTGCTTTGGCTTATGGTGTGGAAGATGCAGGGATGAAATATGATCTATGCAGACAAACTGATGGCCCTTTGACAGACATAAATAAAATACAATCTACGGGTGGAAGGAATGTATTTTAACTATTACCGCTCGGTATAAATTTCAAGTTACTCTATCAAGAATATGGTCACTTATGTTCACATATACACCTACAAGTTAATGGCATACAAACATATCTGGCAGTAATCATAGGCTTGTTATCACAATAGTCGGTTAGTGTAAGACTATATCCTATTCTGTACTATAATGTTTTGTGTGGAGTGTATATATATATATACAATATATATACAAAAGGTTTTATATAAGCCTCTTATCTACATGTCTAATGAATAATAAAGACCCAGTTGGAAATATGATAATAAATACATGATGTCATGGCCTTGTGTTTCTTATTTATTAGCTTACACAGCAGTAACTGATGACATGTGCCAACAACAAAGTAAATAACTGATATTTAACACTGACAGATGCAGTCACTGATTATATTTGCAGTTGAATGGTAATGCACTTCTGGATGCTCTTTGTGTAGATGTACAGTGTTGTGTAAATGTACTCATTATTATTGTTATTAAGATTTACCTAAAATATAGCAGAACTTATGAAATTATCACTTGTGTATATGTTAATGTCTAAATTATATACAATATATCTGAAGAGTTTCAGGGGGAAATATAATAAATGCCAATTCACATAACATGTTTGATTAGGTCAAAATAATAATTTAAATTAACCAAAACATTTGACCTTTGTTACCAGTCACTAAGATGTTGTATTTTTAAGATATTCCAGTATAACGTATATGTTTATATTTATGTTGTGAGGATGAAGCATAGAAGTGGGTTTTTGTTGTTTGTTTATATATCGCTCTTTGCCGTGAAACCTTTCATATCTAATATACCAGGTATGGACATGAGGGATACTCTTGGGTGGAAACATTACAGATGATCAACAACAACAGCATTTCATTTCTGGTACAGTAAATAGCAGTACAGGAGTATTTCCACAATGATTTTCCAAGTTCCATTTCAATATTGAATTTCTGGATTAATGTTATTGCACTTGGTAATATAGTGGGCTGTGATTATACTGATTTGTGCTGCAATTGTTTGACTGACGGAAAACTTTGGTGTGAATGGATATAAGCTACTTGTACAACAACGAACAAGTGTTTTCACGGACATGGACGGTTTTAGCAAGTTGAAGTATGCCAATATTAATTATTCTTTCACTAACATTCCTTCCACTAACGTTACATGCATTTATTTACGAGCTTAACAAAACTTCTCTTCGAATAAAATTTTAATAATTGAAATTTTACCAACAGAATTGTTATTTGGCGTCTTTGAAGGTCGTGTCGCGCGATAACCTCTGTGGCAGCAAGAACCGCGGCGAAAACAAAAATGGCGCCGAAAGTTTTGATCGGCAAGTTTCGACGGAACTGGTTGTGATCATAGATATTCGATTCGACCGACTCGGTACCAAAATGGCACAACATCCTCCGGCCGATTCTCCGCAGATCTTGCTGCACATGTTGTGCAATAAGATTACTGGACTTAAAGATGGTAAATTTATTTGCTTGTGTTTGACTCGATGTGAGCGTTTATCGCAACAACGAAATGACGGCTACCACACACTGACACTGTCCATTGGCACTGGAACTGCACCTCACTCAGTGACTCACAGCCAAATCTAATGTTTTGGTGCCGGTTTTGGAACGGGGGAGGGGGAGTGGGCACTTCTGGACTGTAGAATCCGGACATCGATTTCGCTGTTAATGTTATAACTTGAGTTTTGCCCAACTTTGATACCCCAGGGCCAGACTCGGTCTCAGAGCGTTAGTTCCATCATTCAAAATCATCCCAGGTATATTTATATTACAAAATTTACGAAAATATTGTGTCTTAGCACACTTTTGAAGCCCAAATAGTGACCCGATTTTCACTATGAGCAATATAGTGCCGTATGTTGATGCAAATCAGGGCGCTTATTTACGCCACAAATGTGTGCTAAGACACAATATTCTTAAACGTAAATATGCCTTGGATAATGTTGAATAATGGAACAAACGTCCTGAGGTATCAAAATTAGGAAAAACTCAAGTTATAATGGCAAAATCGAGGTGGGTCCGAATTCTATGTCGGCAACTCATCTATGTCGTCACATTTTTTGTCGTGTCTATGTTTAAATCGTTTTTCAGTGTTTCTTAATTTGTTTCCAGTTTCCGGTGTTATAATACTTATACTGGGCCGGCTGACAACTGTCCCGTTAACGATTAATATAAGTTCATATAAATATGCCGTTTTCACAACAAATCTTAAGAAAAGATTCCAAAAGATATCCATATTGTATCCTACTACCACTGATTTATGTCATGTTATACAAACATAATAAAAAAAATGGTTTTAATGAAATATTTACAATTTCCGTATGAAAAATCCCCATCCCATGTAAACAATTCCACAGCTTCTTGCCCCGGGTTGAACATTTTTAACTAATGGGCGACAGTGATTAAAAGGTAAATTTATACGTCATTCTAACTCAATCTCACCATAAGCATACATTGTTGTATTAAGCAGTGAGATCAAATGAGATTAATTAGTGACAGTGGTGAGATTAAGTGGAGCGCTGTGGTAGAGCAGTTAGAGTGCTGCATTGTTGATTGGAGGAACCGCGGTTCATATCGTGAGGCTGATCGGTCGGTGGTTCTGTACTGGTATCGGCCAGCTTGTCGAAACTATGGCAATTTTGTTCAGCCCACTTTGCCTGTGTCTTTTGGAAAAGACACAATAAGGCGTTGGTCCATTCTGTCTGGTGTCTATGCCATGGGAAACAGGCCCTTAGCCAGAAGTAATATTTTGCCAATCTTGAATTAATCTAAAGGGAGCCTTTTAGCGCATGAACAGCCATTATTGGGAAGTTTAGTTTTCTTCTATATATATATAAATTATATATATATATAAATTATATATATATAAATTATATATATATATAAGTTATTATAACAAACCAGTATAAATTGTGCTATTTATGGAATTAATACTGATCCGTTCGATTTGTTTCACTACCAGTTGTACAAATGATAGTCATTAAAGTGGGCCCCTTGGAGCTGTTACTTAATCGAATGGTCACCTGGCCCCCCATGAACATAATTATGATTATGCCATAAAACATGTCTATACATTGTTGTTGCAGAAGCCCTGACACCACATTACAAAATGGCCATACAAATACTTGCCAGGTAAGTTGTCATTTTGCTGAATTCGTACAAATTCAGTTAAATGCCTTTTTCATTAAATGTAGAGTTTCCCTAACAAATATCATATTTTAGAGTTTTCATTTGTTTTGTACATTGTGTAAGTGATGACTTGTTTATCATTAATTTACAATATTATAGTATTTGTACTTTCTAAGCATACTTATTTCTTTCCTCCAGCCCCATTTCTACCCCACAACAGACCGATGAATTTCAGATTGTGGAGAAGATCAAGAAGAAAAGTAAGAAGATTGTGATCTTTTTTGAACTGGGTGTATTAGATTTCTTGACTTTTGTAAGATTTTCTGGTAAAATTAATTACCTCTAGATATATATGAAGCATACATATTAAATATTGACTGACTGCTAGCACTAAAGGAACATTAGCTGTTCCCCACATTTGCAACATGATTCCATCAAACAACAAACTGACCATCTGTCTAAAAATTAACCAAACTTGGACGATATATTTATTGAAGTACTTTTATAAGTTCTGTTAGAAATATTCAATATGAATATATTGCCTAATTTGAAAAGTAATTTAATGTGAATACTTCAAGAAAGATTTGAACCCATTGCACAATTTGAACTTGAATGAGTACACAAAATGTATGTACCAATAATGTCTAAAGTTATGTAGGAAATGCTAACTAGTTGTAGAGGAATTCCTCTCATGTTGTCTTGCAGTGGTGAAGCACGGCAGAGTGCAGGATTGTGCTGTGTTTGCTGAACTTCACCGCAAGCTGCAAGGGCAGGTGAGGCCATCACAAGTCAGACATCTGACTTATCACCAGTCGCAATAAAGACCACTTAAAAATAAATAATCATTCTTATATAAATTAAAGTGTTGTGTAATGTCAGCCAGGCCCTTAACCAGAAATAAATTTTGGCCAGTCTTGAATTAAGTAAAAATGTGCCTTTCAACGCATGAACGGTTTGCGTGGAAGCCATTCACGTCAATCACAGCCATTATTGGCCAGTTTAATTTTTTTGAATAACAGACCAGTGTAATTTGAGCCATTTGTTTTATTAATATTGGTCCATTTGATTTGTTTCTCAACCAGTTGTGCGAATGATCAACATTAAAATGGGCACTGTAGACTGGGAATTATCAGTTAATCTAGTGGCCTACTGGCACCCTCTAAATTCCACCAGTCTTATCAGTTGTAATTGCATGTCATGGCCAGTCATCTGCCAATCTTGATGATGGGCAGAAGTTTCCCTGGCTAAGCCCCTGATGTCAGCACAAGTCTTCTTTCTCCTTCTGAGCAGGTTTATACACAAAAGGGAAAATCTACACATTGAAAAAGATGGTGAAATTGTTCAAGTAGTCCTACTGCCAGCTGTTTATTGCTATAAACATCTAAGAAATAAAAATGTTATTGGTATTTATTAGCATTATCCTAAATACTTTATAGCAGTCAAAAACTTTAAAATCTCACCCAAAGTGTATACATGGCAGTGGTGAGAATTAGCAGATTGCATTGAAATGCGCATCTAGAACCATCAACAACATATGTTTATGGTTTAGCAGTCGTTGATGTTTTAAATCTGTTTATTTATTTGTGTTGTACTTTTTAACTTAACTCATTGATGTCTACATTTATCCTAGTTCATCTATTATAATAATAATAATTATAACCTAATTTATTTTATTGTATGATATTTTATGACATGTTTCTAGTAGTTTTACTATGGTTCATGTTTATATCTGTCATCCACGTTTACATTTATTTTTTTATTATTATTTCATAGCATATTATTCTACATCATTTTATCTGTGATATAACAAGTAGCTTTACTACAGCATATTATCTGTATATCTTTATGGAGCACTGTGAAGTGCAATGGATGTGGCACTGTATAAAATAAGTTATTATTATCGTGTCGTGATGTTTGCTTAAGTGTTGTTGATGCCCGTGTTGTGTGTCACCCTGTAGGACATCCTGCGAGACCGCTGGGCCATGCTGTATCTACTCTACTGTCTCAATGGGGACAAGTCCAGCCAGTCCAAGGTAGCAGTCATATCTGCATTTATGCTCAGAGGACCCATGTTTAAATTATAATTCTTAAACACATAAGCAGATCATAATAGTTAAGGGTGTTCACAAAGTTCCCCAGAATGTCTGTAGCATTGCATACGGATGGATGGGGGGGTTGGTTGTCACTGCGTGTCACGAAGGAAGTAAATTGATACAGTGGTGCCACCTGTTAAGCGGAACAGCATAGTGGATGATGTCTTGGCAGCCATACCATGTCAGTTCAGTCTGGTTGGTATTGGCTGTGGTTTTGGATCGTTCAGAATCGCAAGTCTGACACCACGTATTGGTGGGCTTGGGTGGTGGTTTGAACCAATACAATATGGTTAATGTTATTCTGGACTTTGTTTAGTTATGCGGCCACCTCGTAGTTGTACGAATAAATTGTCACAAAGTAATTGTTACAAACTGATTGTCACAAACTATCTTCTATTGCCAATCCATTGAATAGTACTCACAAAAGGGTCACATATACACATCTTCGCGTGCCAGGTGGCGCTGTTTATTACATCAGTCTCAGTACCCCTAGGCAGATTGGTGGTTTGGGAAGTAAACTTAGTTAGGTATTTCATTGTACACAATACTGCTCAGCGGCTCGTGAGAATGGTGGAATGGGTAATTATATTTGGATTCCTGAACTTGAGCGTCCTTCCATATAATGCATAGGAGATCTGCCAGTGGTAGTGTACGTAGTAAACACTATTGGCTTGCGAGGATGCATACATACAATCTGAATACGATGCCACTGGCATATGCAGCTAGCGGAAATGCGTGGATCACAGCTGCCATCTTCAAGGTCTGGTTCCACAAGTCGTTTGTATCGTCCGTCAGACGTCATTTGTACGAACGACGTTTAAAAGAGAAAGCAGTACTTCTTGACAACTGCTGCACCGTCCGACCTGCAGATATGCCAGCCAGCCGAAAGCAGAGGAAGGTGACAGACTTTTTAAAGTTGAAGTGAACATATCTATTGACCAACAGTTGGAATGAACGTATCTATCGACCAACAGTTGGAGTGAACGTATCTATCGACCAACAGTTGGAATGAACGTATCTATCGACCAACAGTTGGAGTGAACGTATCTATCAACCAACAGTTGGAGTGAACGTATCTATCGACCAACAGTTGGAGTGAACGTATCTGTCGATCAACAGTTGGAGTGAACGTATCTATCGACCAACAGTTGGAGTGAACGTATCTATCGACCAACAGTTGGAGTGAACGTATCTATCGACCAACAGTTGGAATGAATGTATCTATTGGCCAACAGTTGGAGTAAACGTATCATTCAGCCAACATTTGGAGTGAACATATATAGCCATTAGTATTTTAATCATTTGTTAAACATTGAAACATTACCATCGCTTTGTTGTGACGTTTTGACAACTGTCAGCTGCCTTCATCTAACTGCCTTATAGTATCTTGGATATGTAATGGCATACATGCCCACGAATGTCACCTATATTCACTTGTGTGTGATCAATAAATTGTCGATCGTACTTATAGTTATTATTTAAATAAACTTGCTGCAAATTCCAACTGGTACCGTTCCTTATCTCCAGGTTATTATTTTCAAATCACATTAGTTTTAGGCCAAGCGGTTAGTCGTATGGACCTACATCATGGCATACGATTGTCGATTAGTAATCCACAGCGGTATATTTATGGGTTTTATTCAATTCAACCTTTGACAGCATATAACATTTAAAAATGAATACAATATGACACATTGATGATATTTAACTCTGTAATAATAAACTTCATAAACCACTTAGTTGGGACACTATGGCTTCGCAGTACGCTCCCCGCAGATGCAGCAACTGTCGATTATGGACGATACACCATTACCGTTGGCATTGCTGTGATTAGCGATTAATGATCCACAACAATACATGTATTGGTTTTATCAGTTCAATATTCAGTACCATGTAACATTTTAAAATAAATACAATACATTTACTTTACTGAACGTTTGACCGTGCATAGATGGCGTCTGGCATCGCGGCTTCTCCTCTCACTTCCCGCAGTACTCATGGCACCATGGCGTGGCCTTGTCAAATACTATTTGTTTTTTGTGGTATCACCCCCAGTGGCAGATATGGGAACATATTACCACGCCTCGCATACAACACGTTTTAATTTCGTGGACCCTGACTACTGCAGTATAACGAGGTACAAATGTATATCCCTACTAAACAAACAAAATCATCAAGATTGTGTGTGGTACTTTGCAGCACCTGACGTTTGCTCTGGGCGCTACCAACCGTGTCACCTCCACCCCATTCTTCATGGACCACAGGGGCGCACAGGTCACCCCAGTCGGTAACATGACAACACTGCAGTCGGTATCATCAGGCGGCACAAGTGGTATCAGCAGCATACCACAGAGTGCCTATGGCTCAGAGCAGTCATCTCTGCAACCCATGTGAGTGTTGTGTGTGAGTCAGTGCCATTTGTGTAAGTCAGTGCACTAGTGTGAGTCAGTGCCACTAGTGTGAGTCAGTGCCATTTGTGTGAGTCAGTGTCACTAGTGTGAGTCAGTGCTATTTGTGTGAGTCAGTGCACTAGTGTGAGTCAGTGCCATTTGTGTAAGTCAGTGCACTAGTGTGAGTCAGTGCCACTAGTGTGAGTCAGTGCCATTTGTGTGAGTCAGTGTCACTAGTGTGAGTCAGTGCCACATGCTTGCTTATAACGTATCTTTGTTGCTTTTACCTTGCTCCAGTAAAGGGTGTAGGGTTTGTTTTCTCAACTACTGTAGTTGTAGTGTTATGATGACAAGTTAGTAACCTGTATCCAGGGATGAGAAATTTCCGGTTTTTGTCGGAATTCCGGTTTTTATACTGCTCCAAAGATCACTTTTGTGAATCGTGTAAATCCGGGGAGAAAAAAATTAATGTTGGGGGGTAGGGCATATACAATCCTGGACAATTCACTGACGATCTATCTGTGGATTGAGTTAACCATCTATCCACTGAGTGTCGCCACGTGGTAATGACGCTGCCTGGCGATTAGAGACAGAACCGACCCAACTGAACCCGTGAATCTGCGAAGTAAAACCCTTAGTTCTGTCGGCTGTTCACTTCAGCGCTTTCGAAGCGCGCGCACAAAAGCAGTGGACCAATAGGAAATGACGATGTATTTTGTGGAGATGTCAATAATTTTCAAACACAATGACTAATCGACGATTTATTGTATGGCAAGACAAATGTTGCGTGAAGGATATTAACAAAAGAGTCAAGAATAAGTGGAATTGGGCGTGGCTGGAGAGATCGGCTGGAGACACTATGTTGGATATATTCATCAGTAAATTATCAGCATCAGGGAAACCCTACTGTTTGTGGTGCGAGGCCGATGTCAACTATGCGGATTGGATCCTACAGACTACAGACAGGGGCAGAACCGAAGGCATTGAAGTACACACGCTGGCACTGCCCACGCTGGTCACCAATGTTCTATTAGAACCTGAACAGAGGGCGTATCACATGGAAGTTCGCCGATTCCATGTAGACAACACACTTCCACAAGCACCCACCAGTTCCAGATTGGAATGGTGGTGGGCTACCATATTCTCTACTGGCAAGTTCCCAGCCTTGTCAAAGCTGGTGGCTGCAATGATGAGCTGCTTTCATGGTCCTCAAGTGGAAGGGTGTTTTAGTCACATGTCTAGCATCATAAATACTGCCACTGCCAGAAAGAATGTTAGTACATTCAACACTATCCAGACAGTAAAGTACTCACTCATGGCAAGCAACAACACTGCTATACAGGACTTCCACAAACAGGACTGGTCGCCTCGTTCACAACATGAGGGGTGCATACACAATGTACTCCATCCTTCTTGCCGAGGAAGGAAAGATGAAGGAGGAGAAGAAAACTGAGCTGAACATGTCAAAAACGAAGGCAGCCACCAAGTACAAAGCTAAGGAAGCAGTTCAGCTGGCAACGAAGAAAGCTAGAATGGCCCATCAATGGGCTGTTTTGACAAAGCTGGCCAAGGAGAAAGCTGCCCATCAGCCAACTCGGGTTCAGCCAAGAAAATATCATTAACAAATGAGTTAGTACTACGACAATGTGTGCGTGAGTCCGTGTGCTTTTTTGCTATTGGAAATGTTAAGATTTTGTATTTAATATTGCTCAAAATATACCATATGTCGTCTACAATTAAAAACTATCTCCCCCCGAATAGATGAGACAGTCCTCTCGGGCTGAAATGTGGGCCACAGCAAAATTTCCGGTTTTCTCTCTGAATGTCACTCTCATCCCTGCCTGTATCATTGTCTCACTGACATCACTTAGGCTATACACACGACTGTCTCTGCCATAGGTCTGTGCCTGCGTCAGCCCTGCATCAGTACAGCCTCCAACAACTACAGCAGACCATGCAGCACGGAGGCTCTGTCGCCAAGCTGGGGCTCACTGCCGGTAAAACATCCCTCAGCCTGTTAACAGTACTCCAAGCATCATCATTGATAAGACGTACTTTACATGGTTGAACAAGTTTTATTAAAAACTGCTTAATTATAAATGCCATTGTGTTACCCATAATTGTTACATATGTAACATGTAACAGTATACACTTTGTTACGTAATTATGTATTTGTATTTTGATACTTTTTTTCTAAAAGGCAGCTCCCGTGTTAGTGACATGTCTGTCTGTCTGTCTGTCTGTCTGTCCGTCCGTCCGTCCGTCCGTCCGTCCGTCTGTCTGTCTGTCCGTCCGTCTGTCTCCCCGTCTGTCTCTCCGTCTGTTTCTCTGTCTGTCTGTTTGTTTGTTTGTCTGTCCTTGCTTTAGTTAGGACAACATTGTCACAATTTCACTATAGATATAGCCTGATGTAGTGTGCATTCCCTATCTGTCCTACATTTAGTGCATTCCCTATCCGTCCTACATTTAGTGCATTCCCTATCCGTCCTACATTTAGGGCACCGCTTCATTGTTGTATCATCATTAAATTTTTTTCATGTTGTCCATGTTTGAGTTAAAACTGTGAAATTATATGTTTATGGCATAATCAAGTGGGCCTGGCACTTCGAGACACTTATGTTGACATGTAACTTCCTTGCAGGTAAAACGCCGCCAAGTTCCGTTGTTGCCGTGAACGGTGACAGACGAAACATGTCCGCCAGATCTGCCTCACGGTCTACTGAAAACAGTAAGGGATCGAATAGAGTTTATTTTGTGATTATAAAACTTGTGTGTTTATTTGAATGCCAGTAATCCACGTCCTTGGTGGTGTCATTGATCAACAGGTAATATTATGAAAAGTTGTGAGTATTCACATGCACACACACACACACACACACACACACACACACACACACACACACACACACACACACACACACACACACACACACACATATGATCCCCCACAGTGAACTGGGTATTAACTCATACTGTGCACGTGATCCAACAATAGCTGTCTACTTAAAGGGGCCCTGTATAGATTGCATTATTCCACAGCAGAAGTATTTTGTCGGCCGTCGCTTGACATCTGCGGCTATTTATAGAACAATCTTGTGCAGGCGATATGTTTGCCGTCATTAGTTCTCGGGAACACAAGACGCCGAATCTAGTGATTGTGTTGTTGATAAGGATTTATTTATGACATATACTGTTGCAAACTAACAGCACTAAATAAATAAATCCTTATCAACAACACATTCACTAGATTCAGCACATGCTTGTCTTGTGTTTCTGCATATCTCCTGCACCACACTGTTCTATAAATAGCCGCAGACGCCAAGCATCGGCCGACAAAATACTTCTGCCGTGGCATAGCGCAATCTATACAGTGCCCCTTTAATACCCACCTTCCAGGTCACGTGCTCACGTATGCCTGTGAATGTGTCTGACCTCGCTGTGTTTGTACGCAGCATCATACGAAGTGCCCGAGACTTTACTTCTGAGGGAGATCTTATACGCCTTCCAGGGTATTGACGGCAAGTACATCAAATACGACATGGCCAGGGACTCTTTCAAAATTGATTCAGAGGTACGTCATCACTGACACAATAACGGGGAAAATAACAATAACTTACTAGAGGCTGTTTATAAATTAAATGTATTATACAATTTGTATATCTCGTGGGTGAAACATTGAAATTGCAAACTATGTTTTGGGCTTGTTAAATGCTACTTGGAATTTATCCTAGTGCTGAGAACACAGCAGAAATGTACACCATCTGGATGGCGCTATATAGATCAGGCTTCAATTTTTATGGCAAATTGGTGGGAGTCCAACGGACTCCTACCCTGCTCATATTTTGGAATCCGCAGAAAATATTGGGAGTCTTTTTTACAATCGGTTTCTTCTGCTGTTATCGTACTCCTTGTCTGTGAGTCTTTCTGAAGCAACAGATTTATGTTGCTTTTCTTCAGCCAGCCGTTTCTTAACTTTTCCCCACCTTTCAAGTATCTTAGCAAGTTTGCCATATTTTAATCAAGCATCTTGTTCATCTGCGGTGCTCCAATCTCCCGAGTTTGTACGCCTCACATGCCAATATTTTGAACAATCACAAGCAAACACCGTGTACCGCATGTAGGCCGTTACCCAAGATGGCGGCGTCCATGCCAGAATAGAAAGCATTATGATGCACCGCGCTTACAAGTATTTTTGAACTGATACATGCGAGAACGATCGCTTGTTACATACTGAATACGATGCAGGATGACAGCATACACACGCGTTGAAGGATTGTTAACATCGGCCACATTAACATTGGATTTATTGTCTTTTAAAGCCACGGACTCCTACCAAGGGGCATATAAGGAGTCCGTAGACAAAACAGGGAGTCTCGGACTCACTGACTTCCGTAAAAATAGAAGCCTGTAGATGCAGAAGGCGGTTTCCCAGACTATTCATAAATTGCGTTTGATGTAAATTTTTAAAAAGTGTTTTACAATAACGCAAGTTATGTCAAATGATTGACACGGCTTGGAACAAGCACAAAAGATATGCATAACATTACGACCAGTCGATTTACATCCATCTAACATCCTTAAAAACTTAACCAAAAATTAAAGGCGTTACTTTTCTTCCAAAAGGACGTACAATGGAACCTCGCTTTATGCTCACCTCGGTAATACAGCGACCTCGGTAATACAGCCACCTTGGTAATACAGCCACCCCGGTAATATAACCACCTTGGTAATACAGCCACCTCGGTAATACAGCCTCCTCGGTAATACAGCCACCTCGTTAATACAGCCACCTCGGTAATACAGCCACCTTGGCAATACAGCCACCTCGGTAATACAGCCACCTCGGTAATACAGCCACCTCGGCAATATAGCCACCTAAGTAATACAGCCACCTCGGTAATACAGCCTCCTCGGTAATACAGCCACCTCGGTAATACAGCCACCTCGGTAATACAGCCACCTCGGTAATACAGCCACCTTGGCAATACAGCCACCTCGGTAATACAGCCACCTCAGCAATATAGCCACCTAAGTAATACAGCCACCTCAGTAATACAGCCACCTCGGTAATACAATCACCTTGGTAATACAGCCACCTTGGTAATACAGCCACCTCTGTAATACAGCCATCTTGGTAATACAGCCACCTTCGTAATACAGCCACCTTCGTAATACAGCCACCTCAGCAATATAGCCACCTAAGTAATACAGCCACCTCGGTAATACAGACACCTCTGTAATACAGCCATCTTGGTAATACAGCCACCTCAGTAATACAGCCACCTTGGTAATACAGCCACTGCTCAATTAAGGTCATTCTAAGATCGTTACAAATAAATTCTGTTGCAGTAAAATATAGGAAATTAATCTTGCTAATATGGTTATCTCTGCATTTAGGTTACTTCTGTCCAAAACCTTACCAATGAGGTTTCACTTTATTATTTCCTGAAAATGTGGTGCCCATGGTGCAGGCCATCTAGTAGGAAACTGTTAGAGTATCCATGCATGTGTCACACATTCATGCACTAGCTTGATTATAGTTAGATTATATTAAAACAGGGAATGGACAAGGTTGTTGTAAGCTCGGTGTGTGGGTCCATGACTGTAATGAACCCTCCTTTGATGTCAGGTTGGGATCTCGCGGTCGACGCGTCAGATGCTGCTCAAGCTGTCGGAGTGTGGCTGGCTGTACACGAAGGTTCGCAAGTATGCAGAGACTCGCAGCACCGACAGGGCCTTTGGCCTCATCGGACAGGTACAGCTGGCAATTCTGCCGTTTACTAATGGATCATCTCAGAATGTTGATGTCTGATAAAACAGATTTCTTTCATCTGGCCTCAGCTCCCCACCCCCCAGATAAAAGTTTGTGAACATTGTTATGATGATGTCAATATATTAACAGTATTGGTCTGAAGCGTAAAATATTGACGTCCAGTATCAGATGAAACTGCCACTGACCCCACTCTCCAAATGAAAGTAATTTCATCTGATTTCAGACACCGGCGTTTTGAGATGATCCCTAAGTAGCATTCTTTAAGGTTACTTGAAATATACATAAACCTTCTTCCCCTTCTCACCTCATAAATTTCTTCCCCTCTGTGGGGTGGGGGTCCACCTCAATTGGTCTGTTCCACCCTCTAGATGATTGTTCTCCATTTATTTTGGTCTTCTGCAAGTTTCTCCCACTTTCTGCCATTTCAAAATCTCTATTGATGCGATCCATCTTGACTTCCTCGTCTTCTGCTACCTCCTTTGTCTGTTTTCCATACTCTCTGCATGTCATTCCTCACTCCTCTCTACGTGTCCAGCCCATCACATTCTCCTACCAACTATTTTAATTTTTAGATTTTCTTCATACCAGGTGCTTCTCTGTCGATGTGTCAGTGCCAGTGTTCCCAACATATATACACTAGCTGGTACCGACCTATATACACTAGCTGGTACCGACCTATATACACTAGCTGGTACCGAGCTTCTTCCAACACTTCCACTTAGTTGTGTCATCAGTTTTCTGTTGACACAACTAAGTAAACCGTAAAGTTGGACAAAGTAAAATAAGCACCTCTGGTTTCAGAGTTTCTGCACAGCTCTTCACCAGGAGCTCATGGACTACTACCGACTGATTGCTGTCTTAGAAGCACAGGTGAGTGCGTGTGTGTGCATGTGTGCGCACGTGCACGTGTGCGTGCTTGCATGTATGCATGTGTGTGTGTGTGTTTATATGTGTATGTGCATGAATATGTGCATATGTGTGTGTGTGTGTTTGTTTATATGCGTGTTTGTGATATAATGCACATCAGGCCTTGACATTAAGGTTTTAAATCCACTGGCCCAGACGGCCAGTAGATTAAAAAAGTTAGTGGCCCACCTGTGAAAGTACTCCGGATTTTGTGTTACCGTCAAAAAAGTACGCTGATACTGAGGTGCAAAACATTATTAGTCTTTTTTATAATTTTATCAACAAAGTTATAACTTACTATACACATATTGATTGTTCAAAGTGAGATGTCCAAAGGTAACAATATTGTAATATTGTTCAGATGCATATAAACAGTATTTGCCAAGTTTAAATAAAGTGTGGCCAATGTGACGACAGCTAGTTAGTCGGTAGTTGAGTTGACGCTGCTTTCATGTACAGGTCAATCAAGGCATTAGAGTATTTCATGGTTCATTTCCTAGGTGGCACCACCCAAAATAGGTGGCCTTCACCTTGCCCTTGCTGATGCAGCGTTACATTTGGTTTCTGTCATTTTAGCCACTAGTTAAATTTGGATTTAAGCTGTATTCCTTTCATATGTCTAGAGAAGAAAAAGCGTGCATAATTCTAAAGTCGAGGCAGCTTCCAACCACCGTACAAAGTGTGTCCAAGGGATGCGGCAAGACTTAAAAAAAGGCGTCTCGTCATAAAAACCTGCACTACCAGTGGTTAGAAAATTTATTCGATGGCTTTGCACGCCGTCGTCCGTTGGAGTTTGGACTCGTTATTGATCAGAATTAGTATCTACATTATGTTTATAATATCCTATAACTGAGTCGGGTCTAAGAATACTGGCGAACTGCATTTGATAACCGATGCGGTCACACCGTGACCGCCGCTTCGTCTCGGCGGCGTTTGAGTACTGGAAACCAGTGGCCCATCGGGCCAGTAAAATATAAAAATTGGTGGCTCGAACTGGCCCGACAGCTTCAAAAAAGTCTCCGGGCCATCAGGCCAGTGTTAATGTCGAGACCTGCAAATGTGCATGTGTTTATGTACAGCTGTCCATGTTAAAATATCGGAGAGCGGACATTTTAAATAGTCAATTAAGATTTTATTATGAGCCATTTTTAACAACGTGTTGCCTCATAGATATGAAAATAATAAACTTTGGAGTGTATTTCGAATGCACCGAACAAATAAAAAGAAGCAAAACGGCCGAATTTGGAACACCAACACAGGCATAGCAATGTTCGATCAATTGCTGTAGTCATCGGGGCCTGGACCATGTAGATGTACGATTAAAGGGAATAAAAACAAGGCATTAGCTAAAATCCGTTTTCCATGTGTACACAAAGATTAACATTGTATGTAACATTTGACAACATTTAAAAAATACAGAAAAATACGTTTGTAGACAAAATTCTATTTTAAACCCGTCTGTGTAGAGATTCCCGCAGAAAGTTGAAATTTAATGAGCTAGGCGATCACGTGGTATCGTGACGTCAAAGATGACTCTCGGCTTTGTTGACATCTATGCATCGCCATTGTTGTTCTCTCCATTCTCTTGTAACATCATGGCTAGTGGGAGTTTCCCAGAGTTTCAAGTGAAATCATACGATTTTGAGCCACTAGCGGGAACGGTTACAGCGGATGATTCGTCTGATTCCGCTCTTTCCGAGCATTTCAGCGACGGTAGCGAAGAAGATGATGCGGAGTCGGACAGTCACAATGTGAATGTTCGCTCAGGCAACACCGACTGGTAAGCTGCAACTTCATTATAATGACACATATGGTGTGAAAACTTCGACAACAACACTGATATCGTTTTAGTACGACGTTATATTATAAAATGCGGTGTCAAAGCTGTACAGAGAGTTAGCTAGAGGTTGTAGCTAAGTAGGTCATCGGACGAAGTAATTGTAAACAGACTTGTCAAAGACAAACTTCACAAAGTTACGAACCGTCGAACGTCGTAAGCATGGTTGTCTGGTTTATGCGGATCGAGTTTAGGACGTTATAGCTACTTACGATATCACCCCTCTGGACAAAACCCACACTTTTTTAGTTGGACAGTTGTTCGCGAGATGACCATAATATCATGACATATATAATGACAGCTCTAGATTATGTCATTTATGTGGAACAATAATTTTATTACTCTGAGTCTGACACAACAATATAGCTACTATATAATCAAAATAAACTAAAATAAACATTAAAACAACATGCAGAACAATTGAATAATTATGGTAATGGGTTATAGCCTGAAGGGTTATGTCCTAGACCTAGGGGTTTAGTGTAACCTTAGGGGTCTTATATGTGAGATGCTACCAGTGGGTATATATGTGCCCTACGACTATGTCCATAAAAATCATAAGGACATAGCATTTTTAATCACATTTTTTGTGTGACATATTTATTACAAATCCATCAAGCAAGTTTCAGAACACAGTTTTACTGGGTTGAATCATTACAAATTCATCAAGCAAGTTTCATAACACAGTGTTACTGGGATGAATCATTCCAAATGTTGGTAACTGTGTAGACCTGGTAACACAATGTGAATCACCACACGGTGCACAGACAATGGTTATAAGCCAAACAACACCCATGGGAATACTTCCCCTGCAGGCAGATGAGAATATGGTTTCAGCAAATACCCATTGATAAACAAGTTATCTAGTCCATTTTGTTGATCACTTTACCTATGACATGCTAATAAATAGCATAGCTTCACATCTACAGACCAATTATTATCTTTACAGGGCAACTTCCCATTGAGCCGAGAAACTGCTGCACTACGACATTGGTTTGGCCAGTGCAGTTTCGTCAACGTGCGAAAAGATGACGAAGTGAAGACTCTGCCACCAAGAAGTACCTCTCCCTGGAAGGGCAGCAATCTTTCCTCAAGGGAGTCTTGTTTGTAACACCCTCCTCTGTGTCAGTGTACTGGTCGACATGGTCATCGCTGTCACTGTTGCTGCTGTCACGACTAGTCAACTCATTGTCAGAGCAAACATACTCTGGATCTGCAGCAGATGTCACTTCCTCCCCGTTTTAGTCACTCGAGTCACTAATCGGACCAGTCAACAAACTGCACTGCACACTCGTTGACCTCACTGCTGATGTCACCTGCACAGCAACCTGCTCTGATGCACAGACTGCTTGCACTCTTCTCGTGCGAGTTGATGGCCTGATGTCAACCTGAAAGCATTTGCTGCTCCTTTTTGGAGTGGAAGCTGTGACTGACTCAGGTGTGGAATCCTCTGTATCACAGGAATCCGTACGAGAGCTGTCATATTCAGTTGCTGTATCTTCAGATGACCCATTCTTGGTCAACGGTGGACTATCTCGAGCTGCTGTCAGAATGTCAGCAAATAACTGAAATAACAAATGACCCTTATAGAATTTGCAAACAAATTAATTGTTGTAGGTTTCTGACAAAAGCAAACAAAATCCTGTCTTTTACCATCTTGTCAGAAAGGAGTACATCCATTTGTCTAGTCATTTGCCCAGCTTCCAAGTGTGAACAGACTGCCTAGCTGTGAAAAATACAAATTAATAAATTTATTTCAAGTTGCAAGGTATGTATTGTTTATTCTATGATAAAAACATCATAAATAATTGATATTACGCTTACAGAATCTACACAGAGACATAGTTACTTTTGTTATGTTACACTTTTATGCAAACAATTACCTGGAAAATGTGACAATATATTACTTGTGAACATTTTATTTTTGGTTAACTAATCATCTATTAAATATACAATAGATAGGTTTGCAACTTGCATTGCATTTATTGTTATTGTTTCACAACAAATGACCATTTTCACACTTGGTAGCTGGGCAACAACCCACATCCAAATGTGAACATATTTATTATTTGATAAATTTACTTGATTTTTTTAATAACATTAAGTTAAAAATCAAATAAATTCATTAATGACATTTTGTAACATCATTAGTAGAATCCTTATCCATTGATATAGTTACTATCATAACAATATGTGACTGCAGACATGAACAATCCTGCAATATTAAATTTTATAGTCACAATAGGAAGCCTGCTCCAGGAGTGGTGTAATAATAATAATACCTATTAGTAACAATAAGTTGAACAAAGCACAATATAATAACAGAAACAATGTAATAGTAACTGGTATATAATATATATACATGTTTATTAATATATGTCCCATCAAAATAGAAATTTAATTATGCTTTCTGTATCCTATTGAACTAGTTTATCCAGGTTTTATGATTGCCAACATCCATCCCATGAATAATGTGGGAGCCGAATAATGGTCCTTGGTACATTTCTGAGCTTCTGTTTAAAAAAACATCATGACTTGTGCCAGTAATTAGCAATGCACCAAGCAGTAAGGTGTAATTACACTGATTGCAATCTATTAAATTGCAGTGACATTTCTTTTATCTTCCATTCATTCATGTTATACAGACATAAAATGAAAAATATGTTCTATCCGTAAACATTGTTAGTAGATAATACAAGATACAATAGTTATATTTTTGTTCTAAATATTTATCTCGGTACATACTGTAGTTCCAATTCAAAATGTAATGATAATACCTTCAAATGTAATAGTATATATTGCATGATGTACATTGTCTTCGATATTCAACTGTAATAAAATGGAAACTAGGCAATAGCAATATATGACACTGTAATGTAATTCACCTGTGCACTGGAGTTATGAAAATACAAATCAATAAATTACTATTGAAATATAAAAAATTCTATAGTAACAAATGTAACAGTACTTGTGTGTTACAATAGTGTGTGTTATGAAAGCTGCTCTCTACTGTAAGAATTCTATAGTAACAAATGTAACAGTACTTGTGTGTTACAATAGTGTGTGTTATGAAAGCTGCATCTACTGTAAGAATTCTATAGTAACAAATGTAACAGTACTTGTGTGTTACAATAGTGTGTGTTATGAAAGCTGCATCTACTGTAAGAATTATATTTATTGAAAACATTACTTTTGAAAACTTAAACATAATAGATTATTAACTCGATGAATACATACTGTAATCTACAGGGTGTTCAATGTGGTAACCATTCAATATTAATAATAATTAATCACATCTACCTGCAAGGTTTACCAATTGCAATGGTGATCAGGGTGATATTAGGCATGGGTTAATTGCATGGGTTAATTATAGTAATAATAAGTATCTGACATGTCACATCCATGTTACCCAGTTCCTGCCATTTCCACCTAGCATGCTTTAATTACCAGTAGATCAGGTTCAGATAACTATTTTAACTGGAGGGAGAATGCAGTGGGCCAGCTGGAGGTGGCTGGTGTATTTGTTATTCATAGCAGGAAAGACCTACAAAGTGCAATGTCAACTGGTAATTAATTAGATTTGATCTTTGATCAGTTGACTTGGGCAAACACTACACTTAGTTCCTCAGTCAAGTGGAGGAGTCACAACAAAGGAGTCCAATTAGCTGGATTAGCAGACAGGTGCCAAACACTGTAATAAACTGTTTCTACAGAGAATACTGATGGGGGATAATTCTTCAGCAAGTCATTGATGACATAAGACTTTAGTGAGTCATGTGTCAGAGGAGGAGATTGCCAGCAACTGGTTCCAACTATGAGAGTGAGACAGACCACTTCCAAATTTTTTAATTTTTGTTTTAAATATATAACTTATGCATGGTACTTTATGTGTACATATATTTGATGTTGATCAAAATGCATGGCACTTTCATAAAGTCCAAGTATTGTCATTTAAAAAACAACAAATGTTATGTATGAAAAATAATAATTAATTTATGCAAATTCAACGTTAAATACATTTGAAAATATAATTATTCTTCCATCTGCAAATTCACATTGCAATGTTCTATATCCAAGTATTGCTTCTTACGGTTTAAAAAACATTATAACAGACTAACCTGACTCGGCAACGAGTATAATTAAAATAATTATTTCTTATTTGCATGTAAAACTAAATAGATTAATTAAATGCCTTACATTCCTGTAACCATGATAATGATAAAAACAGTCACCTGAATCGATTTGATTACACTATCAAATTTTCCACAAAACTGAGTATATGTAGATTTATTATAGTAGTATCGTGCATAACTACAATATTTAGAATATCAGATACTTAGGAAGAGTTCCGTGATATGATTGGAACCAATGGGATACAATGACAATAAGTTGAATAACTTATTTTGACACTTGACACACACGAGACCGTCCAGTCCAGGCATTATACTAGACCTACAGAATAATAATAGTAGATATAACATGTAAGAATTACCTTGATTCGTTGCCGCTTTCGGTAAGCAGACCTCATAAATTCACCACTCGTCGAAGGAACCTGGTACCCCAAAGAAGCCATGGGTGTAGTTGCTGAGCCGGCTGTAGTCACAGCGGCAGCGGAGCCTGCGGCACTGGAACAACGCTTGCGAGACCCGCTTGCCTTCGACTCGGGCAAAGCGGCCGTCGATCCTGCCCGTGCCGACGCCTGTCTTCTGCGGATTGACGGCATCAATGCAGCTTCTACTGCCGGGAATATTGTTGGGACTGCATCGCTTTTCAACGATATTCGAGCACCAAGATATCCAAGGGTTGCCAACATCTCCGGATCGCGATCGAAACAGCTTTTCTCAAAATGAGCGGAGCAAAGCCGGCTGTGTTTCGTCGGCTTGAAATTAGCTCGCTTGATTTTGGCGATCCATTTCTTCAATAAAACTGGATCCGTAGGGAACCGAAAAAAATTGTGTGTTGCTCTATGTTTAGAAGAGTTTGCATTACAACCGAATGCCGCACAATGAACCATGATGATATTCGCATTACACAGCCACCTCTGCTGTCATATTGCTGAGAATGAATGTAAACAAGCGGTCGCTGTATCGGCAGAGTCAACTCTGACGTCACATCTCGGCATCCCGAAAAGCGCGCCAAAAATATGCATATTCGAAAATGTCCGGATGTACAGCATAAAATGTGGAATTTCGAATTCTTCGATTTTTGGGGATTTTTTTGGCTTGGTGGACATGGAAATATATAGCAGGATCTAATTTAATATGAATTCAAGCAATAGATGTTTTTATTCCCTTTAAGTTGATAAAGTCACAAAACTTGGTGTTATAACCATCTGTATACTGCATAACAATTATCATCATCATCGTCGTCGTTTAGAGGCGGTGTTTCCAGGCTCTGCTAGGTTCGCCTTTCTTCCAATTGTCCTCTTCTGCTTGACACGGTCCCGTGCATCCCGATGGTCGATACCCATCAAACTCAAGTCTGCAGACGTAGTTCTGCCAGGTCTTCCTTGGTCTGCCGACGGGAGCTGTCCTCTCCATCACTAACTTTGTATAGCTCTTCACTCAGTCTGTTTCGTCCTTTCGCTCCACATGCCCATACCACCTCAGCCTGCTTCTTCTGATCACATCCCCAATCGCCTCCATTCCTACCTTGTCTGTCGCTGAGTGATGCGCCACACATCCAGCTCACCATCCTCATCTCAACCCTTTCCAACCTCCTGTCATGATTGGTCCTCACGGCCCATGTCTCACACCCATACAACAGGAAACTTCTGACACAAGCTGTGTACACCTGGCCCTTCATCTTCAGGGAGGGCGCTTTGAAAGTCAGGAAGGGTGTTAACTCACTGAACTTCTGCCAGGCACACCTCACTCTCTCAGTTACCGCTACATCCACCCCACCCTTTGCACTTAGCATATCGCCCAGGTAGTAGAAGTTGTCTACTCTGTTGTATGTCTCTCCATCCACCTCTAAGCCCTCTTCCGTCGCCTCTGCCTGACAGCTCTTGCACACAAACGTTGCGCTCACTGCCTGCAGGCTGCCCTTCACACCACTGCATCTCCTGTGGATCCACCTCGTACACGATGTACACTGAAGCGAGTTATCGGCTACACCTTTGCTACAGACTCCACATGGCCATGCACCAGACTCTGACATCACTCCTCTGTCACCTATGCTGACCATCACTTTCGACTTCCCGGCGTTCACCTTCAGTCCTTTGGCAACCAAGCTCGCGTGCTACTCTACCAGCGTCATTCTTAGTTCTTCCCTGGTCATTGCCATAAGGACGAGATCGTCTGCATACAGCACTCCCAGGGCAGTCCTCCTCTCGCCTCCACGTCTATCACAATGACAAACAGCAGAGGGTTCAATACTGAGCCCTGGTGCAACCCCACCTTCACCACAAAGCTGCTGCTGTCTCCATGCCCTGTCCTCGCCACAGTGCTCGCCTCACTGTACAACGTCATCACTGCCTCCACCAGCCACTCCTCCGCACCCAATTTTCTCATGGCCCATCTCATCATCTCCCTTGGTACTCTGTCAAACTCCATTTCCAGGTTGACAAACGCTAGGTAGAGCTTCTTTTTCTTGGCCAGGTGTTTCTCCTGCATTATTATATAAAATGTAATTACATTCAACTGTGTCGATGACGTGTTACATTGTGTGAGCATGGATTATGTTAATAAAAGTTGTTAATGTACACTTGTTTTTTCTATTGTTATATTCAACTTTTTTGTCATAATTTTATTAATGTCACATATTTTGTTCATATTTACACTATGTTCGGCCATTACCATCGGCCAACACTATGCTAAATTCTATGGAAATCTATTAAGTGTAACTGAGGTAATTTGAAGTAAACGTGTAAACATGTACATGAACTTCAACTACATTTTTCTCGGTTTGAATATTTCTACCCCAGACATGTTCATTGTGGCATAACTTTGGCTGTGAGTGAGTTAGATCCATGTTTTATGCAACATTGGAAAGCTTAACCTGTCTTCTTTCCAATGTTATGGGTATCAATTTTTTTCTTCAGTTTTGGACATATGACTCATTTCGTTAGGATTTGACACATTTTAAGTAACTGGTCACATTTCACAGCATTAATAGGTATAGGTGTGCTTCCAGAATGGTGGTGAAGCATTCATAATTTACTCAGGTTCAGTAATGCATGCGTTTGATTGGATGGTTGCAGCTGCAGCAACAAGAGGACACGAGTTCACCGAGCATGCCCAGTGGAGGCAGCCTCACTCTAAGACGACTCGCCGTGTGGACATGTGACCCCCTACTTCGACTGAAGACATTAGCGGCACTCGTAGACATCTGTCGGGGTCAGTTTGCTTTCAGTCAAAACAGTGAGGATGAAATGCAAATACAAAAATCATCTAAAACACACACGCACACACACACGCGCGCACATGCGCGCATGCACGTATCTGTAAATTATATATGCATGTATAATTTACTTTTCTAAAGTGTGGTGTTTTTTTGCATTGTGTTCCTAATGAAATTGGTGTGAGCCTACAAAGTTGATCATCTGTCTTATGTTGCAATGTAAAACATAACAACTTAAGTTTAACATGTATACATTCTTGGTGATGACCTAAGAATGATGAATTGAAGTTGTTCCATTGTCCATAATCACCCTCTCAAGCCACAGGTGGTAATTATTGACAGGAAGTTCTCTCAATCGGTCGTATGTCGTTCCACTCATGGCCTTGATTGTGTAAACACCCCAAACATTAAAAGGTAATTTCAAGAAGTTACAATTAGCCCCGCTAGACTTTATAATATTGTCAATAGAGGGTGTATTATTTGAAAGTTGTATAATATTGTCAATAGAGGGTGTATTATTTGAAAGTTTTGTAATATTGTCAATAGAGGGTGTACTATTTGAAAGTTTTGTAATATTGTCAATAGAGGGTGTACTATTTGAAAGTTTTGTAATATTGTCAATAGAGGGTGTACTATTTGAAAGTTTTGTAATATTGTCAATAGAGGGTGTACTATTTGAAAGTTTTGTAATATTGTCAATAGAGGGTGTACTATTTGAAAGTTTTGTAATATTGTCAATAGAGGGTGTACTATTTGAAAGTTTTGTAATATTGTCAATAGAGGGTGTACTATTTGAAAGTTTTGTAATATTGTCAATAGAGGGTGTACTATTTGAAAGTTTTGTAATATTGTCAATAGACGGTGTACTATTTGAAAGTTTTGTAATATTGTCAATAGAGGGTGTATTATTTGAAAGTTTTGTAATATTGTCAATAGAGGGTGTACTATTTGAAAGTTTTGTACAGTTTCAACATTTCATGGTCGCAACATTCAAATTGTGACCAATGTTGTAGGCTTGTTAAATGCAATTTGGCGGGCAGTGTGGCGTCAACATATTTACTCCTGTATTTGGAGCTTTACATTAAATATGAGGAACAGACAAGGTTGGTAAGTTACATATAAACAATGTTACAGGATACTTGTAACTGTTGGACATTGCTGTCTATCTTCAGCGAAGAAAGGAGGAGCTCTGGCCTCGGCTGTCCACTCATACATCCAGCACGGAGACCCTGCCATCCGGTCACTGGTCAAACACACACTCATCCTGGTCAGTTCTCTCACAAATACTCACGTTTGCACGTGATAATGGTAACATTGTGTTCAAGCTTGCATGTATTCATGTTGGCATATCTTTATATGGTATTTATTTTATGCTATAAATTTACAAGACTAGCAAAGATTATCACAATGCTACATGCGCACAGATGCATCAGAGTTTTCCCGGAGTATTTGTAAATTACATTTTTGTGACCTAACTTTTAAAAAGTTTTTTGCATTAACGCAATTTTTATGTAAAATGACACGTCATCTTATGAACACTCCTTTTGACCTCGGACCAATCCCAGGAAATATGCATAATGTTATGATCAATCAATTTACATGTGTCTAATGTCCAGTATAAAACTTAAAACTGTTAAAAACCCTTAAGCTATGAGGAAGTTCAAAAACATAAAGGCAGTACATTTCTTCTGAGGGAGTACATTAATCCCTGAAAGTTTGGAGCACTACACTAGTTTGATTGTAGTTAGATGAGATTACATCTGAATTAGAACTAGAATGTTCCTGTTTTCCTGGTTGTGTAAATGTTAGATATTCATGACTAGGGAACAGAACCACTTCTGTGTAATTCATCGGTTACATTACATTTTGTTTTATTCAAATTCAATACTGTACATCCATTTTCAAAACTGCGCCTACAATGAAAGGTGGCTTTCTACTGTTGGATTTGGATATCTGCATAATGTAGTGTCTGTGTTGTCCTCCAGGTGGCACAACCTATCTTCAGCACAATCATCAGTTGGATCTACGACGGCGAATTGGAAGACACATATCATGAGGTAGTGTTTGTGCTCTATCTAGTTGGAAGACATGTATCACGAGGTAGTGTTTGTGCTCCATCTAGTTGGAAGACACGTATCACAAGGTAGTGTTTGTGCTCCATCTAGTTGGAAGACACGTATCACGAGGTAGTATTTGTGCTCCATCTAGTTGGAAGACACGTATCACGAGGTAGTATTTGTGCTCCATCTAGTTGGAAGACACATATCATGAGGTAGTGTTTGTGCCCCATCTAGTTGGAAGACACGCATCACGAGGTAGTATTTGTACTCCATCTAGTTGGAAGACACGTATCACGAGGTAGTGTTTGTGCTCCATCTAGTTGGAAGACACACATCACGAGGTAGTATTTGTGCTCCATCTAGTTGGAAGACATGTATCACGAGGTAGTATTTGTGCTCCATCTAGTTGGAAGACACGTATCATGAGGTAGTGTTTGTGCTCCATCTAGTTGGAAGACACGTATCACGAGGTAGTATTTGTGCTCCATCTAGTTGGAAGACATGTATCACGAAGTAGTGTTTGTGCTCCATCTAGTTGGAAGACACGTATCACGAGGTAGTGTTTGTGCTCCATCTATTTGGAAGACACGTATCACGAGGTAGTGTTTGTGCTCCATCTAGTTGGAAGACACGTATCACGAGGTAGTGTTTGTGCTCCATCTAGTTGGAAGACACGTATCACGAGGTAGTATTTGTGCTCCATCTAGTTGGAAGACACGTATCACGAGGTAGTGTTTGGCTCATCTAGTTGGAAGACATGTATCACGAGGTAGTGTTTGTGCCCCATCTAGTTGGAAGACACGCATCACGAGGTAGTATTTGTGCTCCATCTAGTTGGAAAACACGCATCACGAGGTAGTATTTGTGCTCCATCTAGTTGGAAGACACGTATCACGAGGTAGTATTTGTGCTCCATCTAGTTTGAAAACACGCATCACAAGGTAGTATTTGTGCTCCATCTAGTTGGAAGACACGTATCACGAGGTAGTGTTTGTGCTCCATCTAGTTGGAAGACACGTATCACGAGGTAGTGTTTGTTCTCCATCTAGTTGGAAGACACGCATCACGAGGTAGTATTTGTGCTCCATCTAGTTGGAAGACACGTATCATGAGGTAGTATTTGTGCTCCATCTAGTTGGAAGACACGTATCACGAGGTAGTGTTTGTGTTCCATCTAGTTGGAAGACATGTATCACGAGGTAGTGTTTGTGTTCCATCTAGTTGGAAGACACGTATCACGAGGTAGTGTTTGTGCTCCATCTGTTTGATAACAAGCTCACAAGGAAAATCCATCATTAAACAGGATCTGTTAAACTTTTTCAAAATGCAAAAAGCCACTTTTGTATCATCGAGGACAATATTTCCATTACACATCAGTGAAAGTGTCCTGGTGACATTTCCCAGTGTTGACAGTTTTCAATATGCAAGATCAATTTTAAGCAGCAAAATAGGTTTGAAAGAGCCCTGTTGGGCTGATGGGTTCAGAAGAGTGTCTGTGAGATGAACCCTGTACTCATCTGTAGATGGGTTCATATGAATATTCTATATCTTAACAAGATTGTTTACATTATTTATAACAACATTTATATCAAGATTATTGACAAGATGCCAAATGGACAATGGGGCAATTGACTTATCGAGTAACAACATTTAAAAAAGTAATTAATCATCCTCTTTTGGAATTCTTCTGTAACAATGAATGTTTTTTATATCCAACCTACACTGTTCTTTTACAAACTTCAAACCCTCTAGTTCTTATACAAGTTTAAACTATCAGTATTATGATAACGATTTTAAGATCAGATAACTATTTAGTGCTTGTATAGTTGGACCTCACTATTAAGGTCACCTTTTGGACTGGACAAGTGACCCGAATAGCGAAGTGACTGTACAGGTGTATTAGTGAGATTAATATCCTATACTTTACTGTATGTGGAAATAATTTGGGCCTTTTCTAGGGTGACCTTAATTGTGAGGTGGCTGTATATTACTGAGGTGACCGTAAAGTGAGGTTCCTCTGTACTAATGACATTGATTTTATTGTTAATTTACAAATATGGAACCTTTTTCTTGTAGTTCTTTGTGGCGTCAGACCCAACAGTGAAGGCCGACCGACTGTGGCACGACAAGTACAGTCTGCGCAAGTCCATGATCCCCTCGTTTCTAACAATGAACCAGGCCAACAAGGTGGGTCTATGATTCCTTCGTTTTTTTAAATGAACCAAGCCAACAAGGTCAGTCCATGATCCCTTTGTTTCAAAAAATGAACCAAGCCAACATGGTCGTTCCATGATCCCTTTGTTTCTAACAATGAAAAAAGTCAACAAGATGGCTTCATAATATGGGTTCATAATCTGGTCTACACTTTATTTTACATAAACTTAATGGTTCTTATTCAAATGGTTTACCGGTGTAAAAACATCAAGCTGCAGAAGCATGCTTTCAGATAAGAACGAAATAATGTTTAGAACTAGCTATAGTAGACTCCGATAAATGTTGTGGCTGGCTAAAGTTCTGTTTATCTCATGGCTTGGAAAAGAGGCTTACGCCGTTCAGTTAAGTTTATTCGATGACCAAACAAGGACGCATGTATCACAATTTTTTGTTTTGTGCTACAGCTAACTGATAAATAAGGGCGCCTAAGTTCATGAAATCCCCAAATATGTACACTATTACTTGTGGGTGGGTGGTTGGTTGGTCACATATCACAGAGAAAAAACTGCTATAGTGGCACACCTATCGAGTGGAACAGGTATTAATGGACATTGACGCTATGGATCAATCAAATTCTTAGGTCCCACATTGTGTATTGGAATGGTCAGTGATGGTTTGTTGAAGTTACTTTGAACCAGTACAAAACACTATGCCTTTTTTGACTGCAAAATTATATGACCACCGGTAAGCAGAGAGACTTGTATCAAAAACAAAATATGGTTTATTTTACAGCTAAATAGTGGAACAGACTCGTGACATAAAAAAATTTGATTATTTTATGAGGGATTGAATATTCCTGTTTCAGATTCTGCTCACCGGAAAGTCAATAAATTTCTTACACCACATATGTGACGACAGGACAACTGTGCGCACAAGGGACATTGTCAAAGCAGCAGAGACACACCATGGTAAATAGCACTAGGAACATTGTCAAAGTCACATAGACATACGATGGTAAATAGCACTAGGAACGTTGTCAAAGTCACATAGACACACCATGGTAAATAGCACTAGGAACGTTGTCAAAGTCACATAGACATACGATGGTAAATAGCACTAGGAACGTTGTCAAAGTCACATAGACACACCATGGTAAATAGCACTAGGAACGTTGTCAAAGTCACACAGACACACAGTGGTAAATAGCACTATGGACATTGTTGAAGTCACATAGACACACAATAATAGTAAATAACACTAGGGACATTGTTGAAGTCACATAGACACACAATAATAGTAAATAACACTAGGGACATTGTTGAAGTCACATAGACACACAATGCTCAAGAGCATACTGTGTGTAGCTCAAGAGCATACTGTGTGTAGCTCAAGAGCATACTGTGTGTAGCTCAAGAGTATACTGTGTGTAGCTCAAGAAAAATACCGTGTGTAGCTCAAGAGTATACTGTGTGTAGCTCAAGAAAAATACTGTGTGTAGCTCAAGAGTATACTGTGTGTAGCTCAAGAAAAATACTGTGTGTAGCTCAAGAGTGCACCGTGTGTAGCTCAAGAGTATACCGTGTGTAGCTCAAGAGTGCACCGTGTGTAGCTCAACAGTGCACCGTGTGTAGCTCAACAGTGCACTGTGTCTAGCTCAACAGTGCACCGTGTGTCTAGCTCAACAGTGCACCGTGTGTAGCTCAACAGTGCACCATGTGTAGCTCAACAGTTCACCGTGTGTAGCTCAACAGTGCACCGTGTGTACCTCAACGGTGCACCGTGTGTAGCTCAACAGTGCACCATGTGTAGCTCAACAGTTCACCGTGTGTAGCTCAACAGTGCACCATGTGTAGCTCAACAGTGCACCGTATGTACCTCAACGGTACACTGTGTGTAGCTCAACAGTGCACCGTGTGTACCTCAACGGTGCACTGTGTGTAGCTCAACGGTGCACTGTGTGTACCTCAACGGTGCACTGTGTGTAGCTCAACGGTGCACTGTGTGTCACACAACAGTGCATTTCTATGGCTGAGAAATGCTGCTATTTGCAGCTTGTGAGATCTTTGACTGAAGTAACAATGGTGTGTTGTAGTTGAGTCAATCTTTAGTCAGACCCTGGACAGCCACTTCCAGAAGATGATAGACACAGTCTACCTGGAGACCAGTAAACATCTGCTCGAGGTGCTGCATGTCAAGTACAAGTTCATGGACCATCTCAAGGTGGGTGGGCCAACATGAAGGGGTTGTCACAAAGTCTGTTGTCCTCGATTTATTGAAAACTAAAACTGGTATTCTAGATCAATCAGGTTTAGTTGCGGGACAGTGGCATGGATGTGAAACCTATTGAGAGTGATGAGGTTTGCAACAATGATTTAGGGTCCACAGATTTGGACTATTTCACTAAGAAAATGAGCTTGTAAGAAAAATAAATCATTAAAAAGAATCGGTCGTTAAATTTAAGGGACATGTAAAAAAAATTTTTAAGCTGATCTATCTAATGTTTTTGTTTTGTGTGAAGTTGCTATACTAAAACTAAAGCCATTTCATGATTTTTATTTTTTTCTTCAAATTTTTAAATTGCGGGAGGAGGTAATAATAACAAAAAATCTGTTGTAAAATAGCAAAAGTTTAAATGAATAGAAAACTGAAACCCCTATGCTAATGTATGCAATGCCAATGTTTCTGTCTACATAATGAGCGATTCTAACTTTCTGGATGGTCATTTGTATACGTTATAGATAATTTTTTGGAAATATTTTTTGGAAATTTTTATTTTTTCCTCAATGTTCACACTCAAACCACCCCTGGTATATAATCCAAACAACTGATTCAGGCATGAGATTCTTCCGCGGAAACGCAGATTTCCACGGTTCATGATTTGGCCGTTTCTGTGATTCGTCCAAATCCGGAAAGAAAAAAAAATTATATGGGGGGTTGTGACTTGGCAAACTTGGCAAACATCGACAATAAAAATTATAAATTTTGTGATCATCGTACTTTTTCAAAAGCAAGCCGTATTCTGATTGGCCAGAAACTGCGAATCACAGCCCAGCTTACAATCCGTGCATGAGTTTTGGCGGCGAATCAGTTGCAGTGTTGTTTTCGAAGTTCATAGTGGCGTTCAGTCGAACGAAGCATGAGCTACGGTCTACAGTAAGTTGTCCGCTCTTATTTCAAACATTCTTGTATGAGTCAATTATTGAATTAAGCAGTCGAGTGATTTTAAGATCGTAATTTCAATAAATATTAGATCGTTTAACCTGCCACGCGAGGCGTTGTACACACGTGCGCTCGCGTCGTTCTGTCTGTTTACGTTCTACATATGATATATATACACGCACGTGGTTGTAATGAAGTATGGGACTTACATTACTGCGCCGGCGTACGCTCACGTCGCTGGCATTATGGGTCATGGCATAATACAGCACCGTTAACGATATGTAAATGCGAATAGTAAGCGGAGTATAAGTTTTGGCGATAACTTTAAAGTATCCTAGATGGGTTTATAGATTATTTTGGATAAAAATAAGTATATGTAAGTTTTCTTGGATGGGTGATAATATGTCAGCATGAAGTACGCCTGTTCACTTTAACGTATGGTTTAGGTTATTATTAATTAAATAACAATTTGAATTAAATTTATCTGACGTTGTTAATATGAACACTTTTAGGGTATATGGCGTGCACCAAGAAGGATGTTGTACAGAGAGGGGACGAGTTGAATTTGAAGATGCAAGAGAAAAGCAGCTGAACAGGTTTCCCAATAGCCAAGCCCAAGAGGCAAAGTGCCAAAGAGACTGAAATCTGTCCACATCCACTCCCCAGTCCTTGCTCAGGCAGAGAAGAGAAAGAAAGCTGAGTGCCAGGATCAACCACAGGCAAGAAAAGAAGTGAAGTCATATGTCCACAATGAACACTTGTAAAGTTTACAAGTTTATGGTTTCAATGAACACTAGTAGATGTGGACATTTGTGTGTGAATTTCAGTGACAAGATTTAACAAGATTGCCGTGTACTGTATATTAGAATTATCCTTTTAATAAACCTTGATTATTTAAAGCATTTTTGTGTATTTTTTTCACATTGACCATTGTGTAATGTTGTAGTTTTGATAATGTAGTATACACTGCTTCTGGTTTTGTGTGTGATATAAAAATGATGTGCTTTTACAGTTACGTGCAGGGAACTGTTTGCTTACACTTTTGATTAATAAAATCTCAAATGTAGTGTTTCTATGCACTATGTTTGTGATTGTATATAGATTAGACAAAAACAGTGTGAAAGTACACTAGATTGCATCACAAACAATAATGTCTTTAAAAGTTCCAATCCAGACCCCCCTTTCTTCCCCAGTTTGCCGCACCGCATGCAAATGTTCCTCGGAAGTGACTTGCCTCCTCTTACATGCCTGTTATTCCAATGCACAATAATGTATATATGTATGTCATTATTACCGTGTGAAAAGTTGGTATGACTTGATTGGTTAGTTTTGGAGTTCTATTCATTTTTTTCTCAAACAAATGATAACTGAGAAAATGGCACACAAAGTATAAACTTAGTAATTTTAATGTTTTGCACATACTAGATGTTGCAAATAAGCATCAATATGGTAGGCTTACCATGCATATACAATATGTGAGTGTTTCTCAGTGTAACGTTTCATTAACAGTAACAAAAATATGACAGTTTACCCCTACCCCCCTAATCCGTAATGTACGTAATCATAGCTGATGCACCATTTCAGACTGTTAGTCACATGTAATTCACACTACATAGGTTGTGACTTGTGTCCAACATAAAAATGCATACTGATAGCATGTAACAGTCCATAGATGTAGGTTTTGATGTAAAAATACATGTTTATAAGATTAGACGGCTATTTTATCCGAAGTTAGCATCATTTAACTTTTACAAATGCAGCATGTATGTCACCACAAACAATCGTGACATATCGGTCGGGTACCAACATAACTGAATGGTTATAGAAGTAATAGTCCATTAACAGTGACACAATTATAATCATTTTCCACCCCCTCCCCCCTACCAAATGCACACATCATAATGCAAGGAATCATGGTCAACACATGAACTGAGATAGTTTCCATATATATAATTCTGCATTGCACATGTTGACTTGTGACCTTCATGACGCATGCAAAATGTAGCAAAACGAAGCACTCCACAGATTTACTTGCATTAAACCATTAAATCAGGGTGTGTAGAAACAGGTGTTATGAGAATAGTTAACCTAAGCACCACTTCGCCAAGGCATTTTACAAATGCAGCAAGTGTGTGTCCATATACAATCGTCAGATGTTTGACATGTCACTTACTGTCACAGTGTCAGTAAATCATCACTAACTCTGAAGCATTTTTCTTACTATAATGTTATTACACTGTAGCCTGTAGTCTAACGGCAGTTGGCTAACATCAATGATGCGCCAATCTCGCCTGCTCAGTTTGTTGGGTTCAGCGAGGCTGTCACATTTCACGGCATTCATGGTGTTGATTATCCGTGAAGACACGAATGTAGGGCAACATGGTGTTGCCTGGGCCACTCCCAGTAGCTGCGCAGTCTCTATGATGTTGCGATCTTCCCGGCGCTGTCAGTGTCAGTCGCAGTGACGTCTGCTTCAACAAAGTCACTTTCGCTGTCGGATACAGCTAAGTCGACTTTTCCGGTACACCAATGACATGCCGCATTGCACTGACTCAGACACCTCTGTATCAGTTTCGATTTCTTCAGCGGCATCTCGATTAAGCTCTCTTTTTCACAAAATATACCGATCACTTATCGGTTGTCAAACTATTCTCCGTAGCAACTACTTTGAATAATGTAAACAGGAAATTCAACAATGCAGAGCATTGTGGGATTGATTTGCCTTGTTTTGAGAAAAAATGCATCATAAAACCAGAACAAGGATGCTTGAACTTCTGCCATGCCTTATTTGGAGAACTTTGGCCAGTTCCGTGTCTCATTTGCATAAGTTCAAAGCTAAATAAGAAGATCGTCAGGATTTGGGACCTGGTTTCAACGCGGGAAAATTCAACTTTGGCACAAAGGGGCATGACTACTGACATAACTGACGGACAGCCAAGAAGACGGTACCAAACAAAATGGCGTACCGTGAACGAATGTGGTCGTTGTCAAGACATAAACATGGACTCTTATGGTGTGTTTCATTGATTCAGATTTTTATTGTTATTTCACATTTGATGGGCCTTCTAAGTTAGTGCTAAAATAGTGACTTAGCGGTGAGTAACTGCTAAAAAATGATCTTTATTGTGAAGTAGATATGTCAATCTGCCAGTAACTGAACAAAACAAAAAATTTAATAAAAATTATTTTTTACACATTTCACACTACTGTGTCTGTCTTTAAGGAGCTTATTAAAACTGCAAAAAGCTACAGGTGTATCACCAAGGACACTATTTTCATGATACAACAGCAAGTGTCCCGGTTCACATCCTGGTGTTGATAGTTTTCAGTATGCAAGATCACTGATCAGGAGCAAGATTTATTTTATAGAACAAAATCAGGCTGATGGGCTCATAATAATGTTAGAGAAAATGAAGTGTCTCCTGTGGTATGCAAGTAAGACTTATATACGAAGTCACTGGGCAGTAGCTCAACACTTGTTTACGGTTACCAGTCTCAAGTGGTTTACGCTGTTGATTGGTAACTTTGTGTAGGTTGTAAGCAGAGCTGGGGTTCATTACGATTGTAATCATAATCGATTGTAATCTATTACGCTCATAATTGTAAACATGGTCGACTTTTTCTAAGGCAATGTATTTGTAATTGTAACTGTGTCCTGTAATAGTGTAATCGAACTTGATTACACCTAATATATTTTTCAAACAGTGATTAAACACATGCCATTCAAAATACTTTTAATTCCAGTATATATATATACATATACGTGTACATATACATGCATGCATGCAACCATTCATGAATAAAAACCATTTGTAAGTCGGTAATCACAGAAACTCTGGTGCACTGATCAGTAATCCTAGCACATGGGCCATGGCTAATTGCAATTTACTTGTATTGGTATCTCACTGCTCACTGGCCAGTCACTGCTCACTGGCCAGCCACTGCTCACTGGCCAGTCACTGCTCACTGGCCAGTCACTGCTCACTGGCCAGTCACTGCTCACTGGCCAGTCACTGCTCACTGGCCAGTCACTGCTTGTATTTGTCCTTCTGAAGGATTAACTCCTTTGGTTTTATTCACAGTTTGTCAGAAGTGTCTTCATATGCCAGATCTGGCCTCTTTAAATTCCAATATACTTTTATTGGTTTCTCACTGCTAGTGTTTGCACACAATCATACAAATCCTAAAGGATTCAATCTTTTGGTTGTATTCAGTCTTGTCTGCAGCCTACCTTTTGAAATACAATTGTAAAGTGCCTACTAACTGCACAGTTGACACTGTTGTATTGAACTATGTAGTTACTCACAGGTTTAGAATCTTAGAAGTGTAGATAGATCAATGACAATGTGGCTCTACTTGTCCTTGTCTTTTTCCCTTTTAATCAGCAAGTGGACAGGCCTACATCGCTACTTGTAGTGTTTTTGATTATGGTGTTTTGAGTTATAAATGTACTGGATTATACTTAGTTATTTGTAGTTTGTGAATCGTGAATAATTAGTCACTAATACTGATTATGCATGTTCACTTAAATATGCCTTACATTATGTTATTCATCACCAAATTCACAGGTCAATCTATTACGTACATACTGTGACATATATGCAAGTACAACACGATGTACATTCTGCTTACAACATATTTGATTACACATATGTATATCTGGTTAATATTGTACAACATAAACTTAGCACATCATACATACTATAAAAATTGAGGAATGAAGACTGATCCAAAATAATGTAATTGGAGAACTGTAATCATAATTGATTTTATTCCACGTATGTAATCATAATCAACTTTTCCCAAGGCAGTGTAATCGTAATCATGAGTGTGTAATCGACCCCAGTTCTGGTTGTAGGTCCAGTGAATCCATGACGTTTTGGTAAAGGATACTTTGGCCATGGACAGTTGGGCAACAGACATTTTGGTAACATCTGATGCTGCATATTAGACATACAATTTCCAACAAGGTTTATCGTGCAGCAGTGTTTTTACGGCCAACAGCTGCAAAGAACTGTGGCCACATACACTGTATTGGGTATAACACTTCTTATACTGCATATTACACGTCCAAGTGTCCAGCAGTGTTTTTACAGTTGGACCATATATGGCCAAGGGCTGCAAGGAACTGCGGTAGTTGGATTACACCATTGTTGTAATCTCTGCAAAGGTTGCGCAGTTGTGTGTGCAGTCTTACGTACTCATACATCATACGTGTTCGCGGTGGCTGGCCGGTCACATCCTGAATAATGATGGCACTCACACACTCCTGCTCCCTCGGCAAACATTTGATCGACTTCCAAATCGAGGGATGCTGGTGACCAATCAAGTGACGATACTTGTTGTTCTACCCCTCAGAGAGGTTATTCGTGCGTGGATTGTCGTTCAGTGTTGCACCATGCACATTCCAAGTCTGAACGGGATACAAGGGGGCGATGTGTATCAGTCTGATGCCTCCAGGTTGCAGACGTCCTTGTCTGTAGTTGCCGGTGATGTACATCTTGTCAAAGAAGTTGACCAGTGGTGCTGCTGTAACTGGAAACTTGTGGTAGAAACACAAGGCCAAAATGTACTGTCTATTACAAAATGTATAAAATTATCTATACAAGACACCTTTAAAAATGACCAAATAATTATGATTATTTTCAATAGTTTTACTTAATTGTCCTATTACCGAAATATCCTATTACCAAAATGCCTGATTACCAAAATATCCTGTTACCGAAATGTCATGTTACTAAAATGTCTGTTGCCCAACTGTCCATGGCCAAAGTGTCCTTTACCAAAACGTCTGGCCACTAGGTACACTCCGTACAGCATATCTTCCTGATTTATTAATATTTCAATATATTTGAATCTTATACACATGTATTCTGATGTATCGGTTGGTTATGCACATGTTGTTTGTGGTTTGTCTGGTGTTTTTTATATGAAATCTTGTTTAAGTTTATATTTTTTAAGGTTACGTCTTAGCTTGGTGTTCAATGGGCAATCACTGTTTCTGAAGCCTCAACAGTAATGATGGAATCTGTGTGTGTTTTAGGCAATGATGGAATCTGTGTGTGTATTAGGCAATGATGGAATATGTGTGTGTTTTAGGCAATGATGGAATGTGTGTGTGTTTTAGGCAATGCGCCGCTACTTACTGCTGGGTCAGGGAGACTTCATTCGACACCTTATGGATCTCTTAGAGTAAGTAAGTTTCCTGCGCTGCAGTGTATACTATATAGTATATATTGAGGTATCAGCCCTCTGCTATAACAGGATGGCTGTAAGTGTGTACCATGTATTGAGGTATCAGCCCTCTGCTGTAACAGGATGGCTGTAAGTGTGTACTATGTATTGAGGTATCAACCCTCTGCTGTAACAGGATGGCTGTAAGTGTGTACTATGTATTGAGGTATCAGCCCTCTGCTGTAACAGGATGGCTGTAAGTGTGTACTATGTATTGAGGTATCAACCCTCTGCTGTAACAGGATGGCTGTAAGTGTGTACTATGTATTGAGGTATCAGCCCTCTGCTGTAACAGGATGGCTGTAAGTGTGTACTATGTATTGAGGTATCAGCCCTCTGCTGTAACAGGATGGCTGTAAGTGTGTACTATGTATTGAGGTATCAGCCCTCTGCTGTAACAGGATGGCTGTAAGTGTGTACTATGTATTCAGGTATCAGCCCTCTGCTGTAACAGGATGGCTGTAAGTGTGCTATATATTGAGGTATCAGCCCTCTGCTGTAACAGGATGGCTGTAAGTGTGTACTATGTATTGAGGTATCAGCCCTCTGCTGTAACAGGATGGCTGTAAGTGTACACTATGTATTGGGTTAGCCCTCTACTATAACAGGATGGCCGTAAGTGTACACTATGTATTGAGGCATCAGCCCTCTACTGTAACAGGACGGCCGTAAGTGTACAATATGTATTGGGGTATCAACGCTCTACTATAACAGGACGGCTGTAAGTGTACACTATGTATTGGGGTATCAGCCCTCTACTGTAACAGGATGGCCATAAGTGTACACTATGTATTGGGGTATCAGCCCTCTACTGTAACAGGACGGCCGTAAGTGTACACTATGTATTGGGGTATCAGTCCTCTACTATAAGAGGATGGCCGAATGTGTTTGTGTCATAAGTTTGCATTGTAAACAAATGTATTGTGTTCCACTCTTGATCAAGCCACCACCATTACCCTTCAACATATCCTGTAGATCCAGAATGGCTGCCAGAACCACAGCTAATAGCCACTACGCTGCCTGGTTCTGATATCCGTCAATGTGCATTCATAGATGTTCCACCTGGTAGGTGGCAGTACTGTAACAATTAAAAGTTCCTCCCCGTTATATATAGCAATGACCAAACTATACAAACTATACCATAAAATGAAATAGCTGGCGGCTGCCTAAGAAATTTTTTCAACAAACTTTGTTTTCATAGTTATATTCGTAATGATGTAATATATCATTGTAGACTCTCTTGTGAGGTGAATTTTTTAAGTAATTCTTGGAGTGCTGTAATGTGAGTTTTCCTGTTTTCCCTTACTCATCTCCCTGGAGTGACAGTGTGTCATGATGTATATGTCCAGAGATGACCTGGTGAAGCCGGCCACTACGCTGTACCTGCACAAACTGACCGGGATCCTTGACCAGGCGATCCGTGCCACCAACGCACAGTATGATGACATAGACATCCTCAAACGCACAGACGTCCGTCTACTTGAGGTATGTACAACATAGACATCCTCAAACGCACAGACGTCCGTCTACTTGAGGTATGTACAACATAGACATCCTCAAATGCACAGACGTCCGTCTACTTGAGGTATGTACAACATAGACATCCTCAAACGCACAGACGTCCATCTACTTGAGGTATGTACAACATAGACATCCTCAAACGCACAGACGTCCATCTACTTGAGGTATGTATAACATAGACATCCTCAAACGCACAGACGTCCATCTACTTAAGGTAAGCATTACACATTTCAATCTCATGATCACTACAGGTTCTCCTGTTTGATTTCAGTACTTGACACATCTATGTCACAGATTGGCGAGGTCTCCCTGACTAGATGGCTCAAGTCTAATAGGGTTCAGCATTAATTATGTGAACGCTTGTGAATGAGGGCAGCAACCATGAACAACACAACAAGGAATAATGGAAATTTTATTAATAGTACTCTTATAGTAATGATAAGAAAACAACTTCTACCCTCTTACTCTACTCTACTCCATCTAGGCTCCCATCGATTGCTATCAAATATGCAGCTATCCCTAGCTAATCCTTGATACTAGAAATTTTTTTTAGAAATAGCTCGTTCAAAAAAATAAATAGTACTATTAGTACTGTCAAGGGAACTTCAAATGACAATGCATTACAAGTTCAGGTCCGCTCGGACTCGGGTAAGTAACATCGAGGAATCTATACCATCCCAAGTATAGTGTATAGGGAAAAACAGTCTCTTAATTACATACAATATATTGAGACTTCGAAGAAGTCTAGCCGGCAACTTAATCATCTAAATATATATAACATTGAATTGTCACTTCCCTATGTATCATCTCGCCGTGTAGTCAAACAAAAATTTGTTGCACTCGCTCCAATTAGACTCGGCTAGCTTGCCACGAGATATCGCATCACGACTCGACAACCGTCTGCCGGAAGTGTCCCATGTTGCCCGCGCACTCTGATTGCCATCACATGTATTCGCCTGGTTCCGTTGACCCAGATCGGCTGACCCGCTACGTGGAGTCACACCTCATCTCGATAATCGCCATCTGTAGATGATGCTCGTCTTTGTTGCGATCACCTGACACGTGTCTCCGCCACATGCTCACTCTGACTGCCGCTGCATGCCCTCACCCGGTCCCATTGACCTGGCTACCACATTCGGATCGCTGCTGAATGCAGTCGAACCGCTGTCACACTGTTTTATAATGGGAACATAATCTTGTTACTGCTTCTCATGCAACTTTGCACGTTTACCCTGCCTACCTCTAGACAGCAGGATGGCAACCGCCATTACAGCCTTGTTTCTCTTTCTCAAAAATCTATACATACCACAATCTCTCCAAGAAGCTGGCAGTGGCTTTTATACCTAATCTTAGCACGTGACCGGGTGGAACCAATGAGATGCGCGACAATGAGCCATACCTAATTTATGCATCGTGAAAACACCCCTATAACAATGTCCACGACATGAGTAATTATAAGCTAATTATAACCACGCTTCACTGAGTGCACTTTCAGTTATCTATAAATTATTACGTAACACAATCTGCTCTGTCTACGACTGTTGGTATACCACCACGGGAGTACTAGCCTGACCTTTCTAATTTAATAAAATGACAAGGAAATATGATTCTGAAAATATATAAATAGCAGAAATGCTACAATCTAGAGCAATCGATTAATTAATTTCTTAACTATTTATAGGTAAAGTAGAAATTTAAAACAATGCAAAAATTACTAAAATGAATTTGCCCTTAGCTGTCTGTTCAGTTGTATAAAATACCTTTGCATGATTCTGCCTCCAGGTGTCGCCAGGGGACACTGGCTGGGACGTCTTCAGTCTCGACTACCACGTGGACGGCCCTATAAGGACGGTGAGTGCTTAATCTCATTGTCTTATGTTTTACTGCGATGCTCTTGAATTGTTGACTATTGCTATGGTTTCTCTCGTTGTTTAAATGCTGCTAAATGTGGTTCACTAACAGAATATGTTCATCTGATGTCTGAATGTGTATTTCATCGTAGTGCAATTTGTGAAAATGTATGATTTTATGAATCCAAATAATTTAGCTGCTCCACATGACCAGCATTATGTGACAGGCTGGAGAAGTTGTGGTGGGAGTTATCTTCGTACGATTCAATACAGGTTTCGTTCGATGGATGTCAATTGCTTCCTTTATTTTTATTCTGTGCCAATAATCTCTCCTCATGATCTCGGATCTTAACATTGGAATAAATGCAAGTTTCTTGTTGAGATAATTAAATAATGTCTGCCAAAGCAAGTTGAGAAACCAGAAGTTTGTTATATTCCGGTATAGATTGAAGTAGCCTTACTTGAAAGAGTGAGGCTACACTGTATATCCTCCTAACCATTCTGCTTGAAGGTGTTCACCCCAGAATGCATCATAATGTACCTGCGGGTGTTCAACTTCCTGTGGCGAGCGAAACGGATGGAGTATATCCTGTCGGGCCTGTGGCGCAGTCAGAACCACCACGCCCACCTCCTTCGATCTCTGCCAGGTGAGTTCTTGCCACCAAGGGGTTGTCTCGGGGCTACCAAGGGGTCGTCTCCTATGTTCACAGAGTGCAGGAAGTGTACAGTGTTTGGTATTGGTTCACTGCCCACAGCCACCAATATATGGCGGGGGACGTAAGATTTTGAGCAATTCCAAAATGGAGTCAGATTACCCGGTACATGTTTCACTCTATTGGTAGTGCCACTGTTGATATATTTCCTTGTGATATGTGCAGTGATGATCCAATGACCACCCATCAGTACGTCATTTGTTTATGCTGCCACCCCAGTCGACTGTGACGATGAATCGTCACATGCAATGAACACAATGGATCATCATGAATGAGATGATCACATGCAAAGGGTTATTATGGATTGGGCTTTCCTGGACAGGGTAATTACTGCTGACATGAGATCTTTACTATTATAGCAAACAGTTATTTACACGATGTTATGTCCACTTCGAGAACACACTCAGCATCACCTGGTTACTGAGTGTCAGACTGTGCTACACTTATAGCTAAGACAACACAATACAGAACTGACATGTCTACAATGCTCTTATGGATGGCATCTTACAAAATGCATGATGTCATGTTATCATGTGTCCTATGCTGTGTCCTGTCTTTTGTGCTATGCTATGTCCTGTCTTGTGTCCTATGCGCTGTCTTGTCAAGTCTCCTGTAATGAGTCCCGTAATGTGTCCTATCATGTGTCCTATATTGTGTCCTATATTGTGTCCTGTAATATGTTGTGTCCTGTCGTGTGTCCTATGATGTGTCCCGGCATATGTCCTATCATTTATCTTGTCACGCATCCTTTGATGTGTTCCATCATGTCCTGCAATGTGTCCTGTTATGCATCACATCAGGCAATGTGTCCTGTTTTGTGTCCTGTCATGTGGCCTGTCGTGTGTTCCAGAGGTGACGCCTGTCCTACACCAGTGTCACATGATTGTTGCTGAGATGGTCCACTTTGTGCAGCAGGTGCAGTACTACATCAACTTTGAGGTGAGGTGACACATTGGTGACACATGTTGGTGACATGCATTGATGACACTCACTGGTGACACACATTGATGACACGCATTGGTGACACATGACACGCATTTATGAAACAGATTGGTGACACGCATTGGTGAAACAGATTGGTGAGACGCACTGGTGACACGACCAGACAGTCACGCTGGTGGCCGGACACTAGAAGATATTCACAAATCAATTACCCAATTTTCAGCTTCTTTTCAAGAAATTCATATCCTCTAGAAACACATGTTTTTAGCCAAATTAAAAAATAACGTACATCACATTAAGAATTTTTTTGAAACAAACCCGAGTGATAGACATCATTCCAAATACAATATCCTTGGTTTCTGCCTTGTCTTCTCTTGTTTTATAAAGGCTTTATTCCATGTCTCTTAGGACAGTTAAACAATCATTGTAGTTGCATCAACTGGATTTTTCTAGTGTATTCTGGACTAAGCCGAGTGTGTGTTTGTATGCAGGTGCTTGCGAATATATTTTGTGTGTTGTTACTTGTAGGTGCTTGAGTGTGTGTGTATTGTGTGTGTTTGACTGTGTGTTTGTGTTGCAGATGTTTGAATGTTTTTGTGTCGTGTGTGTTTCACTGTGTGTTTGTGTTGCATGTGTTTGACTGTGTTTGTGTTGTAATTGTTGCAGGTGCTGGAGTGCAGCTGGGACGAGCTGCTCCAGAAGGTGCGAGAGGCGCAGGACCTTGATCACATCATTGCCGCACATGAGATGTTCCTCGACACAATCATCACACGGTCACTGCTCGACAGCCAGTCCACAGTGAGTCACACTCCCCCTGGGAGGGTGCTACTCAAGGAGGAGGGGGGCGATTCAAGAAAGGGTGCTACTCAAGGAGGGTGCTTCTTCAGGATGAGACAAGTTTCTTGGGACACAAGTTTGCTACACAGGGAGGGTGCTGCTCAGGGGGAGTACTACTCAGTGAAGGGGCTACTCAGGGAGTGGGTTACTAATTGAGAGAGCTACTCAGGGAGGGTGCTACTCGGGGAATGTGCTACTCAGTGAGGGTGCTACTCGGGGAGAGTGCTAGTTGGGGATGGGGCTACTCAGTTAGGTGAGGTGGTTACTCATGGAGAGTGCTACTCAGGGACAGTGCTACTTAGTGAGGGGGGCTACTCAAAGCTACTCAGGGATAGTCCTACTCAGCGAGGTGGGTAACTCTGTTAGGGGCTCACGAAAGGGGCTACTCAGGGGGGGCTTCTCAGGGAGAGTTCTACTCGGTTAGGGGGCTACTCAGGGAGGGGGCTCCTCAAGGAATGTGCTACTCAGTGAGATTGCTAGTCATGGAGGGTCTAGTCAGAGAATGTGCTACTTGGAGAGAGTGCTACAATGACTGTGATCGTGACATGTTATAGGAGATCCTCACTCAACTCAGGACCATCTATGACCTGATGTCACATTGACTGTGACATGTTGTAGCAGATCCTCACCCAACTCAGGACCATCTTTGACCTGATGATGTCACACTGACTGTGACATGTTGTAGGAGATCCTCACCCAACTCAGGACCATCTTTGACCTGATGATGTCACACTGACTGTGACATGTTGTAGGAGATCCTCACCCAACTCAGGACCATCTTTGACCTGATGATGTCACACTGACTGTGACTGTGACATGTTGTAGGAGATCCTCACCCAACTCAGGACCATCTTTGACCTGATGATGTCACACTGACTGTGACTGTGACATGTTGTAGGAGATCCTCACCCAACTCAGGACCATCTTTGACCTGATGATGTCACACTGACTGTGACTGTGACATGTTGTAGGAGATCCTCACCCAACTCAGGACCATCTTTGACCTGATGATGTCACACTGACTGACATGTTGTAGGAGATCCTCACCCAACTCAGGACCATCTTTGACCTGATGATGTCACACTGACTGTGACTGTGACATGTTGTAGGAGATCCTCACTCAACTCAGGACCATCTTTGACCTGATGATGTCACACTGACTGTGACTGTGACATGTTGTAGGAGATCCTCACTCAACTCAGGACCATCTTTGACCTGATGATGTCACTGTGACTGTGATATGTGTTAGGAGATCCTCACCCAACTCAGGACCATCTTTGACCTGATGATGTCACACTGACTGTGACTGTGACATGTTGTAGGAGATCCTCACCCAACTCAGGACCATCTTTGACCTGATCATCCAACTGCAGAGCATCCAGGAGAACTTGTATCGCAGTGCGACGGAGGAGCTGACTGCAAGGAAGTGCTTTGAACAGAAGAAACGACACAAGACGGAACAGGTAAACCTCTCCCTGTTGCCAACGTCACTAGATTTCACCTAATAATTATCAGGAGGGGATACGTCATCTAACATTGGCTCGAAAATAAACAAAGCATGTTACAGAGTGAAAATACAATTATCAATTGGTCAGTCAAAGTATAGATGTTGATGTTGCTGAACAGTTGTTTTAAGTTGATATTTCCTTAACATAATAAATTATCATGCACACGGTTATTACTTAACTGTAAGATCAGCCAGCAGTAGCCATGGTAACCAGGTGAGATTGTAAGTGTGAGGTTTGAGTTGACGGGGTGTTGTGTCCAGGGTCAGTGGGGCGTGACCTCGGAGGAGGAAGACCGAGAGGATGACCGGCAGTCAGAGTTCCGCCAGAACCTCAACTCCATCATCCGGTCCCAGCTGAGAGTGCTGGCCCAGTCCTACCAGGTACGGTCACCTCATTCACACAGTCGATGTAGTCATTATACATTATAGTCAACCAGCCATGGATCAGACCCACCCACCCACCATTGATCATCCCCCAAAAAAGGCAGCATCTCGCCAGATCTCGCCGGTGATATGCACCTTGTCTTTTTATGATTTACGATATTCAATGTGACTTCTAAGCAGTTACATTAACAGCTATCGTACAGCCTAATGCTATAGAAATGATTTCGCAGGATGGTGACTTATCATATGACAACTGCAAGCATTACACTAAAACCAACTTCTCTAACAATTTGTTTGCATAACGTGGAATAAATATATGGTAGGAAGTTACAATATTGATCTGTTTCGCAAATGTTTCTTCAGATTTTTGTGAGACTGACATATATAAATGGGGACAGCCCAATGTACAGTAAACCTTGGATCTAACAAATTCGCTTATAACGAATAAATTAATTGGTCCTGATTTTTAGTCCTTTGGGCTGAAGGTCCAACGGACTATTGCCATCACTCTACGTCCGCCATCCGTCGTTAGCTGCCGTATCTCAGAAACCGTTCAGCAACTTTTTCTCTAATTTTGCGTAGACATCTTAGGGCACTGCCACTATGCACGAGAAATCTGTATTTGATTTAATCATTCTAAGGGCTCCCTAGGGCCTCCAAGGACCCCAAAACTGGTAAACAAATTATATTTTGCCTATTTTTTCAAAAACTGTTCAGCAACTTTTTCTCTAATTTTGCATATACATTTCATGTGGTAGTGTCACTGTACACAAGAAATCTATATTTGATTGAATCATTCTAAGGGCACCTAATGACCCCAAAAAACTGGTAATTTTTCACATTTTGCCTTTTTTTTCTTCAAAAACTCTTGTAACTTGTTCTCTAATTTTGCCACAATTAATGTAGTAGTGCCGTTATACACAAGAAATCTGTATTTGATTGAATCATTCTAAGGGCACCAAAGGTCCCCTAATATGCTAAATTTGCTAACTAAGTTGCCTACTATCTGGCTAATCCCTTTTCCTACAACATCTGTCACACCTCACTGAGGAGGGCAAGACTGCCTGATAGAAACCGTGACTAATCTGTAATTGGTCACTGGCAGAGGCTTCCAGGTTCCTTTTCTGGCACAATACACAAAATCTACTGCTAGGGGATAGTATCAAGGGCCCTTCTCAAAACCACATCACTAGATAGTGTACAAATTTTGGGGGGCTGTGTTAGCCTTCTTCTCATGTTAGAGTTACCACAAGGAGGATGCTTGTCTCCTTTGTTATTTGCTATTTACCTGAATGATTTTGAACAAAGTGTTAGTTATAATTATAAGGGACTTGACATGGCAGCTGGTGAAATTTACATTTTCTTGAAAATGTATGTTCTAATATATGCTGATGATACTAGAATGATTCAATCAAATACAGATTTCTTGTGTATAGCTGAACTATGTCAACTCTTCTAATGGTTGACATTTGGTTGTTTCAGGATGACCCCTTAAAATGTACGCCCAACTGTCTAGGGGTCTAGGTGCTGGCTGGGAAGCTATTCCCCTTCCCAAAACATCTATCACATGCGGAGTCTGTGTCTTGCATGGATATCTATTTCTATGCAGTTGTTTTATATAAGCAGGAGATTTGTGAAATTAGTTATTCTTAGGCCACAGAAAAATTATTCCCAGTTTCTCATCAACGCATGTATTTAAAAACAACATTTTATTTTCTATTATAATTATTCCTCTAAATGCAAGACATGGTGCAATAAGTGAACAGTAAACATGTCAACATTTTACTTCCATCATAACCCTTTATGGTCTGTAACTATGATTCACCAAAAAACATTTGATTATTAATTACCTACAGGGTTGTTTGATTTCTGCCCGGCAGAAACGGCAACAATAGGAAATGCCATTGATAGGCAAACATGTTCTTTTTATAAAAAATGTCAGTTTCTTTCTGTACCTGTCTATGTATGATAACCATTTGTCTACCATGCTCACAATAAACATCACATGAATGATAAAAAGAAGATCACTGCAACTTAACTTGTGGATTATTATTATAAAACTGCTCTGCTACTGCTTGGTGGACAGTTAATTAGTGGCTCAAGTTCAAATACATCAGGACGTTTTTCATACCTGCATGGTAGTTTAGGCTCAGTAGTGTGCTGGCAGCCACTAAACCTATAGGCTTGTGTGAAAAGGATAGTTGGCAGAAGAACTAACTTCAAAGCACCATTGCATCCATTTAGCCACGCAGCAGTATTTGATGCTACATTTTGCTCTCAAATAATCTGTCCTCTTAGTTTTACACATAAAGACATAATCTGGCATGACTTAATAAGTCTTTGTAGCAGCACATTTGTACTTCCAGTGTATCATTGCAACATAACATACATATTACATACTGTGTGCCACATTTGAATGTTGTGCATGTAATATTTCCATGCAATCCATTTGCATATATAATGTAAAACTTCAACAGCCGTTTTCTTCATTTTCACTTTTTGAACCCTACCATGTTCAATGCTCCATAACTTCGCCAATTTTTGTAGCAGTCTTAATTTTTGAAACCGTGTAAAGCACCCTACCAAACCTTTACAGGGATGAAAGAAAACAATGTTACAATTTTTTCGACTTATCACTCATTTGGTCAGCCGGGGTCACATATAGAATAGTATTAGTCCAATGGACTTCAGGGCATCTTGGCCCATTTTTACTTATCGAATTTCTTATTAATTTCTGTGTGCGTGTAACAAATTATTGTACCTTATTTTCGGATATAATGAATAATTCTGTCCATTCCAGTGGCCAAAATTCATTGACATATCATTGGATATAAAGAATCGACGATGTGAAATAAGAAAACGTTTGAATATCTGTATGTATGTCTGTATAATTTATACTGCTTTTCAATGCTGTTGGAACAAATAAATTAAGTATCCCCATCCGTACACATGACATTACGAGAGTTTGCATGTCTTACAGAACATGGTGCAGCAGTTCCTGGTGATGTTGGCCGACCACTCGGATGTCAGTCTCCGGTTCCTCAGTTTCCGACTAGACTTCAACGAACACTACAAAACGAAGGAACCAAAACTACACACACCAGGTGGCCGTCGTCAGGTCTCCCGCACGTAGCCAATCGGTGCTGCCATTGTTGACACTAGGAGGCGCTTACATAAGTTATGTTCACGTCGGCGCAGGACGATTCGGCTGCCACAGCCAAACCCAATCGGTGCTCCTACAAAATATCTGCTTCAGATGGTGCGAATTGTTTACTACTTTTGATACGAGGTAACGCCACTGCTGCATTGACTACGACTATTGTAGACAATTGTCCAACAAACATATAGTTGTATCACTTGTATGTGGAAACAACCTCGCCAGCCAGGGGTAGTTGATCACGTCACCCCTGGCGTTTATCCCACACTTGTTTTTCTCGTTCCCTGTTTCCGGGAACCAAACTCACTCCAAATAGCAATTCCAGCAAATGCCCGTCTTCCTGTCTGGTCAGCGACAAGAGGTAATAACAAGCACTACATCCCAAACTGATGAAATCTAAACAGTGGTCAGGTAATTGGGTAGGAGGTACAGCAATGCCAGCAGAGCCAACTGGCTCGTGAGGAGATGTGGAGAAGACGATATATCTTTGGTCTACATGTGTTGGGCACATTTAGAAGAATGGGCAGAAGAATTCTTGATAGATTTGTGCCAATGTATTAAGACTGTTGCAAGACAACGAGAATGACAGACGATTGGAGAAAATGCCAGCACTGAACACTAGGGATGGTTTCATAAGTTTGCAAAGTCAAACAAATTGTTATTCAATTAACATTGGTTCAACTCCCCCCACCAATACTTATGATTGTTGCGATCCAAAATTGCTATTACCGGTAGTGTCAGTTTGTATTGACACATGTATCACTCTCGAGGTGCACCACTGTACCAATACATTTTCTCCGAGATACATAGTGACTATCAAATCACACAACCCCCTGCTACGTAAAGCACCAAACCACACAAACCCCTGTTACGTAAAGCACCAAACCACACAACCCTTGCTACGTAATGCACCAAACCACACAACCCCTGCTACATAATGCACCAAACCACACAACCCCTTACTATGTAATGCACCAAACCACACAGCCCCCTGCTACATAATGCACCAAACCACACAACCCCCTGCAAAACCACACAACCCCCTGCTACGTAATGCACCAAACCACACAACACCTTGCTATGTAATGCACCAAACCACACAACCTCCTGCTACATAATGCACCAAACCACACAGCCCCTGATACATAATGCACCAAACCACACAACCCCCTGCTACATAATGCACCAAACCACACAGCCCCTGATACATAATGCACCAAACCGCACAATCCCCTGCTACATAATGCACCAAACCACACAACCCCCTGTTATGTAATGCCCAAACCCTGCTACGTAATGCACAAAACCACACAACCCCTTACTATGTAATGCACCAAACCACACAGCCCCCTGCTACATAATGCACCAAACCACACAACCCCCTGCTATGTAATGCACCAAACCACACAACCCCTGCTACATAATGCACCAAACCACACAACCCCTTGCTATGTAATGCATGAAACCACACAACCTCCTGCTACATAATGCACCAAACCACACAGCCCCTGATACATAATGCACCAAACCGCACAACCCCCTGCTACATAATGCACCAAACCATACAGCCCCTGATACATAATGCACCAAACCGCACAACCCCTTGCTACATAATGCACCAAACCACACAACCCCCTGTTATGTAATGCCCAAAACACACAACCTCCTGCTATGTAATGCACAAAACCACACAACCCCTTGCTATGTAATGCACCAAACCACACAACCCCCTGCTACGTAATGCACCAAACCACACAACCCCCTGCTACGTAATGCACCAAACCACACAACCCCCTGCTACGTAATGCACCAAACCACACAACCCCCTGCAAAACCACACAACCCCTTGCTATGTAATGCACCAAACCACACAAACCCCTGCAAAACCACACAACCCCTGCTATGTAATGCACCAAACCACACAACCCCCTGCTATGTAATGCACAAATCCCTGCAAAATCACACAACCCCCCTGCTGCAATGTGCACCAAACCACACAACCCCTTGCTATGTAATGCACCAAACCACACAACCCCCTTCTATGTAATGCACCAAACCATACAACCCCTTGCTATGTAATGCACCAAACCACACAAACCCCTGCAAAACCACACAACCCCTGCTATGTAATGCACCAAACCACACAACCCCCTGCTAATTAATGCACCAAACCACACAACCCCCTGCTAAGTAATGAACCAAACCACACAACCCTCTGCTACATAATGCACCAAACCACACAACCCCCTGCTACATAATGAACCAAACCATACAACCCCCTGCTACATAATGAACCAAACCACACAACCCCCTGCTACATAATGTTTAACGTTTTTAGGACTTTGTAAATTGATGCGACCACCTTTTAAGGTTGTTTAAACATTTTCAGCTGCTCCTTTCCGCTGGTAGATGTATACTATGCTGTTTCCCCTGGTAGATGTATACTATGCTGTTTCCCCTGGTAGATGTATACAATGCTGTTATTATATGGTGTATCCTACTCAGCCAAGGTATTACAACTGCATGTAATGCCAATGTAATTAAATATGGTGATATTCATTATTGTTTGCTTTCTGCACACATTTGCTATGGCTTGAAGCTCATATGTTATTAAATGTCGTCGAAGGAAGCCATGATTTGTGTAAAATTGTACATCTCTTTCATCCTTATTTAGATCTTTCCCTAAGGATGGAATATAATTTATGTCAACATAATATGATATATAATTTTCCAACATTTTACCATTGTGGTAAATAAATATGTCGAACAAAGGAAAGGTTGCAATGTTTTGTTCTTTCAAGTTAGTCTGCTAAATAAACAAACATCACATTTTCTTGGTTGAAATCCATAATGTTGACTTCAATTTCAGTAGAAATCGGTAGAAGTCCATATTAGGTCTTTCATTGGTTAAGCAGCCTACGACGTTCTTATTTCAGTAGAATGTCCCCATCTACCATGCCTAGATCAAATGAAATGTATGCTCTGTTTAGTCGGAAAACTGCCTAACAAGAAGTGTTTGCTCTTTCATTTCTAAAGATTGCCCATACGAATTTATACTTGTGTAACGAAAACAAGGACAAACATACTTTATAAAAAAATTACATTTGAAGCAAATCGGTATTAAAACAGCATATGAGCATTCCGTATTTTATTCCCTGATGTACTCTGTATATTTCTCCCTTGATTTCCCCCCGTGTCACCAGGTGTTCTAATTTTCGCTTTCTTTATGCAGCCTCGAAATCCTTCTTGTTTCCTTATTTTGCACATCAGCTTTCGTTTTGTGTTTGCTGTTCCAATGATTTATTCACTAGTTTTCTGTCCATGCTACTCTACGCATTCTTCTCAATAACCACATTCCGTTATTCCTATCTCTGTTCTGACCGTTTTGTTATTTACCACGATTCACACCTGTATAAAAGTACTGTGGGCTCTGTGTAGTATTGCAGTCCTTTGGGCTGAAGGTCCAACGGACTGATGCCATCACTCCGCGACTGCCGTGCCCTGCCATATCTCAGAAACTGCACTATGCACGAGAAATCTGTATTTGATTGAATCATTCTAAGGGCCCCCGAAACTGGTAATTTTTCACATTTTGCCTATTTTTTCAAAAACTTCAGCAACTTTTTCTCTGATTTTGGATAGACATTTCATGTGGTAGTGCCACTACACACAAGACATCTGTATTTGATTGAATCATTCTAAGGGCACCTCAGGGCCTCCCAAAATGCTAAATTTATGTAAGCCTCCTGCAGTAGCATTGGTCACTGATCTCTGTTTATAACTGGATAGTGCCCTATCTCTGATCACTGGGGTGGCTGAGCAGCCTGGCACTGAATTTAGGTCAGTGTGTGGCCAGTGAGCCACTGGCTGGAGTGGTCACTCCATCATGGTCACAGTTTATTGTTGGTCAGTCTTAGTGTGGCCAGGGCTGGGCTGGGCTGTTGTTTATTGCCCAGTGTGGGAGAGTGAGTGCTTAGTGGGCTTCAGACATTGTAGGCACTGGGGTGAGACATTCTGATGTAATACACCTTTTGTACCATTACAGGTATAATGATATAATTAGCTAAGCACCAACTTTCTAGTGTATCATGCATACTGTAAGCCAACTTTGAATGCCATACATTCAATATTTCCATTCCCACCATGTGCATATGCAAAACCTTCACAGTCGTGTTATTATTTTGGTTACACATAAATACATAATCTGGCATAACTTGATAAGTTTTTGTAGCAGCACATTTGTATTTCCAGTGCATCATTGCAACATAACATACATATTACATACTGTGTGCCACATTTGAATGTCATGCATGTAATATTTCCATGCAAACCATTTGCGTATATAATATAAAACTTCAATAGCCGTTTTCTTCATTTTCACTTTTTTATCCCTACCATGTTTAATGCTCCATAACTTTCGCCAATTTTTGTAGCAGATTCAGAATTTTCGAAACCGTGTAAAGCACCCTACCCAACCTTTACAAGAATGTAAGAAAACAATGTTACTATTTTTCCAACTTATCACACATTTGGTCAGCCGTGGTAACATTATAGCCCAAAGGACTTCAGGGCTTCTTGGCCCATTTTTTCACTTGGACAACACAGTTTTGTTAGCTTTTTATCGCACAACCTTGTAGATACTCGATGCTTGCATACTCTCCGAACGACCTCACGGGTTTGTCCGCGGCGTAGGCGTGGCTGTAAGCCTAATTTGATCGGTCTCGGGGGCGAATTGTTTGCATAGTTACGGTCATCCGCTTATAAACAAGCCTGACAATGAAACATTACGTGGCTCACGGCTGAAGGCTGAATCTGCCTGTTAATCCGTATTAGCCATCTAAGTAGTTCTGCACCACCGAAAGCGTCATCGACACGGCTCGCGTTTGTACAGTTATTAATGCCTCTCTCTCCGAGACTCGACATAACGTTATTGTAAATCTCAAGAATGGCATCCATGACAGACACATCCGTCTTTAGTTTAACGTCACTTGTTTGTGAGCGAGCATGTTTAGGTGTTGTTGAGTTAAATAAAGCATGCGCCCATCAGTATGTCGATCACCCAACTACTGCGAGGTATATTTCGCACTGTCATTGCGGTTAGCTTATTCTAACGAAGTAGGACTCGTGTTAATAGTTCAGTATTTCGTTTCGCGTATATTAGCCTATTATAGAATAACTAGCTGAGTTTCCCGGCGTTGCCCGAGAAAAAAAGGCAGTCATATACATCCTCAAATCATTTGCAGTGAAATATAAAAAAGTATTGTTGACATAATTATGAACACTGAAAATAGACCAAACCTCAAATGCAGACACCACAAAACTATCCCAAATGTTTCCAGCCTATCCGCATTAATAAATTGTAACTGGTCACTGGTTGTTAGAACAATCTTTTGCCAGAAATTGCACGAGCTCACCCCTGTAACTGGCGTAACCAGCAACAGGTAGCTGGGTTACGTACGCGTTCGGGATTTTGTAACGTTAATAACTAATACATTTGTCTGCATACACATTTATATATGGACAAATTATCTGTACAATGGATGATATAGAAAAACATTAAATTCTGTGGCTGGAACTCCACGGAATTGTTGCAGTGTGTTGTTTGCCAGAAGTAGCACGCGGGGCTGAGGCGGCACAATGCTTACGTGACCAGCGACAGGTAGACCTGATGCATGTTAAGCGCTGAGGATTTTCAAACGTTAATATGTTGTAAATTGAGCATTGACAGAAAGTTTTTCATGTAAATATTTATTAACGTTATTTCAAAGCGTTGTAGAATAAATAGGGCCAATGTCCCAAAAAGTGTACAAATGGAATTTTGTAGGTCCAAAAATAAATGTTTGATTCTAACCAGTTAAGTTATATGTTCTCATTGTACATATAAAGACGCATATGTTCCATAAATAGTTCAATGTAATGCGAGTTACTTTTCTTATGACAGCTACTTGAAGTCAACCCCGATTTTTATCGCGTGTACAGCGTCATCGACGAAAAATTTGACCATTTTAAATTACACGTAAACGGAAAAATCTGTTTTAATCATCTAGTATATATGCCATTTAATAAGAATCAAGAGGTATAAGATAGCATTTGACCTGGAAACATTTGATTTGGATTCCCTCATAGATTCTTTGGTGTTTATTATAGCACTATGTTTTTTCTCACGGAAATGCCTATTTTTAATTACTGCTCTTATTCAAAAACGTGTTTGGAGGTATAACTGGAACATAAACATTAACGTTGATCAGTTATATTCGGCCATGTTAACTATCGCAGGTGTCCGTGGATTGGAACTATCGCAGGTGTCCGTGAATTGGAACTAGGCAAAGTGTGAGATAAAGAAAGAACATACCTTGATGACCCTGGACACGCAATTTGGTTATTGTTAGATAAAACCATTAATTCTTCATCGAAAACACTTGTTTAAGAAAACGTATTAAAACATGATGTGGTATGCAGTTGTAAACAGGTACGGAGTTTGTACTGGTCTGTTAGTCCTTTGGCCGAAGGTCCAAGGGACTATTGCCATCACTCTGCGTCCGCCGTCCGCCGTTATCTGCCGTATCTCAGAAACGGTTCAGCAACTTTTTCTCAAATTTTGCGTAGACATATCTTAGGGCACTGCCACTATGCATGAGAAATCTGTATTTGATTGAATCACTCTAAGGGCACCTAAGGGGCCCCCAAAGTGCAAAAGTTTTACATTATCTACTGCAGCCTAGTGCTCGTGTTCCATTGAGACCTTGACTAATCTTTAATTGGTCACAGGGTCCAGGCAGAGTAGACACACTTGACCCCTGTTAGACTTCAAAACTATTGATTTTCTATAATTGCAAGTTGTGTTTATTTTGATGTTCATTTAATTATTATAAAATGGTGTGACTGTGGTGTCTGTTGGTTAAAGATGTATTGTCTGTAGAAACCTTAATGTGACAAACATAGAAAATTAATATTCTGTCATCTGTAGGTGACAAACATAGAAAATTAATATCCTGGACAACTATAGAGTGAAATATCCTACATGTTATTGATATCAAATGCATTCTACTGTTCTGTTTATGCTTGCCATGCCTTGTGTAGACATTGTACTGTGTAAATCAATTGTATCAATATAGACTAATAATTACAGATTCACAATATAGTTGACACCTGAAATAACCAAATGTCAACCATTAGAAGAGTTGACATAGTTCCGCTATACACAAGCAAGAAATCTGTATTTGATTGAATCATTCTAGTGTCATCAGCATATAGTAGAACATACATTTTCTACATCATCATCACTAAGGTTGTTGTAAATTTCACCAGCTGCCATGTCAAGTCCGTTATAATTGTGACTAACAGTGTTCAAAATTATTCAGGTAAATAGCAAATAACAAAGGACACAAGTTTTCTCCTTTCCATATCTCTACATCACATGAGAAGAAGGCTGACACAGCCTGGCCCTGATTTATACATGATTTAGCATTTTTGTACATGTTGTATACAATTTTCAACACATTACCATTAATACCGCATGAAATTATCTTAGACCACAGTGAGGACCGGTCTACTAAATCAAATGCTTTCTTATAATCGATGAAGGCACAATAAAGCCTTTTGCGTCGAGACAAATACAATTCAACCAATACCCCTATCTGAACACTGCCTGTTCTTCACCTATTACATTCGCTTAGTTTACGTATGTGGTCAGTCTGGTGTTCAGAACAATCACTAAGGATTAATGAACACTTGTGCAGAATGTTACCCACTTGGCAGGTTTAACTGATCTATTCAGCAATGAGGACACTGCTTAGGCCTCACTCTGGACACTGTCACTCACAGTGTTGTGTATTGTCTTAGTTGGTGCATTGAGCTAATCTACTTGACCATGAATCAGTGGTGGCTCTGGTTGTGATTTACACCCAGCTGTGGAGCTAAGATTCTCTGCCTGCCATTGTTTGATGGAAACTGTGACTAATCTGTAACTGGTCACTGGCAGTAGCTTGTGTCAACAGACAGCATTAAGCCACTAGACCCCTGTTAAACTTGACAGTTGCCTGTAGGTTTTAAACTGTGTCAAACAGTGAGTCTACCTTTTGCTCTGAAATAATCTGTCCTCTTAGTTTTACACATAAAGACATAATCTGGCATGACTTAATAAGTCTTTGTAGCAGCACATTTGTACTTCCAGTGTATCATTGCAACATAACATACATATTACATACTGTGTGCCACATTTGAATGTTATGCATGCAATATTTCCATGCAATCCATTTGCATATGTAATGTAAAACTTCAACAGCCGTTTTCTTCATTTTCACTTTTTGACCCCTACCATGTTCAATGCTCCATAACTTCGCAAATTTTTGTAGCAGTCATATTTTTTTAAACCGTTTAAAGCACCCTACCAAACCTTTACAAGGATGTAAGAAAACAATGTTAAAATTGTTCCGACTTATCACTCATTTGGTCGGCCGGGGTCACATATAAGACGTATTAGTCCAAAGGACTTCAGGGCCACTTGGCCCATTTTTATTATTTCACTTCCTTAAATTGTTCTTTATTTCATAATTATTTATGTATGTTGTTTAATAATCTGATCCACTACATCTTTGACGGTTAGTCAATGTACACCAATCTACTGTATAGATGTTTTATTTCTAAAACATTGACCAATCATGATATTAACGACACAAAACCAAAATATACAACTCTAAAATAAGCCATAATTGACTGCTAACATCTGATGACACTGGACACTTTGCGATGACACTGGACACTTTGCGATGACACTGGACACTTTGCGATGACGCTGGACACGGGTTGAGCAGAACTGACCCAAAGAACACTGGTTTTCCTTACAACTGAATAAACATAATTCATGTGGGTACATTTTTGAAGGGATCCATGCATGCTCGTGCGACCTTTCTGATTTTATCTGGAGGTAGACCTATTACATATCACAGGTAGATATGTAATTATATATGTATATATTATGAGAGTGAATTTAGAGTTTGTAGATCCGTTGACACTGAGTTGTCACACGTGTCACATGCTCACGTAATATAACCGTATCCTCAGTGATGGATTTGTGGGTAGAACTGCCTTGTCAGGCTCTACTTGCCACATTGCAGGACAATGTCCATTTGTCGCTACTTGGCAATACTATTGCACGGTTGTTTCCAAATTGTTCAAGTGGTCATCTATTTAAACTCTTCTTGATACACATTTACACAACTGTTGGATCTTAGTTTCAAAGGAAAATGTTGTTGTATATTACAAAAGCAGATGTTATTGCTTTTGAAGCGTACACTAACACCAGGGTTTAGCACTGGCTGACGAAACAAGCAGGATATGATTTTGTATTTAGACTTCCCTTGCACAATGTAGCATGCAGATATTGAAGATCAAATGTATTTTCATTCTTCAATTGCTTCTTCTTATCATTATTCACGGCAGACTACTTCCTCTCAGGAAATGCATCCATTCTAACGGCAGACGACCGTCCCAGCGTTGTATCTTGGGAGATGCTGCTTGTGGCATTCCAGTTGCATAGTTAACGATCATGCTCCCTTTCCTCTGACATCTTGTCAAGTGACGTTCAAAGAACAGTGTCCGCTTTGTGATGACTGGACTGGTTTACAATGCTAACAAAAGTGCTACTTCGTGTACTAATCTACTCGGTACCCCCCTATTCCCGGTGTATCTGTGTTATGGTCATGCAGCCCTTTCTATGTTTGTACTGAATTTACGCCAACTATTGGGTAGGTTGGTATTGGGCAATCAAATTTATTAACGTAGGGATTGCCTCTGTGCACATATAGTATATACAATAGTCAACATCTTGTGCACAGCCAGGTACATCCAGATTACAGATTGATGGACCACATATGTTATGTACGACAAATTTGTGTACATATATAATAATCATACTTCTTCAATGTTGCTAGTCATTTACCAAAAAACCCTTGATTGCTGTTATATTAAAATACAGCACACTGACTGTCATATGTTTACCGCATATAAAACACAAGGGAAAAATATATCCCCCACCAAAATATTGGGGGCTCGTCCCCAACCCTTCCCCAGGTTCCGTCGCCTTAGAAATAGTATGTCGTAGTTTTGTAATGTAAATGTAATGACTATTTGTTACAGTTATTAGAATTATGGCATGCAGCAACACACCTTCCCATAACTGCGTGTCCAGCGACATCACGTGGCCAGCGTCATCACCAAGTGCAATGTATATATTTCTCCAAATATATCTATCAAGTTCGCCCAAATTATACTCTACTTGTATGCTAGCTTTCTTATTTTCTTTTCCAAATATAAACAGCGAGCTCTTACATAAAGTAAATTAGGCATAAAGACGTAAACGTTTTGACACTAACCATGTCACCACATATTGTTTGCAAACATTAAATTTCTTACAAAACTATGTGTGAATAATTATTGTTTTTAGCACATCAAGATCGTAAATTATGGTACCTATTCTAATTACTGCATCGAGATATATTTTAGTCAATCAAGCAGCTTAGACATCTGGGGGTCAGTTTACTCGCAAATGAACTTCACTATTTTGGTTCATTGATGTGTCCACATAATAAATTATAAGAATAATATCGCTGTAAATACTACTGCGTTTTTATATACAGTAATTCACGTGCGTTTCTGATATAATTCAATCTAAACTGAGTAAACATCGGTCAATATGTCGTTTAAGAGTCAGAAAGCTTTTGTCTACATGGAGACGTCAGCCTCTGATGCATTGACCATATTAATTCCTTTGAATCAAAGTATATATGCGCTCTGGACACGCCACCATAATTTTTGTTCTCCTTTGACCGAGACATATAGTGAATATTGGTAGTGCCATCGAGGGAGTTATAGCAGGAGGGTAGCTGGTAGGCATGAAAAGGTTAAAACGGTGGACGTTTTATAGGTTTTAATAGGTAGCTTTGTCCGTCGATGACGCTGCACACGCACTTAATATGCCACCCTACTTTTTTTAACTTTATTGTGTTATATTTTCCTCACATTTAGATTTAGTCCAACATTGTTTTTCACGATTCATTCGCTAACTTTGAAAGAAAATAATACATATCGAAATACCCTACAATAACAATTATAAATTAATGCAGTGGACCAATCTAAAATGATGACGCTCGACACGCAGAAAATGGTCATTATAGAAAACACATTGTAATGTTTTTATTTATAATTCTGACACATTATTTATTTTGTTTATGTGCACTCCAAAAATATACTCCATTTGCGCTATAAAATCAGAAATAGAAAATATAGCACTTCTTTTGAATGGTAGTGCTTCCAAATTTGGAAAGGTCAATTGGACATAACATTTTGACCGTTTTTGGCCGCTTACGGTACTTGTTGCCATTTTAATAATTACTAAAGGTGGGCAAACTATATATATATATATATATATATATATATATATATATCCTGGAAGCTCTTACTGAGTCCAATCTTCGGTGACATTTTCGTAAGCCTGACTTTATAATTCACGGTGTGAGAGACAAAAGACACGTTTTTTATCAATTGTACAGTTTTGGGGACATTTTCCCAATATTATAACGTTTTGGAACGAGGTTATGACAACAAACCTTCCATAAACACGTTTTTATGACGGTATTGTAACAGGTTTTTTGTTTGCTCGGCGGTGTGTTAAAGCAACTTTATTCCGTAAATAATATGTTGACGACAGCATGCATTGACACCAGGTTGTAAGACGTGCCAGACAACAACTGAATTTTATTGGTCGGAACACTACCAACTTCGTTCAACACCAACTTCCTTCCAAGATCATTGTTCCAGAAGTCTGCGTGCGAAACAGTTCTTTTGCTATAAACAAATACGGTAGGTCAAAATACGAAATCGGAGAGAACGTTAGCAGTCATGTTCCTGCAACGATGATATACGGCTGCGTTTTTGTTTGTTTTTAAACAAGATTGCACTCCTCTGCGATCTGGACAGTGATACTATTAGGTAACGGGGTGTCCAACAGTTGTATTATACAAAATGAACGAACTAACTAACGAATTACCTGTTCCAAAAAGTAACAAAATAACTGGAAGTAGAGTTAACATAAAAGTAAATTGTGTAAGTCTTAAATATAGCACGATGTCCAGTCCTTAGAACTGCTCAGAGCAGTCTACACTTCACTCACTGGCAGAACTGTTCAATTGAACACCATCTCGACTTCTCTGTGAAAAACCAGCCGCGGAGCCGTTTACTGGGCGAATACTATTCTTACACAAATACCAGTCTTTGTCTATGGCCGTGTAGGTATTCATACAGCCGAGTGAATTAAAGCAACGTGGAGTAAATTAACTTGCCCAAGGTTTGAAACTGCGGCAAGCGGATTCGAAAATCTCGATTTAAAGTGCGATGCTCTAAACCTTCACCCCACATGGAGACATAACTAACAATTCAAACCGCCTTCCCTGTGCATAGCCACGTACGCGTTGAACAGGATTCGATCTCTGGCTAAATGCTTGAACCGCCTGAGAAGGGGAGTTGCCTGATTTAACTTGATAGCATGCTTGTACAATTGGGAATTGACTGAACGTGCAACAACAGACGATGTTATCAATGCATACATATCAATAACATAATGTGTACGTACGGCGTCCAGAAACGGAGAAACTGGCATTGCAATGATGTATCTGGCGTGTGACTAAGACGGCAGGTAAAGTTGAAGACAGACATGACAAGGAGTGCCGCAACGCGGTAGGAAGGAAACCAGCTATTATGCACTACATCTGTCACACGAAATTGATTTACAATATCAATTTCTCGTGCATTTATTAACTCAAAATATACACCTCATTTGGTTATTGTTAACACAAATCAGTCAGCTTTTCCATTACGTATTAATGCTGCGACAGAACATATTTCGTCTACGAAAATAACACCGATCGTGGCTAACCGAATCAATTAATGCTACCGATGCGTGCGACCTTGAATAATAATTGTTCTGCTGTTGAACAAGACACAGCCACGCGTAATGATAGTCAGCCGTGCATGACCAACTGACAATGTCTTCAGAGAAATGATCTGGCGGAGTTGACGTCAACGAAGTGGGCGCCAAGTTACGGTCAGTGTTCAGATTGTTCCCTATGAAGGTTTGTGGTTTTGATGGGGTGAATCACGGATTTGGGCGTGGATATGGTAACCGCCAATCATAATGTGTAATTATTTCGTCGTTGTTTCAAGTAAAATGTTCACGATTTACATCTGAGAAAACGATAAGAATGACGACGTTGTAAGGCACTTGTTTTTCCTGCTCGTCAACAATGATATAAGCACGCAATTTTGATATCGCAAATCAGTGAATTTATTGAGGAACTGTATCGCCGTAACTGAGTAGCGGCACTCCAAATGGCTTAACATCGAAATCGGTCATCTGTTGACAACGGTGGACATTTTCCGTCGTCACCGATTACGGAAAATTGTCAAACACAAGCGGAACTGTTACAATCGCATGATAAAGTGTTATCAAAGATCACAAAATCACCAAAAAAGTTTCTGTTTTTAATTAGGCGTATTGATTTCACGTATATCGTCCATGGAAGTTGTTTAGTAAGAAAACGCCACCATTGATCACGAAGCTATCGATATACAGTGCAAACGACTTCAACGATAATACTTATTTACCGGTTTGTAAGGTAATGCAAGTTTTATATGCGATTAGAATGGTATAAAGATTATAATAAGATAATAATCGTCATTGTGTTATTACTGTCGTACAACTCTAGACATGTTTATCGTCCCTGATTTAGAATTATGTTTATTGTATTGTCTTCCAAGCCACTTACTAACTAGAATTGATCGAATTAAACATAGGATATTCAAACAGTGCACGTTCTATGTCCGAATGTTGTGAATACATGCTTTATGTGGATATGTATGAAAAGTAGGTACTTGAAGAACATATAATCCGCGACGCCAGCTTAGTAGGCCTATTCATGCAACGGATAAGGCTTTGAAAGTCCTATATAGGACATAATAAATCAACTGCTCTCTTGGGTTCGGTATACTATACTATAATATGGTGCAAAAATGCACATACCTATGCCACCTCGTCATTCGCAGCGTAACATTCTGGTCATGTCGACCACTAGGATCGAACACTGTTGGCTCCAATCATCTGTCCCTTGTTGCCGTTTGCTGCTCACTGGCTCCAGTCCCACATACAGGTGAAATGTGAGCTGCACTGGCCTGCTCTTCCATGCGCTGGTTGTCACAGGATGGTCTTAGAAGCCAGTTCATCCTTGTGTCTAAAGCAATGTCCTGGAAATGTCAACCTTCTTTCCTGTAGGCCTATCATCTGAGTAAATTTATTCATATTAGTATATCGACTACAGAGCTCTACACTAGTCATCTATTGTTTCTAGCTACTGTAAAATATGGTTCGCAGCATTTTTGTCTAGCACACATCTAGTTGCTGTTTTGGTGTATTTGTTAGGTTCCACGATTCGCATCCAAACAGTAGCACAGCCTACACCGTTGCCATGGACAGCCGCCGATTGATCTCGCGCAGGAGTGAAGATTAACTAGATTTCCATAGTGTGCTTATAGTTGGTTAAATTCCGCTGGTGATTTTCTGATTCCAATTCGCAATCATTTTACATGGAAAGCACCTGCGCCCTTCTTGATCAGCAGGCATGGCTGGCCAGATTAATTAAGCAGTCTGTTTGCAAGTAACTCTCCGTTGAACCGTCGAGCAAGCAATCCGCTTAGCATTATTTAATGCGACGCTACGTACTGCGAGAAGCGACGAACGCACACTGGGCTGCACGGTGGCTTGCCGCTGTTCAATCGCTTCTTAAGTTAATTCGCTGTAGTCGGATTGTAATATTCCTGGCGGTAGTTACCCAAGCAATATATAGTTCGGTGTCAAGATAACAATGCAGTAATGTGACACATGTATATCAAAGCAATTATTACAAGCAATCAGTATATGGTTTTCAAAGAATAACATACATAACAAACATACATAATTTTAGCAGCAGCCTCTGTAGTGTTGGTTACAACCGTTATGATAGTCCGCGGTACGCTCTTCGTTGTTGAATGTGCAACTCCATTGCGATTCGCACACGTTAACAGGTATAGATGTTTTGGATATATCAGCCTATTTGAGATGTTTGAGATTTGCCTATTGAGTTGACAAAACCAAATTTATTTGAATTAAGTGTGAAATATGTTAGTTAAAAAGAGTAAATTCTTACGTAACGCAGTATCCAGTCCTTAGGACTGCTCAAAGCGCTTTGCACTTTACTCCCTGGCATACCTGTTCAATCGAACATCACCTGGACTTCTCTGTTCAACATTCAGCCACGGTGCAATTGATGCGCGAAGGCCATTCGTATACAAATAACCATCATTGTCTATAGCCATGAGTGAACTGGAGCAAGGTACAGTGAAATAACTTGCCCAAGGTTCGACACGCAGCGCAGGATTCGAACCGGGTTCTCTCGATTGTGATTCAGATGCTCTATTCACTGTACCACTGCGCTCCACTAGTTGAACTTTAGTTGTTTTGACTTGAGAATTGCCGTTAATTCGCTTTGAATCAGAGCATTTACAGCGACGATGTCCTAAGCAGACCATTCATGGTAGCGCTTGTTTTCATGTATTGGTCCTCGATATTAGGACGTATTTACTTAAACCACCAATGTATGCGGCTATGCCTCGTACAATCGGCTGGTTTGGAAAAGGGACAAGGTCTCCCTTTCACAAGGTCTCTCCTTTTTGCGGAGCGCAATGGTGCAGCGGCTAGGACTCCCGACTCTCGACCGAGAGAACCTGGGTTCGATTCTTGTGCTGCGGTGTCGAATCTTGGGCAAGTTCGTTTATTCTGCGTTGTTTCAGTTCACTCAGCTGCATGAATGAGTACAGTGTTGTATATTTGTGTACGAATAGTCTTCGCGCATTAATTGCAGCGTGGCTGGATGCTTCCCATAGAAGTTGAGATGGTGTTCGATTGAACTGGTCTGCCAGGGAATAAAGGGTAAAGCTCTTTGAGCAGTTATGAGGACTGGATACTGCGCTACATAAGAACGTAAAGACTTTACAACTACGGCCTGTCTGGACAGTCCCGGTAAATGACCAGGTACACAGATCACTGTGTTCCAGTCGAGTTTTAAAATGGGTGCACTGTATATAATCGTCTTCGGTTTTTTAAATACACAGGTAATGAAAGGTTTAAACACGAAGAACACATAGGCTTACAAAACAATGAGAGTTCACACCAATAAAACAACAATTATAATGGAAATCTAAGCGATGTGCGTATATTCACACATGTAGCTAGAGTAATATTGAACAGGGGATAAATTGATCGAGGAGTGTTATGTGTGGGTGTTTTAAAAGTATCGACGTTTACATAGCAAGTTAATGTATTGCTGATTAGCGGCTATTATGGTGGCCAGGGCAGTGACAGTTAAGACTACACCAGCTGAGACTAATCGTGGTCTCACGCCTGCGTTCCACTAACTGAGATTGAGTGTGCCTGCACTAAACAATGCTAGGAACGCAAAGGTCGCATTAACCTCGGCACAACTGAATATAGAGCTTGATTAGAACCAGACCAAAAGAAGTAACCCGATTATGACCTACTCGTGCCCAAACCTACCACGGCAACACTCGACTGTTCGCAAGTGCTTGCCGACGTTGACAATGGCGTGAAAGAAGAGTTTTATTTGTAGTCTTGGGTGCGTCCCGCAGACCCCGTAATCCAGCTGCGCAATTGTTCCTAATCAAATAGCTGCCAGCAGAACGTGTTTAGATAGTAAACACAATACACAATAAACTGTGTATCAATAAGTGAGTACATCGACTGCACACAGGGAAGTATATCTGCCAAATATCGTGTTAGCTCAGTTTAAGTTTTACTCTTGAACTAGTGTGAACTGGTTTAACATACACACCTGTAAATATATACATGGTACTTTTTACAACCATCACCAGGCAAAGCAGAATCACGACAGGCTCCATGCATTATATTAATTCAAGATGCATTTGTAAATATACGATGTTTTTGCTTGCATGTTTGCAAATCACCTTTAGACTTTTTAACGATTCCTAATCTGAGAGCTTTCAATTTGACCGCTTTCAAAACAACTACAATGAGAACTACAATGTCATCACCAAACCCAGACAACCTACCAACTCTGCCACAACCCACTACATTTACAGTCCTATCTCCACTGGACTACTAGCGATTCCACCACCACAGAGACTTAGTTCTGACAGGACGACAACTACTCGCTTCATACTGTCAGGAGATGTCCAAGTAAACACAGGCCCCACTAAATGTCACACATGTAACAAATCAATAAAATCCAATGGACCCAGCCTAACGTGTAGTGTCTGCAGCAGGACAGAGCACATCAAATGTGCTGGAATATCCCTACATGACTACAATAACACCTTCAGAAACCTAAACACACCATGACATGTTCCAATTGCTAGGCACCCTGTGGCATCTGTCACAGGGAAGTCCTAAATGACCACCACGTAATACAATACAGTACAATGCAATGCAATGAAGAAGAAAACGACTGCACAGAAGACATTGACACAACCTGGAGCCAGATAGCCTCCATCTACACCAAGAGCAGCGAAGTCAGCCTAGGACACAGGCAGAGGAAGAGAACTGACTGGATAACATCAACAACATTGGAAGCAATCAATAACAGAAGAGCAACAAAGAAGATGCTACTGGAAGTAAATCAGAAAGACTAAAAGAAAGATACCAAGAGCAATACTGAGGAGAACATAGGGAGGTCAAAAGTGTGCGAGCAGACAAGCGAGCTTACATGGAAGACCTGACAAAACGGGCGGAAGAAGCGGCTGAGAGAAATTAACCAGGAACCTTTATAAAATAACCAAGATCATTGGCGGGAAATGTCGTACCACTTCCAATACCCAAATAAAGACAAGCAAGGAAATCTTCTCACGCCAGAGAAGGAGCAAGAAACTCGATGGACAGAACACTTTAGTGAAGTACTAAACAGGCCACCACCAGAAGAGGAAGCTGTTATAGAAGAAGCGTAAGCAGATCTGGAGATAAATACAGATGCTCCCCAGAGAGCAGAAATCATTGCAATCTTCAGGACATTAAAGGATGGAAAGGCACCTGGGCATGATAACCTCAATGCTGAACTGTTCAAAGCAGACCCCGCGCTTGCAGCTAATATCCTGGAACCCTTGTTCATTGTCATCTGGGAACGGAAACAGGTACCAACAGAATGTACCAAGGGAGTGATCGTCAATATACCTAAGAAGGGGGCCCTTAGCGACTGTAACAACTGGCAAGGGGTCACCCTTCTGTCAGTACCAAGCAAGATCCTATGCAAGATCAATATTATTTAATTCATCATGCTCGTGGATGATGATGTTGTGTTTGATCTTAATTGGACAGCTTAAAGACAAACCCTAAACAATTCTGGTCATTCATCAAAGCAAACAAACGAGAACACATTGGCATTCCCACACTGCAAGTAATCGAACAACCGATCATGACAAAGTAAATTAAGGTCTGTGTTCATCCAAGAAATCTACTCTATCTTCCAACAAGCACCTTCCTCTTACCCTAATATGCCTACACTTGAAATCGGGATAGATGGAGTAATCAAGCAACTGAAAAATATAAACCAAAATAAAGCTACTAGCACAGTTGAACTCCCAGCCAGAGTTCTTAAAGAAACTGCAGAGGAAATAGCGCCCATTATCACACACAATCTAACAGTACGTCATACAACACATGCAAACTCCCCGACGACTGGCACCAAGCACTAGTAACTCCAATACACAAAAAGCCACACATCTGACCTCGCAAACTACATGCGTCTTCTGTAAAGTAATGGAACACATAATTCTAAGTAATATGTGGAAACACCCGAACAAACACAACATCATCCTCCACTTTCAACATAGATTCTAGTCAGGAATGTCTTGTGAATCTCAACTCATCGAGACAGCCCATGACTGGATGACTGTTATGGACAACAAGACACAAATAGATGCAATCCTGCTTGATTTTGCCAAAGCTTTTAACACGGAATAACTGGAAACACACAAAACTGGATCAAATCATTTCTGTCAAATCGTAAACAGAGAATCTCAGTATATGGAGTTCTGTCGGATACAACAAAATAATGTTACATCTGGTGTTCCACTGGGCTCAGTCCTGGGACCAGTCTTCGTCCTACGCTATACAAAAATTACATAAACGAAAACATCCAATCTCCCAAATGCCTCTTTGCAGACGACAACATCATATATCGTAAAATCACCTCCGAAACCGACCATGACATTCTTCAAGCTGACCTGATCCAACTCCAAACATGGTCTGCCAAGTAGCAAATGGAATTTAACATTTCAAAATATGTCCACCTCCCAATAACAAACAAAACTAAACCCAGACTACACTCATATTCACTCTTCGACATGCTACTCGCTAAAGAATCCAGCCATCCATATATCGGAGTAAAATTAGATTCAAAATTAACCTGGGTAAGATACATCGCTGACATAGTTTCCAAATCCTCAAAAGTCCTAGGCATGATTAAAAGAACCCTTGGTCCATGCAAATCCGAAGTCAAAGAAATAGCTTATAACATGTTAATTCGGTCAAAGCTCGAGTATGCATCTCCCAAATGGAACCCACACACTGCCACCCAAAGTAAGCACCTTGAAAAAATACAACACGATGCTGCCAGATTTGTTTTAAATGACCATAGACGCCAAACCAACTCAACTGAACTAGAAAGCACCGTTGGATGGCCAACTCTTGAACGACGACGCATTATCAAACAAGCCATGACATTTTATAAAATTTTAAATAACATTATCAAAATCAACCTCCCCGCCAGGCCTTCTAACACAGTCAAGAAACCGTGGCCACTATGTAACCCACAGGTGCCGCATTAATGCAACTGTTTTCTCCTTCTACCCCAGAGCAATCCGTATATGGAACATGATCCCAACACAAATCACTGAAATAGAAAGCCCCATTGCTTTTCAAACAGTCATCATGAACCTTCCATTCAGCAAACCTAATCACCTTAACTGTCTTTAAAAAAATTGTTAATTTAAGCAACCCACAGCGCATATGCACAAATACCACTGCGTTAGCTCAAGATTGGGCTGTTTGGAGTACCCGACCTAAGACCTAAGTGTTTCATAAATATGAACGCATTGTCTGGCAAGAATACTTTCCTACGTCGCGTATATGGCTGCGCGCAACGCATGACAAAGGGCCTGGACGCCATGTGTTACAAAAACACGAAAGCAGGCGTCTCTCTTTCGAATAGGCCAAGCAGTTCGGCACTTGTTACTGATTGACCTGTGTATAATCCACATCGTGCCTCTTTTGTACTGGAGAAGATCGCACAGACCACCTCGCGACAGCTGCTCCACAAAGGTAACTGTTCAATAAAACAATTATAAAATCAATCAATATCGTATCCGGCTTATTTATGTGGTAAATACTTCCAGATAGACTTAGATGGTTTAGTGCTTCAAACATTTTCAATGGCGTGTGTGTTTGTCTAAAAGAGACATATAGCTTAGTAATTACTTTACAATAGCAGCCCAACAGTAGTATACCAAGTGGCGAATTTAGGAGAGCGTGTATTTGGACCTGCAAAATTAAGTAATTGTGTATAATTGTATGTTGCACTAACCAAGAGCGTGTACACACACACGCACGCACGCGCACTCACGCACGCATGCACACACACACACACACACTATGTGCTTATGTTCGGTTACTTCCAAACATAATCTAAACAGCAATGATATATTTTATAACTCTTGTTTTTGTTAATTGGTCGCAACGGTCCCCGGTGGAACGAGGATGGGTTAATAAAACAGATATTATCAACGATATCAGTAGGACATGTCAACAAAACTGTTAGGATGTTATTCAAATTGGAAAATCGGATATGTTGCTTGACACGATATCGCAGAAGGTAGTTGGTCGCTACACCGAGGCAGCAAACATGTCTGAACACATGCCCACTTAATAGTTAACCGATTGACTTGCCGGTTGATAAGTGGAAGCTTTTGTTGGCACATCAACACTGACTTGTGGCTGCATACACCAACTAGGGCCTGAACGATACGCTGGTGCACCGTGCACGATACACAATATCCGTATCGCGATACGCTGCGATACACAATAGCGGTAGGCAAAACAATATTTGCGCCACCTTTGTGGGGCAGTAAACGTCCAGCGTAAACCACAACTGTTTGTATATCGATAACATATCGAGTTGTAACATGTAGCACGTGTATATCATCTGACTATTATCTATGTAAAATCTTTACACACTATTCTGTTTTCAATGCGCGCATGCAATTTGGACCTCATAGTTATGATTGATGACGTGACGTCTGCAGTATCGTTGCCTTGTCCGCGTTGGCACAGACATTAGTGAGAATCCATCGTATCGCGAAGTAGTGTATCGTTCCGGCCCTACCAACTACACAAGGATTGAATATTGACTAAATCTTGGAACTCGGAGAACGTTCTCACAGAAGAGTTGACTTTGCAACGTTTAGCATACATAAGGTGCGAAGACCATAGCTAAACTAGTCACCACGTTGGTGCCCGTGTAATTGGTACGACTGAACGAGGGCCTGATATGGAACACGTTATAAATGCAGCAATTAAGATAATTAACATGCAGGTGACATAGCTTAAATGCAACGTCAATTCTGTGGAACAAGTCAATGAATAATGTTGATAGAGCTTCAAAGCGATGTCTGTGTGAACTCGTCTGATATCATGGTCAATGCACCCTGCGGTTTGGCACGTCTTCGGTGTATGTCTTGAAGACAGATCATGTAAGGCTTCCTGTTTTTCACGGAAAGAGAGACGCAGAGCGTGGGAGACGCGTCATGCGTCATCATCACATGGTTTTAAGACCAGCGATTAGAACCACGTCCAACAACGTTGAGCATAGTTCGAGTGACGGCAAAGTTGGCATTCTTCGCTGCGTGGTGGCGCTGTTTACCCGGACTGGGACTTCACTCGGAGATCACGGCTCAATGTGAATGTGGCATTTGCGCCGTCTGCGTGTTTGACTTGTTCAAGCAGTTGACACCGTCGGTGAACGCGACGTCTGTTTATAGGACAAACAACGCTAGCACCTCGGCGAGTTCACAGGACGGGCGAAGACGTCTTCGGTGAGTCTTAATAAGGAAATAGCGCAGCTTATAGATTATATAATGTCGGCAGCGGTAGTCGAGCGGTAGAGCGCCGGACCGACCGTCGAATCCCATTACCGACAGCCGTTTCGAAACTTTGGAAATTTCGTTCACCCCATATTGCTTGTGTCTTTCGGAAAAGGAAATAGGGAAATTTCGTTCACTGCACATTGCCTGTGTCTTTCGGAAGAGACACGATGAATCGCTGGTTCCTTCTACCTAGTGACTACGCCAGTAAAAAATCCCACAAAGGGGGTACATGTGTAACCTGTCGTGGACTTTCTAACTCAAGAGAAGGACAACTCTGAAAACTATGTTCGACAATACTCTGGCTACATAATTATTATATACATGTGGCTAATTCAAAGTAATGAGGTAGAGATAAGAAGAAAAATATACTTTAGATGGTTATACGTTTACAATGGGCTCTCGGTTTATGTGACGCGTTGGATTTGGTCAAACTTTTCCATAAATGCGATATTCCTTATTCCCAATGGGGACATTAAAATGCAAACCAGAACGTTGTTCCCTTTAAGTGACTTTACCGTACGAGTCCTCCTTGCAACAAAACCCCGCCGCAGGTAAAATGTGCACATTGTAAAAGTAGCTGTAATTCCAGAGAAGGCGGTAAAATAGGAATTGACTGCTTTGTTGCCAATGACTATTTTCGTTTCCGTTTCTGTGTCAACTTATTATTTTCTAGAGATGTTCTGGTGTTTTGAAACAATGTCTTGTCAAAATCGCTTTTGCCTACACACCCTACATAATTTTGCTAGGTTTGATTATTGCCCAGGTGTCTTTGTTTAACCATCTCTGATTTCCTTAATCATGTCAGGGGTTTGTCATTTGCATGTATTACCCACGCACCTTGAGAGGTATTGTTGTCGGGGATATTGCCATGGCCATCCTTCGATCGAAACAGCGCACCATGATGTCACTCCGTATACTGCTTACGTTTTGTTGTGCCATGTATTAGAAACGGTTTCGTTTCCCTGGAGGCATCTTGTCCAGAAAGACTGGCTTCTGAGCTGCACCTTCTCAGTGTTGTTTCTCTAGGTACATAGACTCTAGGTTGAATTATACTTTACTTTACTCTACTCTACTCTTCTCTACTGTACTGTACTGTACTGTACTGTACTGTACTGTACTGTACTGTACTGTACTGTACTCTACTCTTCTCATCTCTACTCTACTCTTCTCTACTCTACTCTACTCTACTCTACTCTACTCTACTCTACTCTACTCTACTCTACTCTACTCTACTGTACTCTACTCTACTCTACTGTACTCTACTCTACTCTACTCTACTCTAATCTAATCTAATCTAATCTAATATACTCTACTCTACTCTACTCTACTCTACTCTACTCTACCCTACCCTACCCTACCCTTCTCTTCTCTACTCTACTCTACTCTACTCTACTCTACTCTACTCTACTCTACTCTACTCTACTCTACTCTACTCTACTCTACTCTTCTCTTCTCTTCTCTACTCTTCTCTACTCTACTCTTCTCTACTCTTCTCTACTCTACTCTACGCTACTCTTCTCTACTCTTCTCTACTCTACTCTTCTCTACTCTACTCTACTCTACTCTACTCTACTCTTCTCTACTCTTCTCTACTCTACTCTTCTCTACTCTACTCTACTCTACTCTACTCTACTCTACTCTACTCTACTCTACTCTACTCTACTCTACTCTACTCTACTCTACTCTACTCTACTCTACTCTACTCTACTCTACTCTACTCTACTCTACTCTACTCTTCTCTTCTCTACTCTACTCTATTCTACTCTACTCTACTCTACTCTAAAATTGAGTATGACTTCCCTAGAATTATGAACCAGTGGTCAGTGCGCGTGTGCGCGTGTGCGCGTGTGCGCGTGTGCGCGTGTGCGCGTGTGCGCGTGTGCGCGTGTGCGCGTGTGCGCGTGTGCGCGTGTGCGCGTGTGCGCGTGTGCGCGTGTGCGCGTGTGCGCGCGTGCGCGCGTGAGTGTACGTGAGTGTACGTGCGTGCGTGCGTGCGAGTGCGTGTGTGTGTCGGTCAACGACGGACGGCACGTTGGGTTAAAATATGTTGATATACGTTCACCTATCATAACAGGATATGATTTGAGGAACTCGCACGCCATAAGCAAGTTGTTTGTTCTAATGAAAATGGTCTTATCATTCCTACACTGGAGAGCTTCCCAGATTCACCTTGCTAGTGTGTTGTTTCTTGAAGAGTTAGTACGACATTGGTTCGGCTGACTGTTGTTGACAACTTAAGAAACATCTGGATATCTGTAAAAGACTGGACGCAACTGTCTCTTACGTTCCATTCTGAGATCGTCCATCTTTTAAATACAAATTCCCAGTGAATCGACCAGCCCCATGTAATATATGTTACTTTCCTCAACTCCACAGACTTTTTTTTCACAAAATATGCAAGTCTACGATTAAACGGCGCAAAGACGAACGATTATATCCGCATGTCATGTGTTTACTGTACCGCCGCTGGCTAGACCTGGCGATAGGTAATTTTGCAAAAAGCATAATTTTTCGAATAGCATTTTATTAAATACCAAAGTGGCATATATAGTAGGAAGTATGATCAAATAAGTAAATATTGTTCGTGTTGTACATTCTTAAAACAGTTAAATGACAGTTTAACTCAGAACGCAACTTCAACAGTATTTCAGAATATCGATCAAAATAAATGTCGTTAGCCACTATTACGCACAAACTTGAAAGGAACAAATGTCCAATCTACACCCTCTCATTTTCATCTATTCTAAGCTATTTTAACAAATAGCTCTATTTTTAATGTTTAAACATATAGCATATAAATACATATTTATCATAAATTTAATTCCTACATATATATCTTTAAAAAAGTCCACGGCGTGTGCACGTGTCTATAGCCTCTAAACATATCGAGAAAGCCAAAAATGCACTGCTGGTTATAGGTCACGTCTTTGGCATTGTCATCGAATGACGTGCACTTTCTTGTATTAATAATAATAATAATAATAAGATAACTTCTATTGCGCCTAAATCCTTGGAAACCAAGCTCAGAGGCGCATCAAAACAAAAGGGTTGGTCAATCTCAAAATCCATAAGTAGTTTTCCAGTTGTCAACAGATGTGTCAAGGCGCTAGGGAGCTACGGTGGATAAGCAAGGTTGTAAAGATACGTTTTTAAATGACGACGGAATTTTGTCATATTTTCAACTGATCTAACACTAAGAGGAAGCATATTCCAAAGAGTTGGTGCAGCAACAGAAAAAGCCCTAGTTCCAATGTTAGTGTTGACTCTAGGAACAAAAAGTAGGTCAGAACTAGATGATCGAAGCTGGATAGATTTTCTTACAGGAGTAAGCAATAAATGCAAATAAGATGGTTGCTTATTGGACAGTGCCTGGTATGTAATGGTACAGATCTTAAATATTATAGATATCGTACAGGAAGCCAATGCAAACACTTCAAAAGTGGCACAGAGCGAGAAGAACGAGGATATCTGTATTCTTGGTAACGTTTCAATTTGTCCAGTACATGCTATCCAGTTCAGACAATGCTACCACGTATGGGTTTTACTTGACCTGTTTTCGTACTGTAGCTAACACTGACAGTAGGGCTATAGTAGGCCCTATGTGCAAAGATCTTCGGCAATTGTACTTCCGGTCTTTGGCGTAATGTGCGAGTTTTCCGGAACCTTCACAGTACCGCCGAGCAGTTCATTTGTCTTGTGTTCCTCTTGTAGTTGAACATCCATTAGTGTTGTCATTTGTCGCTAATGCCTTGGGTGATATTAGAAAGCTTCTGACACCATGTGCCGACGAGAACAGTATAATTATGTCCACAAACACAATTCCGTTGACCCGCGTCGCACTAGTGTGCGGTTTCATCAAAGGCTGATTATAATCGAGTTATTGTTGGTCTATGCTTGAGATATAATTACCATACAAAGGAAATTACTGTGCGTTAGTAGGCTGACACGGTCCACATGCTAATCAAGGAACAATGGTCACCCGCGTACATCCAGTTCACCAATGCAGCGTTGGTGCAACTGGTTTTTGGACTGCAGTTGTCATTCCCATGATAAATACACATACCTTGACCTACAGGTGTAATCATGAACATGTAACAATTAGCGGTGAGCATGGATGGGCTTATAATAAATAACTACACTGGTAAGTGGTAACTATAGACTGTGTTCATAATTAGTAATGCATACGATGTATAAATGCATCGCTAGATATTATAATTAATAATTACAAAAAAATACAAACGCAAAACTACTGATTACGCAAAATAATTATTATTTCCCGTTCGAGTAGTCGTCTTAGCAATTATTGCACGCCTCTCTCTGTCCACAGGCACACAAACATGGATGGCCGTATCCAGCAGCTGACTCTCCGACACGACAACATCAGGTCGACGTCACAGAAGACGAAGGAGACGATCATGGAGGCTGTGGGCTGGCTCGAGAGCGAGAACGCGCAACTGCGCAACCTCAACGCCGACATCATGGCACAGATGCGCCGCCTTGCGGACACCAACGACCGGATCAAGCAGCAGCTGACATCTGCGCAGTCGCAGCAGCAGCAGAACTCGAGCCGCGTGACGTCACTGCAGGAGACGAACAACCGACTGAAGGCAGACCTGGAGGCGGTGGCGAGGAAGCACCGCGACGAAAAGCGACGTATCGAGGAGCGGGAGGCGCTGCTGCGGGAGGAGAACGCGGCGCTGCAGAGGCAAATCGACGCCCTCAAGGCGGACGTCGGCGAGATGGAGGCGGCGTTGGCGCGGGCGAGGCAGGAAGCCGACACGGCGACGGCGCAGCTGAGTCGGGCGCAGCGCCGCAACTTCAATGACCGTGACATCGAGCTGCTGCACGAGGCAGACGTGCTGCGGGACCAGCAGCGGCACGCCCAACGGCACAGCGACGAGGCGGACACCGCCAACGCCCGTCTGCAGGACGAGCTCGCAGGCGTGCAGGCCAATTTCGACGAGAAGGTCGCCGAGCTGCGCAACGAGAGTCGGCGCCACACGCTGCTCACGAAGGAGTTCAACTCGCTGCTCGACGAGAACAACAAACTCAAGCAGCAGATGAGGCGTCGCCGTCAGGGGGCGCTGCTGCTACAGCAGCAGCAGCAACAGCAGCAGCAGCAACAACAACAACAGCAACATCAACAGCTGTCTGTATCTCGCGGAGACGACACCGGCCGGAACAACGTGGACGTCGTCCATTCGACGGGCCGCCCCTCCGACTGTATATCAGAGCGCCTGCGCGCCGGAACTACGCTCAACCGCGCTCGCTCGATGTTCTCTCTGGGACAGCCTCTTGCTAGCCAATCAACGGTGCTCAATCAGCTCTCGCCGAGAAATAACGAGAAGAACACGTTCGCGCGAGAGTCGTCGTTCCTCTCGCGAGAGTCGACTTTCTTTCGTCACAAGAACGTCAACGGCCTGACGAAACCCGCCATCAATAACGGATCGACCGAGCCCACTTCTGGCACCAAGACAGAGGAAGTGACGCGAACGGAACCAACATCTGGCGGCAACTTGCCGGTTTTAACTAGCGCTAAAACTTGGCGTCCGTGACGAGGAATGTTGTCACACTGGTTCTAGTACATGACGTATGTTTTATTACATTAATGTGTATCATCCGCTGTCGCCACTACAAGCTCGAGTTAGTTACAATTCATCACGCGGAAGGGGTTGCTGCGAACGTTGTGTAGACCCGAATGTTGCGTTGACGTTGTTCCACTGAAGAACACCTGTCTACGTAGGCAAACTGGGCAAATTATGTTGCAGCTAAAGACAGCTGTCTACAACATTCTGTGCCTCAGTTAGTAGTCTTTTCTTCATAAATAAAGATTTTCGGGGAATCTAAAACAAGGGATTATCCACTCGACCGAGCGTTTTCTTCGTCAGTGGGCATTGTAAACGCCGATGAAGTGTTTCTGCTTTTGAGTCGACCATTGGAAGAGACATTGGCCTCTAAACCTACACACGCAAATTGCCTCTGTTGAAGCTGCATATTTATGCCTACGTGTGACCATGTCAGTTTAGGTACTATATTCGTGTACACATACGCTGTGATCGACCGAAAATAGATGAAAAGTAACTGTTATACACATATCAACACCACCGTGTAGGGTTCGGTTGTGAAGACAACGTAAATTCTGCTAAACATTCGCATGTGAAATTTGTTTTTAGACGTTGTTGCGCGCAAAATGACGCTATGCTTTTGGCCTGCTGCAAGACACAGTAGGTGTTATGATACTCAATCAAGGCAACTGTGATATTCATATAAGTTATGCTCATGACAGTGATAATTTGTAGTTTTGTATCTTATTGTTCCAGGCATTTGTAGTTAACCAGTCATCCGTGCTTTATTTGTTGATTTACTATTTGTCCTATCACAAACTATACACAGCTATTATTGTATTATATACAAAACATTATTAATTGTTATAACATACATCTGAGCAACTGTTTGAACGCAAATGTTTGCTTTATTAAAACAAAGATACTTTGTATTCTTAATGTACTTGTCAACAATTCTCGTTATTTTACTCTACATGTTCTGGTTAGGTCAATAATCTTATTTTAAATGGGTTTCGAATAATCCGGATTAAATTACTTGTGATAAACTAACATTACACGGACACGATACTGAGGACAGCTCTACACATTCCACACACTGCCAACGAGCAGGTGACGTTATTTAGAAACATTGAAGATGAGGAGATTATGTGGAAACAAAATGTTTCTTGATATATTGAATATGAAAATATTGATACTGATGCATAAGAAGAATTCGAGGGCGTTTGGAGGAACGTATAGAACCTAATCGCTTTACATGTCAAAGTTCTGGGCATAAGATTCGGGCAATACAAAGTTTGTTTGAGTCATGTCTCTTTAACTGAGGACCTGAAAGGACCACCATGTCAGTGCCGGGGCGCCGAGAGTCTTGGCAGGATGCTCTGAAATAGGCAGCACACTAATTAACTAATCTAAATACATGTCGTTCTCTTTTCCTTGAATTTCCGGGGACAAGAGAACAACATATGTTTAGACCTCGTCCAATTAGTGTGCCAATTAGTAATGGATTACTGTTTATCTTTCTCAAAAGACCACATATGAAATTCTACACAAGTAGTCACGTCATAAAGCGTACCAAGAACTAGAACAAAGAAACGTCGACAATATGGAAAGGTTGGCAACGGCTAACTAATCTCCTGAGTGCAGAGCATATCTTAAAGTGAATTCTAACGAAATAGCCCTACTGCGACTCCTCACGTGTTCACTAAACACCACATTTACAGCTCGGGAAGAGCATTCTTATATTGTACACCAGGTACAGAAACGACCTGCATACTGATTCAGGCGACCTTGTCTATCCAATGAGACGCCATGTTATCTGCAACGACAAAGGCTCGTTCAGAAAATACGTAACTTTGGTCTCTGCTTCGTTTTGTCGCTACTATTGCGTTGCTAGCTTTATCGTAGGGCAGAATGTGACATTTTAGTCCTGGCAGTAATTTTAATCTAGCGTAAAGCGTAATTACACCGAAACACAAAGACCGTGTCAACAATGGTGGATAAATCATAATTAAAACCTGAAGTGGCCCCGTTACCAGAGTGTATGCATCAAATGAAATGAAGGTACATTAGGTTAATCACATGTTCTCACCAGCCATACCTAACCATAATTTGTTCTCTCGGTCAGGGTATATAGGGCGGGTTGTGACGTGCAGGTTGTAGAATCAGGAAAAGTAAATTAGTTTTAATGACAACAAGACAACGAACATAACTATCCTGGTCACACACATATTTACATTTGTAAACAAAAACAACCATTAAACAAACTGCAATTAACACGTTTAGCAGAATAACATTAAAAACAATATTACCTTCGCTGTGGTGCGCAAACATTCACAGTTAGCAAATGAAAAACCACGTCCCGACAATCAATTAAAGCCTTAATTGTTATATGATACTAATCTTATTAATACTAATATAATTATAATGAGCCATAAATAGTGCCATGGTACGTTATTTGTACATGGCCTAGTCTGACCATTTGTTTAACAGAATCAAGCGGCTGTGTATTGTGTAACAGCGGTTCACCTACAGTAAGTGCGGCAGATCAGCGTTGCCATTGCCACCACTTCACCAATGTTTACCGGATGTGACAAAGTCTTTATTTCACCACAACCGCGGAATCTAATCACAAACTTCTATCTACCTGTAAATGCAGATAGTTTGTATCGTATGCGATACGCGAAACAATGCTAACACACAACTTTACACACTGGCATGCAATTGCTTGCCGTCCACTTCCGTCGGACCTGACAACGGAAGCTTGGTCGGCGAGGTGCATTTCGGAAAAAAATTGAACTACGAAAAACAGCCAGTACTAACACAGTCTCTAGCTTCTTTCCATTTTATTGTCTACCTCTTCTTCGACCGGACAACTAATGTTAAGTGTGCGAAAGAAACAATACATTATTACTTTGGTTTTTAGTTGTATTTATAGTATATCGAATGGGGAAGAAGGCACACACCGACGGCAAACAACTAGTCATGTACTTTAGACAGAAACAACATTTGAAGACGGCGGGTTAGCCATAGTGGAATATGCAAGTCGGCTACCCAACCTCAAAACTTCTGTCTGGAAAGGGAGTAGGTCTGACTTACCAGGTGCTCCCAATAGTAAAAAAAGTGTTTACTCTCCTCCAAACCACGGTACCTAAATTGAATTACAGCGATCCATTTTATGTTAACATCCAATAATTAATTATGTCAACGTCCAAAATGAATTATGTCATAGTCCAAAAATAAGTCGCAGCGTCGTCAACTTGAATACATCCGACGTGTCGTCTCTTTCCGTCGAACTTCGCGAACGAGACGGTTATTTCCTATTTGCTGATTGTGACATCTTCAATATATGAAATTGTTCTGGTATAATACTTGCGTCTGTTATTTTTAATGTCCTCTGTCTTTGCGTTGAGCATTAAAGGGCTTTATTGTTACTCCAAGCGACTTCGTTTATATGGTTACTCCAAACGACCTTGTTTATATGGTTACTCCAGTCGACCTCGTTTATATGGTTACTCCAGGCGACCTCGTTTACATGGTTACTCCAGGCGACTTCGTTTATATGGTTATTCCAGGCGACCTCGTTTATATGGTTACTCCAGGCGACCTTGTTTGTATGGTTACTCCAGGCGACCTCGTTTGTATGGTTACTCCAGGCGACCTCGTTTGTATGGTTACTCCAGGCGACCTCGTTTATATGGCTACTCCAGGCGACCTCGTTTATATGTTTACTCCAGGCGACCTCGTTTATACGGCCAATACACTTTTTATAATCTGAATGCTTCGTTTATTTTTCGTGTTCAAAACATTCAAATAGTAAACACTTTTTCGGACTGATTCAACGCGATTTGTCTGGCAGTATACCTTCAACATACGCAGACTAGTCTTAAGAATATTATATTAAATAATAGAAAGAACGAGGAACAGACCGTGCTTTTAACAAAAACAGATAGTTCACCATAAAACGACGTAGTGGTGGCCGCATGGTCATGATACCCGACGTAAATTAAAATAATGACCATCGTTATGATAATCTACATACTCAGTTCCATGTAGCCACATCGGTTTCCTTTATACCCACCCGGCAGCTCGTTCTACTACAGTACGAGCTGTGACATCCTTTATACCCACCCGGCAGCTCGTTCTACTACAGTACGAGCTGGGACATCTTGGTCGCTAGTAACAAGAACTATCTGAATATTACGTTCCAGGATATAGAGCGCATCAGACGAATCTCCGACGAGCAAATTAAATTATGAACCACTACGCACACTCTTGAAACCACACAAACAGTCAACATGACCTATCTGTTCGATTGACATCACGGACTAGAATAAATCAATTGGTTTGCAATAGCTTAGCAACCGAACAACAACTGAACAACAACCGAACAACAACCGCACAGCCGCACAACAACAACCGCACAACCATGCAGCAACAGCACAACATCCACAACAACCGCACAACCACCGCACAACGATCGCACAACATCCGTACAACAACATCTCAACAACCGCACAGCGCCCTCACAAAAACTCACTATACCACACTACAATCGCATTACAATCACATCACTACAGCACACCAGCCGCACCACAACAACACAACAGCCGCACCACAACAACACAACAGCCGCACCACAACAACACAACAGCCGCACCACAACAATACAACAGACGCACCACAACAACACAACAGCCGCACCACAACAACACAACAGACGCACCACAACAACACAACAGCCGCACCACAACAACACACCAGCCGCATCACAACAACACAACAGCCACACCACAACAACACAACAGCCGCACCACAACAACTCAACAGCCGCACCACAACAATACAACAGACGCACCACAACAACACAACAGCCGCACCACAACAACACAACAGACGCACCACAACAATACAACAGCCGCACCACAACAATACAACAGACGCACCACAACAACACAACAGCCGCACCACAACAACACTACAGCCGCACCACAACAACACAACAGCCGCACCACAACAACACTACAGCCGCACCACAACAACACAACAGACGCACCACAACAACACAACAGCCGCACCACAACAACTCAACAGCCGCACCACAACAATACAACAGACGCACCACAACAACACAACAGCCGCACCACAACAACACAACATACGCACCACAACAACACAACAGCCGCACCACAACAATACAACAGACGCACCACAACAACACAACAGCCGCACCACAACAACACAACAGCCGCACCACAACAACACTACAGCCGCACCACAACAACACTACAGCCGCACCACAACAACACAACAGACGCACCACAACAACACTACAGCCGCACCACAACAACACAACAGACGCACCACAACAACACTACAGCCGCACCACAACAACACAACAGACGCACCACAACAACACTACAGCCGCACCACAACACCACTACACAACATATATTTGTAACGTTTTAACGAGATACTAAATACAAATGGCTGATACTATGTAACCACGGTGACATTAAAATTGAAGATTGACATATAATCTTGTGTAAACTAATCTAGTTATGATATTAAACAGTATATTATTAAATTGATTTCTGTATTGATAGTACTTACGATTGTGTACGCCCAGATATATGACGCAAGTATAACTGATGTCTGGTTTAGCTAGTGAAGCTCCCGCCAGCACGACTTATATAGGTATCGCAAGGAAGGGCAAAGTTCATTGGACTCAGCAATAGGTTACAGACACAGCAATAGGTTACAGATACAGCAACAGGTTACATATACAGCAATAGGTTACATATACACCAATACGTTACAGATACAGCAATAGGTTACAGATACACCAATAACTCTTGGCAAAACATTATGTTTCCAATGACAACACGGTAAAACAACCACACTTGTGAAGCAGTACAATTTCCCGTCAAGAGCGACGTAGGGAATACATTACTGATATTATAATTGGGTACGAGTTGGGACTTTGTTAATGTCTCACTCGTTAATACTTACGTCAATATGTTGTGAAAAAGCAATGTTTATACACGCATGCACACACACACATGCAAGCACGACCGCACTACCGCACGCCACACCATAAGTATAGATGTACTACGAACCACACACCACACACCACACACCACACACTACCCGCACACGTCCACGCACGCACGCACGCACACAGGCACGTACACACAACTGAACATTAGCGATATACATGCATATACACACATTACGTTGAAGGTAGTTGGCAGGACGCGCAGCGGACTTTGTTGAGCTAGAATGAAGTAAATACTGTTCGTCGCGCGCGAATAAACCACAAACCGGAAATTGAAATATAATATTTTGTTCTATGGGCATAGCGTAAAACGTAAGCATGACGACTCTACTTGTGCCACCAGGATCTATAATTGTGCAAAAACCTAACCTTCCGCAAACGTATCACTATTAGTTTATCTTCAGACAACCGCGACACTTAATCGCATTAAACAAATCGAGCCGACGAGCCACCGAAGTTATTTTGTAGGCTGGACATTTTAGTAACCGCTGGGAGTGCTATTGTTGTTCCAGCGATGGTATGCGACATGGCCCCGCATAGAATATGGGCTATTAATTTACAGGTGGCAGCTTAATTTGTTTGTAGCATTAACAGACCAACGGAATGGCGTGCGGTTTAGTGGGCATTGGTATGACGGAATAAAGAACTAAATTTAACACATGACGCCGCTGATATTATCAAGTTTGCCTGGTACGAAAATAACGCTCAAATTTTAACCTGCAAAACAAGAGCACAAACCCAAAACGTCAGCAGACACGTTTTGCCGTTTTTATTAATTATATTTGTAAAAGTACCTGTTATTTAACACACTGTTACAGCAAGCGAGTGCAGACTACACCGGAACAGCAACGAGGTATTTATACTGCTGCCGTCATCTCTTTCCGAAGTTCGACTTCATATAGCAATATATAGTTACACATTTGTTGCTAAAGTAATGCAACTACTGGAAGCCACTGTGTACACTCGCCAGCTCATTGATTGCGTACAACCCCTTCGGCTAGTATTTATATATTATAAAACAATACGGTTCTCTGTCTGTCAGTTTTGTGTGTATGTAGCTGACATTTTGTATACGATCTGGATATCGATTCTAGGGACTCGTTGTGGTGGTTCGTAGACTTACATTTTTGGGAAATTCGTTCGGAACGATGGGGATCTCGGGGGGGGGGGGGTCACACACATATGACTGCCCCCCAAGCAACACCGGGTAACTCGGCTAGTGTTTCCTAATGCATTCCCAAAATAACATAAGCCATAGTACTGCGTGTAACGTTTGTTCAGGAGAAGAACTTGTGAATGTGGAGAAGACAAGCAAGTGGCTGTCCAGTGAGGTTTGACTGCGTCTGTCGGCGAGAACATCCAGTATTATGACATAATGTGCAAATAGCCAATCTAACGAAGCGTCGATGGTGTCTTTATAATTATTAGTTTTGACGCAGTTCCGATGCGAATACAATACTTCGATGCATCCGTGTCAAATAATAAATCACAAGTACCTTTATTATTTCACCAGACCCCTTTCGGAGCATAACAAACCACTCTACAAACTATCACAGATTATATGTTTCGAATATAACAAATGTCATGTACCTAATAACATAACAACTCTGTATAGGTGTGATAATCGGGGATAGGTTTACTGTTACAATACAATTGCAGTAGCGACTACCTAGGAAAACCAGTCCCTATCCATAATGTAAGGGTGGCGTCGTTGGGTGGTCTTGGAGCCTGGTGATTCCCAAAATTAGAAATCTCCGGATGACGTTAGTTGGTGATATATCGGTAAATAAGTAAAATTACAAAATAAAATTGAAAAGCACGTTTATGAAGATTGTTTTTTTGTGACATAAGTAGCGCTGCTGATCTGTTTGCCAACTACCGTTCCTTTCGATTGTTCAATATAGCTTACTATCAGCGATAAGTATAATAATAAAATGTATTATTGATGGTAGACTATCGTCACATCGACTATCGCGATGCATCGATAGATCGGTGTATCGTTACACTCCTAAATACGCTGAGACTCGCCAAAGAGATCCAATTGCACCCCCCCCCCCCCCCCCCCGAGAGGCTACCCCAAAAGTCCAACGTTGACGCTCTCCATAAACGTCCAATTGCACATCCCCGTGAGGTTCCTAAAAAAACACCTTGAGGCTCACCAAAAACCTCCAGTTGCTCCCAAAAATTCACCCTCTTCCCTAAATATTGGGGGCTAGTCCTATCGCCAGCCACCCCCCCGGTTCCAACGCCTTAGTGTTGCTTCAAATAATAGACTTATTGTAAGAGCTCATTTATTCAACAAGTTTGAGCGTGCACAGTAGTTCGCCCGTTGTCCACCAGTAGTCGCACTCGTACACGGTCACAGGCGATTAGTCTTAATTATTCACACAGATGGCGCTAGTTTCAACGTGCTTAGATCGGTTCGATAGAACACGTGTAGGCTTACGTGTAATCAAGAAGTTACATATATACGTTATCGTTACAGTGTGTGTGTGTGTGTGTGCGTGCGTGTGTGTGTGCGTGTGTGTGTGTGTGCGTGCGTGTGTGTAAGTCCGTGGTCACGTGGTGTAAAGCCATCCTCGCGAGACAAGGACGCTGTTGACTACATCGATGTCGGTACCCCCATAGGCATATCCACTTGTCGAAACGTGGATTTATCGCTGGACACGTTAACTAGTGATCTTACGGTGTTTTGAGGTTTGGTGTTTTAGAACCTTTTTATAGACACAGCTAGCCTGCTATTTATTACATATCGTCGCTGTTAGAACTGATGAGGACAAGCATTTCCTGGATTTTGTTTTGAAGCGTAGTGTAGTCTCTTAGCCTATCACACCTTGTTTACGAGGGTGTGTACTGCCAAAACGCCAACGTCGATTCCATCCGACGGTTATTATATCTATATTATATACTGGTATACGCAACCTTTTCCGAATGTATGTATTTGTGAGTTGCTTCAATTTTTACAAGCGGAATTGCGCGGCCGACTAACAACACATATCTTACTTATACCAATAGGGCCTGAAAGCTACTTTATTTAATAGATAAATGTTTTTAATATTAATATCATACGTATTTTATTAGTTCATTTAATAACTGTTTTATTTATCTATTTATTAAGGTGAACACATGAACAGGTCCAATATGACACGTGACTTCTCATCATAATTACCATATTGATACTACTGATATGTACACGCCGACATTATGGTTGGCCAAATCTAGGGAAGAACAAAGGTACGTTTTCGTGTCCCATCTACCCTAAGAGATATATATATAGGGAGAGAGAGGGGGAGAGAGGGGAGGAGAGAGAGAGGAAGGAGACAGAGAGGAGAGAGAGGGAGGAGAGAGAGGGAGGAGAGAGAGGGAGGAGAGAGAGAAGAGAGAGAGGGACGAGAGAGAGGGACGAGAGAGGGGGGGGGGGGAGAGAGAGAGAGGGAGGAGAGAGAGGGGGGAGAGAGGGAGGAGAGAGAGGGGGGAGGAGAGAGAGAGGTAGACAGAGAGAGAAACACAAAACGTAAACAGACACCTTTTGAAATTTGTATTAATTATGTTACGTGTAAAACTCTTTTTTTTAATTAAAACCAGTCGCACGTCATATATAAATAACTAATCATCTAACATGAAAATAATTTAGTCCATACACTACAACAAAACTGTGTACATTGTAAAACATGACAATATCACAGAAAGCTTCCTTAGACTTATTGCAGATATGGCGAAGAATACAACAGTTAATTCAACTGTTATTCTCCTAAACAGGCATGTAACATAACGGAAATGGAAATTTGCAGTACTAAAGTCTACAGATATAGCGACAGTTTGACTTGTTCCGTGAGCCAGCACGGTCAAATAGGCAATACAGAAACAAAAACATCAATAATGCAAATACATTCCTTGTGATTGTCGCCTTGAATAATGCGCCTTTGATGGCGCATCCTTTAAAATGCCCACATATTCCTAACAAATAACACACAAAAGTAATTATGATAATGTCAATAACGTTTCTATGCCGTGAGTTAAACTGTCTTCGGCAACTATTCCGCTGCCGATGGCGTCAACTACCGGTGTGACTATTTCTTGGATCCCTGCGAATGGTGAAACAACATAACATGCACAGGTAGGATACAGCAACAACGGGTCATCTGTGCCACGATAGGCTGGACACACAGGCTCCAACGACTGGTCGAAGTAAACAATTGTACGAACACACCGAAACGTGCCCTAATTGTATTACACTGTTGAACTACACCTTGAGACGAGCAACAGCCACGTGCAGTGAATGTAGTTGCCAAGTAACATCGTCGAAGTAACAACGTCGCCCTCTGGCGACTAGGTCTAACATCAATAAATGGCCAGTGAGAGATGCACAACAGACAATGCCGTGAGAGTTCACACAAACCAAAGACTGGCAAATAATTGGTAAGATTGATAGCATAAACCACTAAGAGGTTAATGCTAATGTCATTGAGGTTTTAATGACATAAATTAATACATGCTATTTGTATTATAGCGGGTACAATAGACATTATGTGCTGAAACTCAAACTCGTTACAAAAGTGCGATTATGAGATCAACCAAACCGTGCTTTAAATTGTTGTTTTGTCGTGGTCCATTCGTGTGCATGGTTGATCTTCAAATGATAACACAAACCCGTCGGTCAAAAACTGTCACACAGTGAACATTTGGATACAGTTGCCGAAGACAATTATTTAAAGATATATTTTGGCACATAACTCTGGACACTGTAGTCGGAGCATTTTTGTTGTTACGACTGCGTCTCCCATTTTCGCCGGGAAATAGTTTATCAATGGACGGGTTTTGATCTCCATCTGGCTAAATCGACGCGTTTCCATACAAATTGACGACCACCTGCACGATACGATAAGTTTACCGAGGCACTGGCGGAAGTTTCCTACCGGGAGAGACCAACGCGTTGGACGGTTCCGGTTTTGGAAGAGACAGGTGTCCTGGCGCTGCTCTCTGCGCAGATCTATCAATTAGATTCAGGTTGATGAGACGTATACGTTCGCCCTCTTCAAGCCCAGTCAGAGTCTTCGAATTGCTGCGGACCGGCCACGTCTCGTTGGCGAGCGAAGCACGACCTCGCAGCTGTGATTTGATAGTCTCGTTCTCCACCACTAGCTTGTTGTAACTCCGCTTCAAACCCATGAATCTCTTCAGCTGATTCGACAACTCCGTCTTCACCTCGTTCAGGCGCGCTTTCGTGTTGGTTGTTTCTTCTTTCAGTGAATTGTTAAGTTCATCCGTGTCTCGTTTTTCAGACACCAGTTTCGCGATTTCGCTTTCCATGCTGTTGATCTTCCGCAAGAAATCTACCTTTTCTTCCGCTAGTAGGCGAACCTCTGCGCCAGCGTTGGCGTTTCCAGTGGATGCCACTTGAGTGCGTAACTGTCTCACTTCCCGTTCCAAGTCTCGTCTCGTTTCAGCAAGCATTTCGTCGGCCTTGATCCGAGCATTCCACTGGTCAAGCGCCTGTTCCTTCAGCCGTTCGTTCTCCTTCAGTAGCGTGTCCAAGCGTTGTTGCTGTATGATCGTGTCGTTCTCCAGTCGTGTGTTGATGTTTTCCAGTTGAAGGTTGGCGGCCATCACGCGCTCCAACTCAGCTCTCATATGAGCTATGGTGTCCCGCGAACGCTCGTTCCGCCCTTCGAAGTAATCTAGCCCACGGAGGATGCCGTCTCTCGCCACTCTGTCTCTCTCGTGCAGTTCCCCGCCGTCCTCGTCGACAACTACCGACATCTTGTGGATGGTGCACGTCTCATCGTCCAACCGCCCCGCAGCGCTGTACACGCCGCTGTCACGTGGTAACGCCGCGCACGCGCCCTGTTCTTCCGGCGACGGAAGTGACCAGTGTTGCATGTCTGGAAGTGACGATTCCTCCGTGGAGAGCGGCAAGCGGTCGGTGGAACGACCCTTGCTGGTGTTTCTGTTGAGTTGCGAGTGCCGCTTTCGAGTCACCGGCTTGGACATTCCGGCTTGGCTCGGTGGATGTGGATGAAATTTCATGCGAATCTGAAGCAACGGAAATACGTGTTATTAACCTTTGCTACTGCAATGTGGTCATTTAGGTTCTTAATGGTATGTATGGCATATCTCGTAATTTTAAGGCAGGAGCTATGTATAGATCAAAACATTAACATATATAAATGTGTTGTTTTATAAATGTTGTAAATAAATATGCTTTACCACAACACGAACCAAAGACTTGTTTATTGAACAGCTATTGACGAACAATCAAACTTCCGCAGTGACAGAGAAATCACACAGAGGGACACCTAAGGTCTATAGCACAATGAGGACATTGGTACGCTCGAAGGAGTACAACACAGAGCAGCTAAGTTTCGTCATTCCACAACTGGGATACCTGATTATGAAGGAGGCTCTGATAGAGAGTGGTTTTACAACACCACACACACAATGAAGCTAAGAGGAGACCAACCAGAAATTGTCAAAATATCCAATTGGTTGCAGGGATATTGATAGCTACATTTTCTTCAAACTTAAATAAGATAGTAGAACTTGAAGGCACAAACAGTATCAATAAAGGAATAGCTTCAAATGAATATGAGAAAGTACAGATTCTACCTGAGGATAATAAACGGAAAAAAACGTTAAATAAATTTAATGGTTACCTAATAATTGATTTACGCTAGCAACATGAACATGTTTAACATTGGCATTATATCCCTGAAGGGTGGGATTAGGAGCTATACACAGTTGACCAATTGTTGGACTCTCGATAACCCAGTGGCTTTCATGCTCACTTGCCAACAGCTTGTTGTTTTTGACCGCAAACGAAAATGTGCATTCAAGTCCGCAGCCATTACAGTATTGTGCCGGTCGTTCTATTAACATCGCCAATTGGGACCGAACGTAACCCACATACAATAGCCTTGCATCGCGGCATGACAACCGACACGGCACAAACTACAGTCGATATGTTGGAATTGTGCCAAGGTAACAAATCTGCAATATCAGCGATAACAAGCTCTCACATTGAACCCATCAATCAGATCATGAAAACATGATGCAATCTGAGAAATGACAAATATTGACATTATGGCCCCAAAAATTGAAATCCCAAGTATTTGTACTTGTATTTGGTATTCATAGTTGGTGTATTTGGCCAAATATATACAAAATACAGCACCTTGTGTTTGACCTGCTCAAACGTATGCATACATGCTATATCCACGATTTTTCATTGAAAATTACATGTACACTATAAAACACCAATAATACTTTACTAAACAAATCATATTACAAACACATATTTGGCATTTGCATCTGCCTATTTGTGTTTGATCATACGTATTTTTACTAACATTTGTATTTGAAATTTGTATTTGCCTATTTCTGTTTGATCAAGTGTATTTGTACTAGCATTTGGGAGGGAGGGAGCGAGCGAGCGAGCGACCGAGGGGGGAGGGAGGGAGGGAGGGGGAGGGAGGGAGGGAGGGAGGGAGGGAGGGAGGGAGGGAGGGAGGGAGGGAGGGAGGGAGGGAGGGAGGGAGGGAGGGAGGGAGGGAGGGAGGGAGGGAGGGAGGGAGGGAGGGAGGGAGGGTGGGAGGGAGGGAGGGACATACAGACAGACAGAGAGGCATGCATGCATATACATACATACATATATACATGCATGCATGCATGCATACATACATACATATTTACATACATACATACATACATACATACATACATACATACCTACATACATACATACATACATACATACATACACACATACATACATACATACATACATGCATACATATACACACACATACATACATACATACATACATACATACATACATACATACATACATACATACATACATACATACACACACACTAACACACACACACACACACACACACACACACACACACACACACACACACACACACACACACACACACACACACACACACACACACACACAAACAAACACACACACACACACACACACACACACATACACACACACATACATACATACATACATACATACATACATACATACATACACACATACATACAGTTAGACAAACATACACACCGACAGACATACAAACATAAAGGTATATGAATATGCAAGTGAAGTACGGATCTGTCCCGTACGTGGACCCACACCTTGCTGCCCTTGACGATGATCTCGGCCGGCTGGGGGCAAGCGACGGCGACAGACGACTGGTCGCTGTCGTCACTCGTCGCACACGACGTGTCATCCTCGTCCGTCCGCGGACTCGCCATCGGAGACTCGTCTGTGGCGGACAACGGAAACAGAGAATGACGTCAGACAAGTCATGTTTAAGAGGAATCAGGAAACATTTAAATAACAGTTGAGAGTATACACAATTAGTTTATTGTAAATCGAAAACAATCACTGAGCAAAAACTATTTAAACCTTTAAAAGTGCATACATAAGAGTAAATTTCAAATAATTCAAATGGGACTGGAGACTCCAGCCAAGATCCAAACTGATCGCTGGCGGTGGAGCCACCCTATATGTATATACACATCCTTAGAAACCTAATGATCTTCGACGGATAATTTCGTGCAAAAATCACGTTTTCTAATAATTACTATTCCATCATTAATCCAAAGAAATTTGTATGTCCATTAATATGTTTGTACTATATCTGTTCAACCTATCCCTCACATCTGGAAGGGTACCATCTGACTGGAAACTTGCTAAGGTGTCAGCTATATTCAAACAAGGGTCTAAGCTGGACATTGGTAACTATAAGCCTATTTATGTGCTCCTATCATCAGTAAACTGTTAAAGAAACTTGTTCATCAACAGCTGTATACATGTCTTACGGATAATAACAATCTCTGTTCCAACCAATCCGGATTCTGACAACGTCATTCGACTCAAACCAGTCTTCACAACATCATGGAGGATACTTACCAATCAACAAACTGTAGTGGTCTTGTTGGACTGATTGCTTTAGATCTAAGGAAGGCATTTGACACTGTGAATCACAATATACCCATGGACAAATTATCATACTATGGAATTAATTCTGATTGGTTTAAATCATATCTTTCAAACAGAACTCAAAGTGCCACCATAAATGGACAATCTTCAGAATATCTATATGTAGATACAGGTGTTCCTCAGGGTTCTACCCTTGTTATTTCTTGTATATCTAAATGACCTACCAGTAGCTCTAGATCACTGTAGAGTAAACATGTGTGTTGACGATACTGCATTCTATACTCCAGACAACATTCATGATATCACCCATATTCTTCAAACAGATCTATGCAATGTTTGTAACTGGTTAGAAGCCAACAAACTCACTCTTCACATTGGTAAAACCTCATGTATGCTATTGTGTTCAAGACAAAAACGTAAACATCTAAATGCTCCAACTCTAGATCTATCACTACAAGGTCAACAAATTGAACAGGCTGAATCCTATAAATATATTGGTGTCACTGTTGATCAGGATCTCACATTTAACACACATGTAGAAAATGTTATACATAAAATCAACAGGTCACTCGGTGTATTGAAACGTACTAGTTCATTTATTCCTCTCTCGAGTCGGGTTACATTATATAACACTATGGTATTATCTCATCTGGATTATTGTAGTATTCTATGGGATGTTTGTTCAGATTCTAACATAACAAGACTTCAGAAATTATAGAATCGAGGAATGCGTATTATCCTGGGGTGCCATCACAGGACCCACGTCTCTGATATGTTAACATCTCTAAAATTATTAAATGTTCGTCAAAGATGTATACTTCTGAAATGTACTATTATGTACAACATTGTAAATGGTAAAACTCCAAATTATCTTAAAAAGGTAATTCCTGGCATATCTCATAGTTATTGTACAAGATCTAAATCATCCAATAATATCTTCCAAACCCATAGTCACCAAAAGTCTCTAAAATACACTGGCACATCATTGTGGAACAACCTACCATCTAAAGTTTAAAAAAAAAAACTTTTGCCAGTTTCAAAAATCAATGTGTTCTGTATATCATCGGTAAACAATATGTATCAGATATTAATGCCTGTCTTTCATATTGTAAATATGTTCGTTTTAAATATCATACCACATTCTCATAACTTGATTACGTGTTGTGGCATCATCACTTTGGGGTCTTTTTAACATCAACAAAATGCTTTATTCATTATTCTTCAGTATTATATTTCCATCCAGTATACCTGCTCACTTACTTTTACATACATAATTTATTATATTGTTTACATATGTTAAGTATGTATTATGTTTTTATCATAACGTATGCATGTCACCACTACGAAAACAGTTGTAACTGAATGTAGTCTGTGAATAAATAGATTGTATCTTGTACTAAATAATATTTCTATGAATTAATATTACAGTATATTTCGACTTATATACAAATTTATAATTAAAAAATTGTCTTTACATGATCGCATATAATACAATATGGCATATGCCACGAATTCATGTTGAATGTAGGATTTAATAAGTTGTGATATAAGACATTTCGGAGAAAAAACTTTGAAGTGAACTTAGTGTGATCGAGCACGCATAGTGACGAGTATCGTACATACAGGCATTTTAAAAGAACTGGACGTAGGGCCTAAGGGCCTAAGTGATTTTTATTAAACTTGTTCCACATATCAAAGATCAACATGACGATCAATATGATGGCATTTGCGATGGTCCCGTTATTTTATGAAACAAGACGTTAGGTTTTCACCTGTGCCCCGATCTCGACTTCCTTCCCTGGCTACGATCGGGATCGGCAACTAAGGGAGTTAGCGGTGCGCGTGCAGAAACTCTATTATTTGGCTGAACCAGTTGTCAGATGTTATTAAGTGATACACCTAGCGATTACCAGCTCTATGAACAATTGCTAATTTCTCAACAGTGTCGTATCATCTCGTGGTGGAGAGACCGAGTGGAGAGACCGAGTGGAGAGACCGAGTGGAGAGACCGAGTGGAGAGACCGAGTGGAGAGACCGAGTGGAGAGACCGAGTGGAGAGACCGAGTGGAGAGACCGAGTGGAGAGATCGAGTGGAGAGATCCAACCTTCCGAAAATTAACAAAGTTACTTCAGCTTCAGGGGAACTGGAACCTCAAATCATTCGATTCACAGTCCGATGCTCTTCCAAGGCACTATCAAAAATAAGCAACCATCATATTAATCTAGCAAGAATCTAGCTTACAATTTATCCCGAAAGTATATGCATTTATAAGCCCATGTTGTGTACACTTGTATTCCCGTCCATGCCTATACCTGTGACGTCATGCCTGGTGTCATCATTATATTGTGCGCGTACAGTGTTTCCTGGAAAGCGTCGGCAATTCTGTAAACTGTCAACGAACAGAACTGCTGCACCCATAAGTATTAATTAATATCCATAGTTCATACATAATGAAGTTAACAACATAATATGAGTAAATATCGCTGAGCCTTGTCTCTTTATGTATGGCGTTGTTTCAATATTCGCCTTATTATGAATCACTGACCGTGATTAGGTCAGACACAACAGGTGCAACAAAAACGTGGGCGGCGCAAATCAGAATATTTAAACATGATTCACTGTCATATCGTTTATACAAAACAATACAACATATGTATTATGTATATTCTAAGAGGCGATTAGCCCATTTTTTAGGCATATAGGCTCGGCTTTCGTAAGTATCCGCGACGCATGCTAAATGAGATCATGTACATCTATGATTTCCCTGTGTTTCCCTGACTTCGTCAAGTCCTCTTCTCCCTGTCCTTGTGAAGCTTACGACGACTGATAACTCATCTTAATCATGTCTTGTTTGCGTGACCACCGGGTAGTGGCTATGTAATTATGAGAGAACATTGGATGATGATATATACTAATTAGAGAACGGTTCGCCGGACGAGAGGCGGCATGTGCGCTGGAGGCAATCACCATAACAGTGATAGTGTGACTCATTGACGACTGCCGTAATTCCGATTAGCGTCAGACTGCGACGGTGTATCATCGGCAGAACTGGAGCCGCGCTCTCATTAGAAACAGGACAATAACCAATTTGGTCGCGTACTATATTTCATTCACATACCTTGTTGTGTAATGGCTGTGTCGCTAACAACGTTATACTGTTTATACTGAATACCTCTTTCTCCCCTCTCCTTCTATCTCTCTTTCTTTCTGTCTCTCTCCCTTATTCCTTCCATCCCTTCCCCCTCACTCTCTGTCTTTATATATTTCTCTCATTTTATATTCCCTCCGCCTCCCTCTCATCGTGATCTCCTGCCTCTATCTTCTCATCTCTCTTGTCTTCATCTTATTTACCCCCCTCTCTTTCTCTCGTTCACCTAAATATCATTGTGTGTATGCCTGTATGTATGCACGTATACGTGTACGCACGTATGGGCATTAAATCTAGTGTCTCGTCCACATAACAGGCGCATCTGCGACGAATTAAGTTATTAGCACTAATTAGTATTTGCGTGGTCCATTTCAGTTAACTTACTTCCGCACAACTAGACATTGGTGGTGGCGGAATGCGGCCGAATGAGTCGGCACTACGCTTAGGATACCCTTAAGATTGTTTCAATAGCCACACCCGAACGGTACTCAACTCGCTGTGTAGACTGAATCTAAGCAACTGTAGCACATGTCAACAACCTCTGAGAACTCCATTGTAGGGGCGTATAGTTTTAGTGCTTACGTGCAAACATACACAACGGTTATATATTTGCCTAGTTCAAAATACAGCTAGATACGGTTACACGGTTCCGGCCGACTGGAACATCGCGCCTGAGGCCCATGTCCATTCAATAGTGACAACTCCTCTACTCAGTCGGATCAACAGCAGAGCACCAGCGCTTTATTCGATTGTGCATTCCGTGGTAATATTGCTTATTTACCAGTCGAACTAGCGGCGCGTTCAAGCTCCATGGAACTCCACTCGGTGTAGCCGGGCTGCCTAGCAACGCGTAAACAAACAGACGTCGGGCAGGAGTTGTATTGACTGGAGCTGTAGTAACACGAAACACGACCTAGATCAAGTGTGTTCCTCAGCCGAGTGTTTGGATATTACGGATTGGCATTTGGCGACATGGAACACTGATTTCCGTTATAGTTGTTACGTCTACAGCTTGTAGTAGTGTTACCCAGCCGTCTTGACGCAAACCCGACACTAACGCGGCTTTAACGTTCGCTCTCCGCCGTTTGCGTGACTGAGATCTAACGTCAAGTCCGCCGTGTTACGCAAATGAATAATTTATTGGAAATGAGTCAGGTGTAGGCACAAAACATTAGTTTTCTAATCCGTGAGGAATAGTTCGGTGACGGAGAATGCACATGTGGTTAATCTGCTACCTGAAACATGTCATACCTGTTGTTTTATGACTGTTTCGAGCAAAGGGTTATCGTGTACGATTTTTATCGACTTGGCCGTGAGCTGGCAAAAGCGGTAATGTAGTAATTCGTCAGTAGTGAAGAAGCTAATTGATGTAGAAAGATCAAAATGCATGAATGACGAAAGATGACCGTTTTGCACGGATTAACGCGTGGATTTGAAATTAAGATAAAATAATAACAATAATAGTAATTTTAATTAGTAAATAAAATAATGCTTTATTTGTGCAATTCTAATTTGTGTAGGTCGTAAGAAGCCACGTTTGGATATGACCTATTAATTAGAACGAAATAATGTGCGTTGCCTTTGCTGACATACAGGTAATATAATTGAAACAACACAATTAGTTATTATTATTCAATTCAATAACTTTATTCCGTTTATAAACTGTTTATAAAATTATAATAATTAATATATGAAACGTATCTTATCGTAACGTACCAGAGTCGTCGCCCCGACGCCTTGTGCCTTCTTGCGTCAGGCCAGGGCCCGAATCGCGCTTCTGAACGCCTGCTGTTTCACGCTCCGACATGATTTGATTGTTATTGGTGTAATCCAACACTCTCGACGAATTCTGCTACCCTTTGCATGACAGGGGCGTGCACGCGCACGCATCAGCGTCACAAAAACGCATGCAATGTATTGCACGTCTCCACCGGAATGATATCCGAGAGAAATATGCGACCACAGCTATTCAGGTAGCAGCCAATCAACGACATTCGTTGACGTCATGTGACGGGGATTTCCCACTGCCCGCGAGCGAGATTTATACGTTGATTTGGCGCCAAACGGGATTATCCACGAGCAGTATTAGCGCAGTGTTCTGACAAGTGACAACAACAGCCGTACAATGGTTATTGTAACTGTGCCACGCGTCTTGCATGCTGCCTTTTGTGATTGTAAGAATAGCTGAATGTGAACAGACGACAGCAGGCAGGCAGCACTACAAATAGTGAAATAATGAAGGAAACACGGTATTGTTCACTTCTAGAACGATTACAAATCTATCGCCGAACCAAACACAGCCAATTTCTATAAAATTATCACTGTTCCAATGTGCTATAATCCATTAATCGACCAATGACAGAGAGCATTGTCAATGTCATAACCATAACCTAGCCATAACAGAAAAATCACATGACATGCTATAGTGAATTAACTGGGTACAAAGTCGCAGAGGCTTATTCCGCACACAAGCCATAAATAACAGTCTGATGTCCCGTCCATTTTGTGGTTTGGGCAGAAATGCATACTTTATAATCTTAAATTTCACTGTCCAGTTTAATTTCCTTTACAAGCAATCCAGCCATAATAAAATAATTAATTTACGAACCCACGAATTAAAAAATAACAATAGACAATATCAGTCGAAATAACCTCGTTCCTGAAAACGTCGCTTTTTAAAAGTTTGCTTCAATTTTAGGACTAAATCAAGAATTACTAAAGATATTTCAGTAAATGAGGTACCATTTTAAGTCTTATGATCTGTGGAATCCAAAAATGTACAAAACGCCCTCGTACAATTGTGCAACTTAACGCCCACTTTACACTGGCAGAACACAAATTCTTGTTTGTCGTGAAGTTTCGTTTAGTCATCTTTTTGACATGCAAAAATATGTTTAATTACTGGTGACATTACAGCATTAGGCCTACACAATTACGAATCATTTACTGATTCGTGCCACTGTGTGTCGGGAAATAGAAAATTGTAAGATGTTGACATGAAGTTGTGAAATCATCTGCCTTGAGACGACGGATTAAGAAACGCGTGTTAAACCGGGCGTTTTTACATACAAGTATTCCCCAAGCCTTTCCACTGACTCCCCAGTCAGGCCAACGTGCTTTCTCAACCTTGTCCCACCCTGCCTTACATACGTTAACAGCCCATTTACTCTTCCTCAATCGTGTCTTACCCTGCCTTACATACGTAAGCAGCCCATTTGCCCTTCCTCAACTGAGGTCCACCCTACCTTACATACGTTAGCAGCCCATTTACTTCTCCTCAACCGTGTCCCACCCTGTCTTACATACGTTAACAGCCCATTTGCTCTTCCCCAACCGTGCCCCACCCTGCCTTACATACCTCAGCAGCCCATTTGCTCTTCCTCAACCGTGCCCCATCCTGCCTTACATACCTTAGCAGCCCATTTGCTCTTCCTCAACCGTGTCCCACCCTGCCTTATATACGTTAGCAGCCCATTTACTCTTCCTCAACCGTGTACCACCCTGCTTTACATACGTTAGCAGCCCATTTACTCTTCCTCAACCGTGTACCACCCTGCCTTACATACGTTAGCAGCCCATTTACTCTTCCTCAACCGTGGTCCACCGTGCCTTACATACGTTAGCAGCCCATTTACTTCTCCTCAACCGTGTCCCACCCTGCCTTACATACGATAACAGCCCATTTGCTCTTCCCCAACCGTGCCCCACCCTGCCTTACATACCTCAGCAGCCCATTTGCTCTTCCTCAACCGTGCCCCATCCTGCCTTACATACCTTAGCAGCCCATTTGCTCTTCCTCAACCGTGTCCCACCCTGCCTTACATACGTTAGCAGCCCATTTACTCTTCCTCAACCGTGTACCACCCTGCCTTACATACGTTAGCAGCCCATTTACTTTTCCTCAACCGTGTCCCACCCTGCCTTACATACGTTAACAGCCCATTTGCTCTTCCCCAACCGTGCCCCACCCTGCCTTACATACCTTAGCAGCCCATTTGCTCTTCCTCAACCGTGTCCCACCCTGCCTTACATATGTTAGCAGCCCATTTACTCTTCTCTTCCTCAACCGTGTACCACCCTGCCTTACATACGTTAGCAGCCCATTTACTCTTCCTCAACCGTGTACCACCCTGCCTTACATACGTTAGCAGCCCATTTACTCTTCCTCAACTGTGGTCCACCCTGCCTTACATACGTTAGCAGCCTATTTACTTCTCCTCAACCGTGTCCCACCCTGCCTTACATACGTTAACAGCCCATTTGCTCTTCCCCAACCGTGCCCCACCCTGCCTTACACACCTCAGCAGCCCATTTGCTCTTCCTCAACCGTGCCCCATCCTGCCTTACATACCTTAGCAGCCCATTTGCTCTTCCTCAACCGTGTCCCACCCTGCCTTACATACATTAGCAGCCCATTTACTCTTTCTCAACCGTGTACCACCCTGCTTTACATACGTTAACAGCCCATTTACTCTTCCTCAACCGTGCACCATCCTGCCTTACATACGTTAACAGCCCATTTACTCTTCCTCAACCGTGTCCCATCCTGCCTTACATACGTTAACAGCCCATTTACTCTTCCTCAACCGTGCCCCACCCTGCCTTACATACGTTAGCAGCCCATTTACTCTTCCTCAACCGTGTCCCACCCTGCCTTACATACGTTAACAGCCCATTTACTCTTCCTCAACCGTGCCCCACCCTGCCTTACATACCTTAACAGCCCATTTACTCTTCCTCAACCGTGTCCCACCCTGCCTTACATACGTTAACAGCCCATTTACTCTTCCTCAACCGTGCCCCACCCTGCCTTACATACCTTAACAGCCCATTTACTCTTCCTCAACCGTGTCCCACCCTGCCTTACATACCTTAGCAGCCCATTTACTCTTCCTCAACAGTGTCCCACCCTGCCTTACATACGTTAACAGCCCATTTGCTCTTCCTCAACCGTGTCCCACCCTGCCTTACATACGTTAGCAGCCCATTTACTCTTCCTCAATCGTGTCCCATCCTGTCTTACACACCTTAGCAGCCCATTTGCTCTTCCCCAACCGTGTCCCACCCTGCCTTACATACCTTAGCAGCCCATTTGCTCTTCCACAACCGTGTCCCACCCTGCCTTACATACGTTAGCAAACCATTTACTCTTCCTCAACCGTGTCCCACCCTGCCTTACATACGTTAGCAGCCCATTTACTCTTCCTCAACCGTGTCCCATCCTGCCTTACATACGTTAGCAGTCCATTTAGTCTTCCTCAACCGTGTCCCACCCTGCCTTACATACGTTAGCAAACCATTTACTCTTCCTCAATCGTGCCCCACCCTGTCTTACATACGTTAGCAGCCCATTTACTCTTCCTCAACCGTGCCCCACCCTGCCTTACATACAGCAGCAGCCCATTTACTCTTCCTCAACCGTACCCCACCCTGCCTTACATACGTTAAAAGCCAATTTACTTTTCCTCAACCGTGTCCCACCCTGCCTTACATACGTTAAAAGCCAATTTACTTTTCCTCAACCGTGCCCCACCCTGCCTTACATACGTTAACAGCCAATTTACTTTTCCTCAACCGTGTCCCACCCTGCCTTACATACGTTAACAGCCAATTTACTCTTCCTCAACCGTGTCCCACCCTGCCTTACATACGTTAGCAGCCCATTTACTCTTCCTCAACCGTGTCCCACCCTGCCTTACATATGTTAACAGCCAATTTACTCTTCCTCAACCGTGTCCCACCCTGCCTTACATACGTTAACAGCCAATTTACTCTTCCTCAACCGTGTCCCACCCTGCCTTACATACGTTAACAGCCAATTTACTCTTCCTCAACCGTGTCCCACCCTGCCTTACATACGTTAACAGCCAATTTACTCTTCCTCAACCGTGTCCCACCCTGCCTTACATACGTTAACAGCCAATTTACTCTTCCTCAACCGTGTCCCACCCTGCCTTACATACGTTAACAGCCAATTTACTCTTCCTCAACCGTGTCCCACCCTGCTTTACATACGTTAACAGCCAATTTACTCTTCCTCAACCGTGTCCCACCCTCAAATCAAATCAAATCAAATCGTGACATTTATATTGCGCCGTTCCAACAATCGTTGCTCACGGCGCCGTACAGAATGTTCGGGAAAACAGGTAAGTCTTAGGGTTTGATTTAAAATCAGTGTTTGTCATTGTTGTTGCAGTCAGCTTTTGTGGCAGCAAGTTCCATAGTGTTGGGGCTGCCACGCAAAAGGATCTATCACCCCAGCGACGCGTTGCACGTGGTACACATCAATGATTGTGTTCACTGGAGCGCAACAATCGAGTTGGCTGACGTCTGTTCAAACATTTGGTGATATACTGTGATGCACAGCCAGTCAGTGCTCGGTGCGTGAGTAGAAGTATCTTATACCCTACTCTAACTGGTATTGGGAGCCAGTGCAGCTTGATCAATAGAGGTGTGACATGACAGAACTTCCTGGCGCCGTCGACAAGGCAGGCCGCCCAGTTCTGTACTCTCTGCAACCGTTCTAGTTGTTTCACAGGCTGTCGGTGGAGTAATGCATTGCCAACGTCAAGTCTGCTGGTAACAAACGCATGTATGACTTGTTCTGTCGCTGCAGGTGTTAGATAACGTCTTATTCTTGCAATATTTCGGAGATGGAAAATTGCAGATTTACAGACAGCAGTCACGTGCGTCTCCATCTTCATCTCGGCATCGAACTGCACACCAAGATTCCATACATTCTGAGTTACAGTGACCGAACAGTCTCCAATGCATAGTGTGCGCAGCTAATTTTTTTTTAGTTGTTGCGCGGAGCCGAACACGAAGACTTCTATCTTTGAGTCATTCAACTTTAAAAAGTTTGTCATCATCCACGTCCTGATCTCCGCTACACATTCTTCAATACGGACGACAGCCGCAGCAATGTTCTCATGGTGGGGTTTCATTGGAATGTAGATTTGAGTATCATCCGCGTAGAAATGACACATCAAATTGTACTTGCGAATAATCTTAGCAACTGGTGCTACATAGATGGAGAACAGCTGAAGACGGAGCCTTGTGGTACCCCGTATACCAGAGGACGAACAGGCGATGTAGCACCATGAATGTGGACAGACTGGACTCTGTCTCTCATGTATGACTTAAACCAGTCCAGTGCATCTTGGACCACTCCGATATCATGTGAGAGTCTATGCAACATCACTCCATGGTCGACGGTGTCAAACGCAGCCGATAGATCAAGGAGAACCATGATGACAACATTCTGATTGTCCATTGCGTGCAGGATGTGATTCTGCACACAGACAAGGGCCGTCTCAACGCTGTGATTCGGCTTGTACGCTGACTGATAGGGCTCACAGAGATTATGCTCTGACATGTGAGCTGACAATCTCGCAGCAACGACACGTTCTATTGTCTTCGATAGATAGGGTAGATTTGACACGGGTCGGTAGTTATTCAAGACAGTTTTGTCTAGGCTCGGTTTCTTGAGTACTGTCCTGATGTGCGCTTCCTTCAAGTGCGAAGGCATTACCCCCGTTCTCAGAGACATGTTAACAATTGTCATGAGCACAGGTTCAACATCGTGCGCACAGTCTCTAAGAAGCCATGTCGGAATGGGATCAAGTTCACAAGATTTCACTGGCGATGACTTCAACAACATTCCAATTTCAGCCTCAGTGGCTGGCTCAAATGCAGACAGCAGACACGTCTGCGGTGCATCCTCAGCAGAGGCATTTACAATAATGACATTCTGATTCAGTTCAGACCGAATTTTCGAGATCTTTTCTGAGAAGAAATCCGAGAACCGCATTGTTGTCAGACGAGTCACATGGCGGTAGTGGTGTGCCATTATCAGTGTGTAGGAGCTTGGCAACAATCTTGAACAGCTGCTTCTGGTCACCAGATGCATCAGCAATTTGATTCGTGTGGTATTCAAATTTTGCACGGTCCACAGACGAAGTGACGAGCTGGCGCTGGAGGCAGTAGGCAAGCCTGTCAGACTCCAGTCCAGATTTTCTCCATGTTCTTTCCAGTTGTCGTCTAACACATTTTGGCGATCGTATGCCATCATTATACCACGGCGTGTGTGGTCGTACAATCACTGTGCGGTTCTTTAACGGTGCTTGCTTGTCAATGATAGCCGCAATGGTTTCATTGTACATGTCAACAGCATGGTTCATGTCATCAGACAGATGATTTGACAGTAGCAACGAACGGATTTCATCACATATCGCAGTGGTATTCATCTGTCGATAATTTCGACTCGTCGTCGTTACCCGGACGTCTGGTGGTTTCACGAGTTGCAATGTGCAATGAATTGCCGAGTGGTCTGACATGTGTGGGATGTATGTTCGTATATTGTTCAGAAACGTATCAGATGAACGCGTTGTAAGCAGGTCGATGGTATGTCCGGCAACATGCGTCGGGACTTCCACGTGCTGAGTAAGATCTGCTGCATTTAGAATGTTTTGAAAGCGCTTAGTGTCATTGTCTGATGTATTGTCCATGTGGAAGTTAAAATCACCTGCGATCAGCATGTTTGACGTATACATCGACATGGTGTCCAACAAATCACCAAATTCTAGGAGAAATTCCGCAGTTGTAAAGGCATTCTTGGAGTTTGGCGGGGGGCGATAGACGACAAGAGGACGAACAGATTGAGTGTCGTTGCTGAGTTGTAGACACATCGATTCAAATGTCTTTGATTTCGGCATCTCGAGATGTCGCGTTGTGAAACCAGACTTGTAGACGACTGCAACACCACCACCGGTGCCGTACGTTCTCGGGACATGTCGTAGTTGGTAACCAGCAGGTGTGATGCAACCAGTTGAGACGGAGTCATCAGCACTCAACCACGTCTCTGTGATAGCACCCTGCCTTACATACGTTAACAGCCCATTTACTCTTCCTCAACCGTGTCCCATCCTGCCTTACATACGTTAACAGCCCATTTACTCTTCCTCAACCGTGCCCCACCCTGCCTTACATACGTTAACATCCCATTTACTCTTCATATACATTTTGGATTTTTAAAAGGTATTTAAAAAACGCACATGGACATGATTGACCATAAATTCTTTTAAATATCAATTTATTGAAAGGAAGATCCTGAGTGTTGTGTGTTTTAAAATGACAACTAGTTGGGATCAAAGTTCGTCTGGAAATGGATCAATTGCACCATAAAGGACAATATACCAGGAACCATATAACCATAAAGTGGACAGTTTCCTTTAAACAAATCAGTCAAAGGAACGTCCAAACATTGGAAACAGCAACTAATTTTGTTAAAAGAACAACGACGTGGGAGTCAGTACACGAGAATATAACAGCGCCATGGTGCAGTGGCTAGAGCTTCGGACTCTCAACCGAGAGAACCCGGGCTCGAATCCTGTGCTGTGGTGTCGAACCTTCGGCAAGTTCGTTAACTATACGTTGCTCCAGTTCACCCAGCTGTATGAATGAGTACCTGGCTATAGACAGTGGTGGATATTTGTGTACGGATAGTCTTCTCGCATTAATTACAGCGTGGCTGAATGCTTCCGAGAGAAGTCAAGATGGTGTTCGATTGAACAGGTCTGCCAGGGAGTAAAGTGTAAAGCGCTTTGAGCAGTCCTGAGACTGGGCACTGCACGTTACCTTTACCTTTTAGTTTACCTTTATATGCATTCCGTTGCTAACAGGGCAACATACTCCATAAAGGGCAAATAGTGCAGGACAAGGCACCACAAAATCTTACAAAAGGGAGTATATGTGGAAGCAAACTTGTCATCGAAAATTGCAATTTATTCTACAATACCAAACACTCGGTGCAAAGTCCCAAAAGCCCTTTTGGTTAAACAAAAAAACCGGATACGTTTTTTAAGGCAAAATGGGCAATTGTTTCATAAATGGCAAGCCCAAAAGTTACATTATGTTGTCAAGTTACAAATAGGGCATTTTCACGGTAAAATGGACAATGCCTTCCATACAATGATAATTTAATTTCTTATTCTTCCCATTGTACGACCAAGATAATTCTTTGATGATTATGTCGTAGAGCTTGTTGAGAATGAGACCTCCGCTCAGTGAGTTCACGACAGATTTTTCCATTTTACTTCGGGGGATCTTTTACTTTCCCTGGCATAGACACCAAATAGAAAGGACAAACGGCTTATAGAGTCTTTTCCGAAATACAAAGACAACGTAGGGTGAATGAAATTGTCCAAGTTTCGACACGGCGGCCGTACCAGTACCGTACCACCGCCCAGCCGGCACCTGCGATTCGTACCCCGGTTCCTCTGAACGATAGTCCAGCACTCTAACCGTTCAACCACTGCGTCCCTCTAAGTTGTAAAAAAACATCATATTGGATTACATGTTTGGTCAAAAAAAGCAAATTATTCATAATTTCCCCAAACTTAAACTTTTAACTGCAACATAATACCTCACTGGAAAAGGTGAAAGAAGGTTCCTAATCGAATCCGTCATCTTAAGTGATTACGTTCATGATTTCCCCACCTTTGCTCAGTTTAACAAAATATTCACCTAACTAATTTGATTCGTTCTAAGTATAATTGACATCACTGTTGACATCACTGCATCATTAAACAATTCCAGTATCAATTGTGACTTCTAGGCTCAAATGACTGAATCCAGAAGTGTTTATTCTGACAAATAGTTTACCTGTAACGATAGGCTATACGTAATAAAATATATTATTATTATATTCCTCCACAATTCATTTAACTCATCGGAAGTCAATGTATGTGCGTACGTGTGTGCGTGCGTGCATGCGTGCGTGCGTGTATAGATGCATGCACGTGTGAGCATGCGTGTTTGTGCGTGCATGTTTGTCTTCTTTAAAATTGTGCCATTTCTACCGTTGAAAGTGCCCTTTTGGGACATTGCCCCCCCGGTGAAAATTCAATAATAAACGTCTTGCTGTCAGGTTAGTAGTCTAGTTTGATGCCGCGATGGGTCACGCAAGGTGACGCAAAAATTTACAGGATACAAAATGGTCGGAGGGACGATGCATCTTTGGTTGAACCAGTTCGAAAGATTTCGTTTCAGTCTCAAAGCAGTTCAGAATAAGTTAGCGGTTCTCAACCTTTTTCACCAAGGCCCCCCCCCCCTGTGTCCATTGAAACCATCTGTGGACCCCCACATAAGATATGACACCCCCTCATTTTTGCTACAATGTCATTAATAGTTATTGAAAAAGGTGTTTTATTAACCATTAAAAGAAAACGTGTATACTGTTGTTAATGCTATTATATGTTTTCTTCACTACTGGTAAATAAACAAACACATTTAAATTTAATAACTGCCACAGCATATCAATATTTCAGCTTGGGTTGATCTCAGTTGGTATTTCAAAACATACATTTCAAGACTGTTCTGATGGTGGTGTTACTACAAGCTTTAGTTACTCAATGTGAAGACTGCTGCTGATGCTGGCCAATAATACGATCAATGTGTGGGGGATCTTTGACAAACACACACGCATGTCATCTTCTGTGATCAGCCTGGCTCTGTATTCAGTTTCCAGTGCTGTCATAGCTGAAAAGCCAGCATCATACAGGTAGATGGTGCTGAATGGTATCAACACCTTCATTGTTGCATCATGACACACCTGGAACTCAGCAACACACTGGGACCAGAATGTTTCCAACTGCACTTCATTGAAAGGAGCTCTTGTCTTGCCATCGGATGGGTGATAAGTCAATAAGCTCTTCCAAAAGTGTGGATGAGGAAGTGGCTGCAAATTGTTCCTCAGCGTTCTCAGAAAATGGGTTTGCAATCCATTTGTAAGAAGTTGCCAGCTTATCTGTGAGTTCAGAGAAATATCCGTTGACACGTGCACTGTTACCTGACGTTGGGTGACACTGAAATTCACGTTTCTCTACTGAAGGAATTGCACGCATCTGTTCAAACATGTCAGTGGTTCCTGGTGAGGCAATAGTTTTCCACAGTTTTAGTTTTTTTGGAATGCCTCGACTCGTTCATGCTGGACAATGCTGTTTTTGTTTGTACCCTGCGGAATAAGCGGGACTATATTTTTTACCTGGTAATTTAAATAAAAACATTTCTCATACCATCTCACGGACTCCCTGGCAACTCTCTGCGGCCCCTGAGTGGGCCAGGGACTCCCGGTTGAGAAACGCTGGGTCAGATGGTTGGGACCATATTGCCATTGGGAAGTGGCATGCTAGTAACGACATGGGCAAGACACCTAAAGATGGACTAGCTCTTTCAGGGGAATTCACGATCGGGAGTGTCACCGGTGTTTGGAAAACCATAAATTATTGCTCGTTTTGGTACCTGAATTTCTCCTGAATTGGGCAAGCTACAATATCATATCGGTGTTCTCTGTGATCGCCTATAGCTGCACTGGGTGGTCAACCCCCGCTAGTGACCTCTGAACACTATTACAAATGTCGTATTACGTTGGTTGGATACTGTGATGTCTGAAACAAAAGAAACGAATTACACATGTTCATCTATTCTTCTAAATGTTTCATGTGGAGTACCACACATTGTTCATCTTATATATAAATGATATGTGTAACGTATCAAAACTTCTTAAATTTGTGCTCTTTGTTGATGATACCAATATGTTATATTCTGCTACCGTTGTACATAGAGTAAAACGTTGTTGATGAAGAACTATACAAACTATATATATGGTTTACTCTTAATAAACTGTCGCTGAATATTTCAAAAAACAAGTACATTATCTTTAATAATCGCAAGATAAACATTGACTTCAATATAAAAATCTGTAATAACACAATTACTAGAGTCAACATGACAACATTTCTTGTAGTTTACATTGATGATAAACTTACTTGGAAATATTACATAAACAGTGTTAAAACGAGGCTGTCTAGAATAGCTGGAGTAATGTATAAAGCAAGTTCCTAGGAACCAATAGCTTACTTACTTTGTATTACTCACTCTTCTTACCAATGATGAGTTACTGTTGTGAAGTTTGGGGAACTACGTATATCACCAATGTTCATTGTATTACAATCTTACAAAAGAGGGCGATCAGACTGGTATGTGGTGTTGATAGACTTCATCATACTCGTATGCTATTTTATAGATGTAGATTACTAACATTTCAAGAACTAGTAGATTTGATTTTAAGACCTTGTTAATTATGTATAAAGCATATAACAATTTACTAGTACCTGTCAATTTGCAGTCTTTGTTCACAAAACAGTCTTCTTCACACTCAGCCCGAGTTCAGTATCAATATGTCAAACAAAGTGTTCGAACAAACGTAAAGTTAAAGTAGCTATGGAGTAAAATGCTTCAATTCATTGCCTTCCAGTACTGCCATGAAGTCCACATTTCATGAATTTGCATTAAAAAGGTGCATTGTCGACAAATATATGTAAAAATACATGTCACTGCTAAAAAAAACTGCTGCAAGTCAATATAAAATACCGATTATCAAAAAATTACTGTTACTAATGTGTATTTATGTAATCTTTGTTATGTGTTGTAAGCACATAATTCATAGGGGTATACAAATACAGGAATATTCTCTTCAGTATACCCCTTTTTTCTGACATAATTATTTCTTGATGTATCACACTTTATGTATTGTTCTTATGTTGGAAAAATAAAAATAAGTATTATTATTAATAATACACATGACCACCAGGTAGGTGCTTTTTTAATCAAAGCTAGAAACAATAATATTGTTTTGTCGGCCATTTTGTATATCTTAGGGGTGTTCGGGGCTGGGCTTTCGTCGAACTTTTATTAGTGGCCAAGGAGACGTTACTACTGAGCAAACGTAGACAAACATATTTTGGTGTAATTTCTGTGACGTAGAACCTTACTGCTCGTAGACCACATTGTCACACTGTTTATCATGACGTTATTGCAGTGTGGTCAGTCCGACTACACGTGGGGCGCGGTGATGTAGTGTTTAGAACATTGCCGTGTGGTCAGTCCGACTACACGTGGGGCGCGGTGATGTAGTATTTAGAACATTGCCGTGTGGTCAGTCCGACTACACATGGGGCGCGGTGATGTAGTGTTTAGAACATTGCTGTGTGGTCAGTCCGACTACACGTAGGGCGCGGTGATGTAGTGTTTAGAACATTGCAGTGTGGTCAGTCCGACTACACGTGGGGCGCGGTGGTGTAGTATTTAGAACATTGCCGTGTGGTCAGTCCGACTACACAAGGGGCGCGATGATGTAGTGTTTAGAACATTGCTGTGTGGTCAGTCCGACTACACGTAGGGCGCGGTGATGTAGTGTTTAGAACATTGCAGTGTGGTCAACCCGACTACACGTGGGGCGCGGTGATGTAGTGTTTAGAACATTGCAGTGTGGTCAGTCCGACTACACGTGGGGCGCGGTGATGTAGTGTTTAGAACATTAAAGTTTGGCCAGTCCGACTACACGTGGGGCGCGGCGATGTAGTGTTTAGAACATTGGAGTTTGGCCAGTCCGACTTCACGTGGGGCGCGGCGATGTAGTGTTTAGAACATTCGACTCTCAACTGATCGAGATAATCCGGGTTAAGATCATCTTGCTGCCGTTTCGATGCTTGGCAATTTCGTTCACCACACATTGCTTCAGTTCACTCGTCAGTATGTACACGAGTACCTGGCTGTGGTGGCTTTGGCGGCTATATGTGACTTATTCTTCGTGCAGTAATTGAACCGTAGCTAAATGCTTCCGGAGACATTCATGTAATGTTCGAATGGACAGGTCTGCCACGGGGCGAAGTGTAGAGCGCTCTCAACCAATACCGGCTTCCGGACAGGGCAGATTGGGCAGTTTTTGCAGTTGCCCAGGGGTCTCCCAAAACAGTTTCTATGCTGCCCTCCACAAAACCTTTTGGGTCATGGTCCCGTGGCTTTGGGTCATGGTCCCGTGGCTTTGGGTTTAAATAACTACAGCTGATGAAAATGCTGTTGTGTCTCTGCATAGCAGCGGGCCAACTGGGAACTAGCGGGTGATTAAAGTAAGTGATATACGTGTTCGAGAGTCGTAAACCAAGGCAATACTTTGCACACATTTTGCACTGATCGACTCAAATATGATATGGATGAATGCATTCGTATTGAGTTGAATTTTCCAAGAAGTTCAAAATTAAGGAAAGCGATGGTACAAGCAGAGAACAATTCCTTATGTATAAGTGTATAGTTAATACGCATGTTAATGTCAGAATAACACTTGGTATCTGTCTTGTGCTGATGATCACCAACTGCAGTGGATCAACTGTCTAGTACGAATGATATTATGTTGTGCGTCACGTCTCTATCTGCAGACAATATATTTTCAAAATCAAACATAAATACAAATGTTCAGGGTTGGAATTCAAATGCAAATGCACTGCAAACGTCACTGCCCCATTTGAATGCGCATTTGATTAGAGGTTATTCAAACACGCATGCAATGTGTGCACTTGCCATTGTTAATTACCGTGGTCAAAGTACGTGGCAGTGAATAGTATATTTTAATTGTCTGACAGGTGACGATACTGTGATGATAGTGTACACTGTTCCGCACCTGCCCCATTGTGTCTTACCAGTAGGTCATCACTCATCAAGGTTGTTCACAAACGTAAATCCATTAGCAAAATGGTAATTTACAGGTTTACACCAATCCATGCAGCATGAACCAAGAGCAACAGTTATCACAGAAATAGGCAGTCTCCAGTTGGGAGGTTAACGATAATTGTCCACACTTTAAACAGAGAGCAATTATGCCTATGCGTGGATCATAAGCTCGTTCCGGTTAGTTGTTTTTTATTCTACTGTCGCTACTTACTGCGACTAAAGAGAAGGTAACAACACAGTGGTGCCCCCTGGAGAGTAGCTCACTGCTTCAATGTTTCGCCGACAGGTAGCAAATCATATCACAAACAATGGTCGACAAAACGAAATAACCTAGAAAGAAGTAAGTGGGCGTCGACACCTGGGGAGACTCACTGCCGCAGTCCGCCAGATGTAGCGTAATGATATATGGACATGCTTCAAAAGAGTTCTGCTGGTCGTCTAACTTAATTAAACTGGTACACCTACGGTTGTACGTTCCTCTAAAGTTAAAGAGAATAAAAACATATAATGCTTGAATTGATAGTATATTACATCCTGCTATTTCCTTCCACGTCCACCAAGCCACACACAAAAAAATTCAATGAATTAGAAATTCCACATTTTATGTTGTGCATCCGGACATTTTCGAATATGCATATTTTGGCGCGCATTTTGGGATGCACTCGCATCAGGCCGACCCTTTCCATGCATACAGACCATGTTTACAAGGATAGCTTTTGGGTCGAAACGAGTGTCAAAATTAGTTATTGTCCAATATTCAGATGTAATACAAACACTAGTCACTATAGAAGAACAAGCAGTTATCTTAAGGTTCTACATGAATCCAATTTTATTCAAAACAATGAATGCGAATGGGCCTACAAGTCGACTAGGTTTCGCCGAGCTTGGGCTCGTTTTTAGAATAATTATATCGGATGCAACCAACGGGAGATAATCTACACCAATAAACATACATAGCAAAAATATATCGTATCTAGCTACAGAAAGTAACGTGTATAATCTCATAATATCACTAGAATATCGATGTATGAAGGAGGAGTTGTACAATTTATCATAACAACTTAAATCAGTCAGCGAATTTCTGTCGGTCCTGCTAGCTCAGTTGGTAAATGCGTTGCTTCCGTAACACTTATTTCGTAATTGGGCGACGCCGGTTCAATCCCAACTCCAAACCATTCATTTTCTTTACATTTTGTTTTTGTTTTCACGTAGTGATATATACCAAATAATTGTTATACTATGATGCATTGTTTGTAAATATTTTTTTACTTTTTGTAGTACACTGTAATTATTAATTCGCCACAAAAATGAAAATATGGGAATTATATAACGATGCTTCTAAATTTTATTTATCCAAATATAATGTAATGGATATTAAATTTATTAATTGTATATATATATACATATATTGTACGGTAATATATCGTAATTATATTTGTCTAAACAAATGGTGATCTGCCTGGATTAATAACATTTCGAAACATCGTTATATATATATAATTACCATATTTTCATTTTTGTGGCGAATAAAGAATTACTTCAAAAATATTTACAAACAGTGCATCATAGTATAAAAATGATTTGGTTTATATTACATCGTGAAAACATAAACCAAAAAAAGTGTAAAGAAAATTAATGGTTTGGTGTCGGGTATGAACCGGCGTCGCCCGATTGCAAAATAAATGCCAAAGAACCAAGGCGTTTACAACTAAGCTAGCAGAGCCGACAGGAATTTGCTGACTGATAAATTGTACAACTCCTCCTTCATACATCGATATTCTAGTGATATTATGAGATTATGCACGTTACCTTCTGTAGCTGGATACGATATATGTTTGCTATGTATGTATATTGGTGTAGATTATCTCCCGTTGGTTGCATTCGATATAATTAATCTGAAAACGAGCCCAAGCTCGGCGATACCTAGTCGACTTGTAGGCTCATTCGCTTTCATTGTTTTGAATATAATTGGATTCATGTGGAACCGTAAGATAACTGCTTGTTCCTCTATGATGACTAGTGTTTGTATTACATCGGAATATAGCACAATAACTCATTCTGACGCTCGTTTCTACCCAAAAACTATCCTTGTAAACATGCTCTGAATGCATGGAAAAGGTCGGCCTGCTGCGAGTGTGGGTCATACGTGACGTTACGATATCCCGTGATCGCCTAGCTCATTAAATTTATATTTTCCGCGGGAATCGCTACATAGACAGGTTTAAAATCGAAAATGTATTTTTCTGTATTTTTTAAATGTTCTCGAATGTTACATACAATGTAAAACTTTGTGTACACATGGAAAACGGATTTTAAATAACGCCTTGTTTTTATTTCCTTTAATATCTTTTGGAAGCATGCCGCTGTTGCTCAAAGAACTGTCGTTATTACTGTCATATAGATATAGCTGCTGCCCAGTTCCCATCTTCCACGGGTCCGTCTTGTGATGTCAAATGAAAAATGTTTTATTTTTATTTTAGTTTCTTTGGCTAAATTGAACGGTGTAAGTGATGAGTTTGCAAAAATGAGTTTCTTCTCCTCCGAACCATGGCTATATAAAATAAATGTCAGCGATCAAACTTGTCAAGACCTTAATTATATGATATGTAACGTCCAATAGTTATTACTAATGCCACTGCCCCGATAAGCGCAGTCTCGTCAACCTAAACCTATCCCCTTCGAGTCGAAGAAGTTCGCGAACAATCCTTTCTATCGGTCGCGGTGTTGTCCTCATCTCGAAGTAGACGCGTTCGCAAAACGAAACGACACGAAACACATTAGACCACTTGGACGTCGTCTGTTGTCAATAAAGCAAACACGTCACGTGATGACGTCATCGACGTTTGGTTATGTTTACGTCGAAGTGCAGCAGCGACGTCGCGTAAACACCCACGCACGGGCAGTGCAGCAGGTCCGCACGCCAAAGCGTGCCACAATAAGTACGTGCCATAATAAGTAAACTGTTTATGCTTCGGTTATGGCTATCTATTTTTATAAATACACTAATTGTTATTGTTTAGTGTTTTGGTACCACGGGGTATGTACAGCTTGTTTTGGTACCACGGGGTATGTACAGCTTGTTTTGGTACCACGGGGTATGTACAGCTTGTTTTGGTACCACGGGGTATGTACAGCTTGTTTTGATGAATTTGTAAAGCACCTTTGAGCCGTTTAGGTTGAAAAGAACTCGATCAAAATTGTTGTATTTGTTGATTTGTTGTGGAACTCCAGTCCTCCTAGAAAAGAAGAACGTCTCCAGAATTGTAGGTTTTTAGGTGAAGTTGGAGATTTTTGGTAAGTTTCAATGGGTGTACTTAAACAAGTACAATATTTAGTACTTATGCTGGCATATAGTAAATTTGCGTACACTTAAAAAGCATTTGTACTGATTCTTAAGTAAATTTGCAAAAAAAACTTTCGAGTTATGATAACATCACCTTACACAGGTCAACATGCTAGTAACCTCCCAATCCTTCCCATGCATGCTCGTCTAGTTTAGATTCCTAGCATTTATATGTAGGAAATGTGCAAACCCTTCCTTAAAAACATTGAAACTGGTCAGAGTTAGCGTCATGTGGTATGGAGTTCCGCAGCAGATCTTGCAAGGATAGGTAATCTCCAGCCAGAAACGCTGTGATCCGCGGTTCCTCCAAAATATCACAGTTTACCACGAATCGTATGGCACATTCATCGCGTGTGCTGATATGTCACCACAATGTGTGTGGATCCAGCGTCATCAACGTCGCACACGACTGCCTTGCCGTTTGTTCTTAGCACTTCTCCACATCCCTAACAAGGATACCCAGGACTTCCAATCTCCATTCCTGTGTGCGTGTGCGTGTGCGTGTGCGTGTGCGTGTGCGTGTGTTTGTGTGTCTTTGTGTGTGTGCGGCATGCGAGTACTTGTGTACACATGCATGTGTGCGTGCGCGCGGGCATACATGACATACGAGTGTGTGCGCGGATGTGTGCGTGCATGCGTACGTAAGTGCGTGTATTTGTGTGCGTTTGCATGTGTGTGTGTGCGCGTGTTTTGCGCGCGCGTGAATGTGTGTGCGCGTGGTTGTGCATCTCGCGAATATGTGCGTGTGCGAGTGTGTGTAATTTATGTGTATGTGGTGATCATTGTGTACAATATGTCGCACCTCTTTGAAAAGCAATTCCGAACATCATGAGCCAATGCATCGTACGTTAGTGTCACAAGACGCATGTACAATTATTCTAATAATGATCAACACAGCAACATAATAATCACATGGTAACACTTTGGGTTCGACTTGCATTTAACCAGTATGTTATCTACATAAAAACGGTTACCGTTCTCAGGGCCGTACACTGGGAGTTCACTCCCTCGGTGAGATAAAAGCGTTCCGCTTGAATAGACGAGTTGGAGTTTGTGTGAGTCTGAATTGGGATACTGTTGGAGTCTTCAAGAGGTGCAATTAGAGGTTTCAATGGGGTGTTGTTGGAGGTTTCCATGGGGAGTTGTTGGAGGTTTCAAGGGGAATTTGTTGGAGGTTTCAATAGGGTGTTGTTGGAGGTTTCAAGGGGATGTTGTTGGAGGTTTCAATGGGGTGTTGTTGGAGGTTTCAGTGGGGAGTTGTTGGAGGTTTCAAGGGGAATTTGTTGGAAGTTTCAATAGGGTGTTGTTGGAGGTTTCAAGGGGATGTTGTTGGAGGTTTCAATGGGGTCTTGTTGGAGGTTTCAATGGGGTCTTGTTGGAGGTTTCAATGGGGTTTGTTCGAGGTTTCAGTTGGGTGTTGTTAGAGGTTTCATGAGGGCTGCAGTAAAAAATGTTTTGGTGAGCCTCAAGGTGAGTGCTGTTGAAGGTTTTAACGGGGTGTCGTGCGACATTTTTGGTGAGCCTACAGCCTCATGTCGCAAAACGCCCCCACTCAACCAACGTACAGGTTCTCAGGTTCTTCCATACCGCGTCCAACCTTTCGCAGAAGAGGCGCTGGTGTAGTAAGTTCAAAACATTCACACTCTAGACCTAGACTGTTTTCAACTTAATTTGGCTCTAAAAGGTATATTTGCACGTTACGTTATAAATAAAACACTAGATGTATAGCAGCGGTATTTAACCCTTGGGGGTAATTCGTGAATTTTCGGGGGGTAAATCACGCTTTCTAAAGTATGAATTCTTCAGTAATTAATTCATCACGACAATGCTTCTGCATTACATTGAAGATATGTCATGGAATGACGTACCGGAAGTTAAGAACGCCTCATACTGGATATAATAACTCCCTTATAACCGGAGAGGAACAAGGGAGACAGAGGAACCAGATATCACTTTAGGTGACTACCGAGGAAATTGCCTCTCTGATGATTTTGGATAACGCCGTTTTAGTTGCAGCAGTTTCAACAAATCTCTCGGTGTTTGTACACGAAAAGCGACTTGATAAGATAGGACTGTTTGTTCTTTGAACTGTTTACCACGGAGTGCCATGAATGCCAGCATAGTAAGAGATTGTGAAGACGTCGGAGCCGATACCAGTGTTATTCTTCCACGGGGAAGATCGTTGATTATCATTGGGACAGTCTTTCATTGTGTGTTCGAATTAAAAGAACACAGTCATCATGTTCATGGAAAGGGAGAACCGCTATATACCAAAAGTTCAGGTAGCGATGTCAAACGTAGTGGTTTTACATTTATTATACAGCTTGGCCATGTTGCACTTCTTTGTGTGAGATCAATTAGCAGAACCGCTCACAACAAAGTGGTGAATATTCTCACAGCTCAAAACAAGGTTGCCAGCTTCCTCCACAAAACTAATTTTTCCAACATGAAGTTCAGATTAATGAGGTAGCCATGTTTTCAAAACTGTCAACACCACTTGAAGAGAACGAAGAAGATATCATGCCGCACATACGTTTCATAAAAGAGGCATTCCTTGAATATTTCCCAAGTCTTGAAAACTTTAAGAAGAATGCTTGGTTTATGATATTTTTCACTGGACGAAGGAGTCGTCAAAGAAAAAACACCTGTCCCTTGGTTTGCGAGACGTTAGCACGATGAAAGAAGACTTTCATACATCTTACCTGATAACTTTCTAACAAAAGAGTTGTGGTGAATACCCAGATCGCTCTGACATAGCTCTCTCAGGCCTCGTCTCAGCTGTGGGGAGCTGGCATGTCTGCAAGGACCAACATTAAAACAAAGGCACAAAATATATATATTGGATCTTGCTGCTGACCTGTGGTGTGCTCTAGTTATAATAAAGCATCGCATCTCAAAGCTTATTAAGAAGGTGTAACTTAAACTATACACATATATTTTCATCGGTAAAGTATTGCATGTCATACGTTTAATCTTATTTAAAGGTTCGGGAACCAAGGTTTAGCTAATGTTACATTTTACTAATAAATATATCAATTATGCAATTAAATGTTCTTTAAAAAAAATTATTTCCACGAGTTTGGTGGAGTAATTACGGTTTTGTTGGCTCGCTCAAGGGGTAACAGAGGTAACAAGATTAAATACTGCAGATGTATAGGATGCACTAGAAACTCTGCTTTCAACTTAATTCAGAGTATTGTTAATTTGGGTACAGTTTTGAAAATCTTACACCGCCTCAACGGCCATTGCTTCGTCGCGTGACATTGCGGTTCATGTGTCGCTTGCATCATTTTGGACAGTCGTATTGAAACCTGCATGGAAACTACTGCGTAGTTTGCTCGATAATTCCACCGGAACTAAATATCACATCTGCACAATGGCGCACCAGCTAGACGATGTATATCGTTATATGATGACTTGTTTATGGTATCCTTAGACAAATGTGTCGAATTCCAAATAGCTACCCGACTTGAGCTCACTGGCAGACTGTTTATGTTGTTTACTGCTCGAAGTTCATAAACGGATCTAATCAACACGCATCTAGTTACGTACTAGTTGACTTACTGTCCGGCTTGTTTTCAGATCAACCAGACTTATGCGCGTGATGATGACAATGACAATGACAATGAGTTTTATTTCCCTACGACCCCTTGCGGAGTATGAGATAATTTGTCTCTCTACAGTACATTTTAATAGAACATATTGTAATCTTAAGAACTTCTAGACTTATATTGTATAAATAATATTTACAGTATGTAAAGCATAAACAACACACAATGCATAAAGGGCCAATGTCCCCAAAAGTGTACAATTAGGTTTTAACAGGTCCAAAAATAAATGTTATATTTTCTCATTGTACATATATTGAGGCATATTTTCCATAAATGGCTCAATGTAATATGGGTTACTTTTGTTATGACAGTAACTTGAAGTCAAACGTGATTTTCATCGACGAAAAATTACAATATTTGTTACAATTAGAGCATTTTAAATTACATGTAAAGGGGAAAATGGTTTTGGATCATCTAGTGTACATGCCATTTAATAAGAATCAAGAGGTAGACGATTACATTTGACTTGGAAACATTCCTTTTCCTCGTTGTTACTTTGGTGATAGTTTTTGCACTCTGTTGTTTCTTGGAATGGCCTATTTTCAATTAGTGCAGCTCTCTCAGAAAAGTGTGTGGAATTATAACATGCAGCGGCATGGACACTAATGTCTACATTGAATCCTTATTGTTCCTTATAGTCAGTGAAAATATATTTCTACACCTTCTTCGTATCATCTTTCACGGCATCCTTCTTGCCTGGCAGAAGTGTAAATTGATTCGGTCTCTTCATGAACTCCTTCACGTGTAACCGCATACGTCTGGCCTTCAAGTGTTGTGCTGCATTTTGTCTTGCGAAGCCATTCTTGCGGAGAACGTATCGTCGGTCTAGGTGCAACTTCTTCGCGACCATGCTTCCTGCCCGACTTCTCTTCAGGTGACGTCCTGTGAAGAGTGACTGCCTTGACTGGAATATCTTGCATTTCCATCACAAGTGATTCATGGGCAGCGAGAACCCTTCTCACTTCTTTGTTTCGCGAAGGGTTCAATCCGTCCTTCCTCATTATTATGTCAGCACGGCGTATCAGAGTTGTCAAAAACGGTTTTTATGGGAATCGTAACAGTTCTTGTTTGCCCTGATCCTTCTTTCTGATTACGAGTAGAGCGCTTTAAATTATTCTCCAAAACCCATTCACGTCTTTGCAGCCTCTTCGTCTTCATCTTCAAGGCGTTTAGCTTCTTTTGGACAGATGACCTCCTTTTCCTGGGTAGGTTTCCAGCAGTCGGTATTTCAGCTGTCACGTCAGCTCCTAATTCTTGTGCTACTGATGAATGTAGTTAGGGAAAATTCATCTTCACGACCAGGGTTTCTCTGAAGGAAACAAACAAGGACACAGGTTGTACTTAAGTTAAGAACACAGCAAATTCCAATGTTCTTATAACATAAACTATGAATATTAAACCGGGAATTATATGTTTTTGAAATTACGGTTTACAAATATATGTTAGTGTTATAATGTAACAGAAATAAGTATATATCACCACGCGGGCGGTAGTCTGTGAGACCACTGAAAAGTTGTGTCCATAACAAGAACATCGGTTGTCATAATCATAGCCCATGCAGTTGGTTTGTAAACGATAGCAATCCTTCACTGTGACCTCTATATTACAGGGAAGAAACATACCTTATTTAGCATGCACAACAAAAAGCAACACATGCAGCCAAATATAAATTATGCTCTTACGCGAATATTTGCTTAGTTGTACATTATCTTGTTACATATATCTGAAAAGAATATAATATATCTTGCAGAGTTAGTATCATAAATCGTATGGTGTAATGGTTTACAAGTTTGTAACACAAAACACAATGCCTGCTAATGGTGCGTATTCTGAGTCAGCCAAACTCTGCGAAGACGTAGGCACCTCACTTGTAGTAGGTGGAAGGGATGGGTCGAGTCTCTTCGACTTCCTAACTTCCACTGTAGGAGTTGCCGCTGCAGATGTCTTGCTCTATATGCAAACATTTACATTTTACACATTAATAATAAATAACTTCTACATTAAATATTGATATGTAACAGAAAGCTTACATGTAATATTAAAATAAATATAGACAATTACTTGAAGAAAAGTCAAACTCAAGACAAGTATATTATCGTACGCTACTTACATTTATAGGTTTGCGCGCTCGGTTGAGCTCTCAGCTTAAGGTCTGGGAGGTATATTGCGCGGACATAATGTGCCCGGTTCTGAGCGGACCGATGGGCCAAGAAGTGAGGGTCTTGTGCTATCTTTCTATCTCAGTAACGGTGCGAGATCTTAGCACAATACATTTGCGTGTCGTGGCTTGCCATGATAATGCCTCTTTGGTTGACAGGGTATTCTAAAAAAATGTAGAACGCAATATTAATTATTCTGTATTTTGTTTTTGTGAAACGCTTAAATGCTTTTGAAAATAATTCAATGAGATGAGCAGATTACGTGAGATAACGGATACAGTAGTATGTAAGCGATAAGCGTTACAGGATCACACCCATAGCTGCATGTCAAGCCTTACTGCCGTGAGTGAGTAAGCCCATTGGCCATAATTCTTCAAACTACCTTTTAATATCACCCAAATGCATTATATTGTTTTGCTACCTGTCTTGTTCTTCAAACGTATATTAATAGCTATTATTTAAACGGAAATTAGTCTTAGATATGTTGATTTTTATCATTAATCAGCAAGTGTCCAGCGTCAGTATGGTTTGTTTGTAATAATGTGTTCTTTTAAATTTTATGTGAAATGTTTTCTTTTATATGAAGAGCAACATGTAGTTGACACATCTACACTAAAAGTTAGGATGTCAGTGTCAACTACAGCCGGTAAATATACATTTGGTTAAATTCAGCGTCATCAAGTTGCTTAGACATTAGGATTGTCATATATTAACTTTCCCGCAGATCAACATATCAAATTATCGTTCATTGGTTTGTTAGAACACAGCTGTTAAGAATACTAACGCTATAAGTGGTATTACCTTTATTAATTTACCATATTATCCTTATTCTATTACACCATTTCATGTGACCACATGAAAGGACCACAACTCATCAAATATTTATTGTAGGAAACAAACAAATACCCACCAGCCTAGAGGCGACCGCCACGGATGCACTGATCACTGCAGTTCCTACGTATCAAAGTAGAATCCGCTCTCAGCAGTCTTTCTCTGTAATCCCACAAATGACGACGGACACGCAGTGACGCTGGACACGCTCCAATATCGGTTTTATCCTCATTTGACCAAGAAATATTGTGAATATTGCTATTGCCATTGTTGGGGTTATAGCTTGGTGGTTGCTGGTATGTACGATAAAAAAAAAAACCGGCGTACGTTTCCCATTGTTTTGAAGATAGTCTTTTCTATCTATGACGCTGGACACGCAGCTAAAACGCCACTCCATATTTTTTTTACTTGAACGTGTTATATTTTCGTCGAATTTAGATTTAGACCCACATTTTTTTGTATAACATTTACTTAACATGTAGGAAAAGAATACATGTATAGGTATCCTACAACGACAATAATACATTAATGTAATTGACCCGTATAAACAGATGACGCTGGACACGCAACAATTGGTTATTATAGAAAACGCAGTGTACATTTTTTAGTTTTAAACTTTTTAAAACTTTTTTTTACTGTACATTCCCAATACATACTCAATTTGCCCGGTCAACTCAGAAAAAATAAATACAGCACTGCTTTTGTATGGCACTACTTCAAACTTTGGAAACTTCAATTGGACACGTCATTTTGGTCGTTTCTGGCAACTTACGGCCAATTTCTGCAATTTTAAAAATTAACAAGGCTGTCAAACCTTACATGTCCTGAAAGAACGTAATGACATCAATATATGGTGACAATTTCGTTAGACTGACTTTATAATTGACGATGTGAGAGACAAAAGACACGATTTTTGTCAATTGTACACTTTTTGAGACATTGGCCCTAAAACGTTTCATCAAGACAGAAAGCTCGAATCATTTACTTAATGGTTTAAATTAGTAATCCTAAAATGTGTGATATGGTTAGTGATATGGCTAGTTGGTACGTATAGTGTACTCTTGTACGAACCGAAACATATTATTCTCCTCTGCACCTTCCCCGCTCTCGCCTCCCTCCGACTCAATGCCGGATTTAGGACAGGACAGACTAGACAGTTGTCCATCATCCATGGACCTCTACAAAATAGTTTATAAAAGGGTCTCCACAAAACGTTTATTGAGTCATGGCCCATATGGCTTTGGGATCAGATAAGTGACAAACAAATAGGTGACTAAGGACATATACGTCTTAGAAGGTAACCTACATTTAACTTGGTATTGAGCTGAATTCTCTAATTGATGGACATTATGGCATAGGCAGAGAATACGTCCTATATATAAAATGGATATGCGTGTTAACCATACATTTCGTAATGTTGAAATAGCACTTTGTACCTACATATACTGCTTATGGTCATACTATATATCACTAATGTATGATGGCCGAGAAGGGCCATCGCGTTTTTGTGTGGCAATCTGCAGCGCCATGGGGCGATGACGCGATGCGCGATGCGATGGGCGATGCGCGATGCGATGCGCGATGCGCGATGCGCGATGCGCGATGCGCGATGCGATGGACGATGTGCGATGCGATGCGCGATGCGATGGACGATGCGCGATGCGATGCGCGATGCGATGGACGATGCGCGATGCGATGGGCGATGCGATGCGCGATGCGCGATGCGCGATGCGATGCGCGATGCGATACGCGATGCGCGATGCGATACGCGATGCGCGATGCGATGCGCGATGCGATACGCGATGCGCGATGCGATGCGCGATGCGATGCGCGAAGCCTATTTGTTTATATTTATTAATTAATGACATAATATCTGTTCAGAATGCAAACATGTTATTTATGCCTTATTTAAATTAAAATATAAACTTTTCATAATTTATGCTTCTTGATTTACTCCTCGGTCCCCAATACTTCCATGTCTGGAAGAAACTGACACATATTCCGTGAGACGATCTTCGATACAAATGCAGTGATGTTTAATTACTTAATCTGGGTTCCGTAGTAGCACATAAAAGCAGCGTTGCGCCGAAATACAAGTATGAATAACGCGGTGTCAATAAATAGCCCCGCTCAAATCAGGCTACCAGCTCTATTGGACCACGTAATAAACAGCCGAAATTGACAGGAAGTTAACTTGTAGTAGGTCTACTAGGAGGTGCACGGTGCGCGCGGTGCGTCTACAATTCGATTCACTTAGGGGTCATCTCAGAACGTCGATGTCCGATATCAGACGAAATTACTTTCATCTTGCCTCAACCCCCCCCACCCACCCAATTTTTTAAACATTATTATATGATGATACCAGTATAATTAAGAGTGTCGGTCGATGTCCGACGCCAGATAAAACTGCCTCTGACCCCAGTCCCCCAAACAAAAATACTTTCGCTTGACATCGGACATCGATGTTCCGAGATGATCCCTTAGCAAAAATGAAACTACAGTCTAGGAACAACGATTCGCTACCTCGTTTGTGCATTTTATATGTAGGTTTTTTTAATAATTAGAGACAATACTATTTTAGTTTACGATTTATATATTTTATTATAAACTAAAGACACTCAAATTTAGTAGGGTCTAACTGATTATAGTTATATATATATATATATATATATATATATATATGTGTGTGTGTGTGTGTGTGTGTGTGTGTGTGTGTTTGTGTGTGTGTGTGTGTGTGTGTGTGTGTGTGTGTGTGTGTGTGTGTGTGTGTGTGTGTGTGTGTGTGTGTGTGTGTGTGTGTGTGTGTGTGTGTGTGTGTGTATTGTTTTATTTATGTAAGGCATAATGAACATGATATGTATACCTATGAAAATATATGATGTCATTAATGAATAAATATTCAAGAAATGTATAGTTCAAAGCCCACGGTTAATGTTCAACTGAACAATGTGTGGAGGTACATAAATTATCGTTTATATTTTCGATCAAGGATGTTCAGATGAAACCAAAAATGAAATGGGGAGTGGTAGAAGAGGTACACACCTCAGGCTATGAAATAATTCATTTTTGGTCTCCGGTTTTGGTGAGAGAACCTAGATTACATTCTTTAAGGTGATTGCTCGCATGCCCCCATTTATCTTCTAAACTCAATCGCATTAGGCTTCTATCATAATATTTAGAAGTACAATCACATAATCTTTTGTGCACAATAACTAGATGTGTAACCGTATACGCACACTCAAAGTCATCAACCATGGACACATGCGTTGGACATAAAAGGCATCCAGTGTTGCCTAAGGTCACGAATTTGTTCAAGCCCAGACAACAAAGCCAAACCCAAAACACTGGCGTCGGAACATGATGGATATTTGGTGGGTTGAGGCTCTCCAAAACCTCGATTTGCATTCCCCCTCTTGAGGCTCGCCAAAACAGCAACATTAAAAGGCTCTCCAAAATCACAATTTGCACACCAATTGAGGCTCGCCAAAATAACTCCATCTTCAGGCTCTTCAAAAACCTCGATTTACACCCCCCAAATATCTACATTGAGGCTCTCCACAAGCATGAGTTTGAACTCCTCATATATCCCTGTCTGTCAGGGGTGAAACTGGCCTCGATACCGATGCTCGATGTCTGATTTTTTTGTAATTTCTCTCGCTGATCCTGCACAGCTCTCTCACCAGATCATTCGTTCTCGTTTTCCACCTTTCTCCCAATCCTTCAAAATCTCTTTTTCCATAGTTTTCCCATCGCAGTCTAGTTCTTCCTCGCCTCCTTTTCCCTTCCCGTCTCTGTACATCTGCTCTCTTTGCCATCCGTTCTTTTCCCATTTTCTCTACAAGCCCTGCCCATCTTAGTTGACTCATGCTTATGCTTGTTCAGAAACAATTGTGTCGACATCAAAGACACAACCACATGCGCAACTACGACCAGACGATGTAAATAAGTAGCATCATTCTAGTCCACTGCTGCAATTTTGGGAGGTGGTGCTGTTCTAATTATAGCTCCTGACCCAGGGATTATCGTCTCCACAGACGCACCGACTTTGACACATTATGTAATCCACTTGCCAGACAAGAGATACAATTAACCAAAAGTGCTACTTAACCCCCACTTTAGTGCATCGGCACTTCCAGGTGTAAATTACAATTTTGATATACTCGTTTGTGCTGAATCATATAGAAAACGACATTGCTCTCTAGTCTAAAAAATTCAGTTGTGTTACAGCCGTGTAACATAGCTGTTAAGGTGTATCAGAATGGGACGAGGAAAGGCGAATGTATTTTTGGAGGACAATCGTTCAGATGGGATCACCTTGCTGATATGTCGTAAGACATGTTGTTGTTGTCTATGGAAGTTCCCATAGAAACCAAGAGTATACACCTCAACAGTAAACATATTGAATGAGTATTGGTTTACATTATTTATTCATTGTAAATACGGAGAAATTACATTATCACATAAGTATGTACGGTATCAGCGGTATGCATGGTCATAGTAATTAGCATCACACGTTTTGCTTTCTTAACATCACACGTCAATTATATATATATATATGTGTGTGTATATATATATGTATATATATATATATATATATATATATATATATATATATATAATGTATACAACAATTACAGTAAAATTACAATTACAGTGAAAACATGATGTATATCAGAAGTATCTTTCTTAGAAAACTGAACGATGAAATACTACGAGTTTCAAGGAATCATTTCAATCGACGATTATATTAACATACAATAAGTAATATGTTGTACACACTTCTGAAACACCGTGCTTCTTTGTGCATATTCGTTAAATTTGTTTGCACCGCACGTTTTAAGAGAAATCATTAACACAGAGTATAGTTGGCACTGATCAAAAACGAACGAGCGTAAGGCGCACAAGCGATATGGTCATCCGAGGAAAACCAGACCTGCTGTATTTCTTGCCAGAGATTTATGGTAACGTAGCATTTAAATTAATGTACATTAATGCTGTGTAATTTGCACACATACGTATAAGACATTTCAAGTTTATTGTGCATATTTGACGTACGTATTTAATAATTGCATTCATCTTAAAGATCCTAGCGGAGCGATAGGAACCTTTTTCAGAATCACAACAGTACCATTAAGCAAACCGATCATTACAGTATGTAAAATAAAGTGAATATAGTCTATGTTATTATATCAACATGCAAAATAGGAGTGAGAGCACATTATGAACAATTAATATACGGTGAGAAAATTATATTTACAAATGAATTGTAAAGTAGAAAATTAGCTCACCTTATTAAGCATAGGATACTATAATATTTTTTTGGCAAACAACTTCTGTTTAGTTTTAGACAAGGCTATTGTTCTACAGACAGCATCGATTTAAGGAATGTTTTTAAACACAAACATTGATATTGATAATATAGTTGTTGTCTTCCCTAAGTTTGATTGAAACATTTGTACTGTTATACAATGTATGTTATAACATTTTACTAGCTTGTGTAAAACGCTATATCTACTGTAGACTACAAAGTCGAAGACGACAAGGAAGACATCAGACACATGAAAAGGATGTGCAGGAAACCCCGTGATTGAGGCTGTAGCGGCGTAACCACTGAGCTAGTCTTCCAGGGACTTGCACCACGTGTCACTGCTGAAACGCAATACATGTCATAAGTGGCGAACTTTAACTCGTAAACATGACACAGATAACAATACAGACATTTTCATGCGGTATTTCAAATCTGCGTTGACAAAACGATTTTTAAAATATTTTTTAAATAATCATACATTTAACATGCGCTTTCTTAGCAATTGTTTGTGATCGTTTCAGTCTGTTTAATTACAAATTGGTCGTCTAAAGAAAATGTGTTGGCCGTTGCCCATGGTAGAATGAGAAACCAATTGTCCTTCCGGTGTTTAACTGCAAATCGTTAACCAATAATTATAGGACACGCCATGTGGATCTACTGCATGTACCGATTTCTAAAACCAACGTATTATATAAAACCATTAGACGTCGAGGTGTTAAGCTATGGAACTATATAGCAACAACAGTGGATTGTATATATGCACTTGCAACGTCTAACGGTCAAGAGATTTTTGTGAGTAAATAATGTTAGTGACTTATATAACTAACATTCAATGTTGCATTCAAATGCGTGTATTCATGACAATAGTATTGCTGTGATTTGTGTTGCTGATTTCTTTTCTTCAATTGCACAATCTGTTTCTTCTTCTTCTTTTTATTAAATTATTTTACGTGCACCATGGAATTACACGACTTCGTGCCGCATGCTATATTGTACAGCATCGTAAATCTCTGCGATTGACAGTTACACTGTAGCGTATCTACGGTTTGATAAACTGTGCCTCAGCTATTCGATTCACATAAATAAAAAGAAACAATTAAGCTGTAGACAGAAAGAAAAACATGTGATGCAAATGACGACTAAATTAAGTGTTTTCGATGATTTAATGTACATGTTTCTTGTTAAACCGAATATTGTAGCTATTTATAATAACTGAAACATAAACTTGGACACAAATGAACGGCATTTGCAATAAGCGAAAGTTGCAAAAAGTTGTCGTCTCTTCCCATGTATTCAAAACAAGTTATATATTTTCTACCAAGGGTATCCAGACGGAAATAATTAAAACACTGCAATTTGAGCGGAAAAAGAAGTACATAATTTTATATGTCATGTTATGAAATGTGTTTGACCCAGACTTTCGGCACAACAGTTAGAAGTACGAACACAACAAATTGTGTGCGCAAACCAAATATATATGTAACCGTATACGTACAGTCAGCATCATCAGCCATCATCACGTGCTCTGAACACAAAAAGGAATGCGTTTAATAAAATACAAATGGCTGCCAAAGTCTCGTTTTCGACGTACGCATGCTCATTACGGCATCTTTATAATTTATACCATCGCATCGCGCATCGCATCGCGTATCGCATCGCGCATCGCATCGCGCATAGCATCGCGCATCGCATCGCGCATCGTCCATCGCATCGCCCATCGCATCGCGCATCGCTCATCGCATCGCCCATCGCATCGCGCATCGCGTCATCGCCCCATGGCGCTGCAGGTTGCCACACAAAAACGCGATGGCCCTTCTCGGCCATCATACTAATGCTTAAGCTAAAGGCCCATGGCATAGGAAATTGTATAATTAACTGAATAGAAAAAGACAACAGGTAGTAGTTGATGGGGAAGCTTCAAACTGGAAATCAGTTTTGAGAGGGATCAGTACTGGGACATATATTATTCTTACTAATTATTATATCAACGATTTGGACGATGATATAAAAAGCAAGGAATTTACGGATGATACAAAAGTGGTTAGAAGGATTAAAGTGATGGAGATAGACAGCATTTACAAGATGATCTTGACAGGTTGATCAAATGGTCTGAAAGGTGGCAAATGTTGTTCAATTTTGGGAAATGTAAATGCCTCCTCACACGACATGGGAACGAAGATGAACAATATACAATGGGGGGTACTGTACTAAGTACTACTGTAAAAGAAAAGGACTTAGAGTTAGCCATTAGTGCTGATATGAAGGTTTTAGAGCAGTGCGGAATTGCAGCTTCAAATGGAAATCAAATCCTTGGATTAATTAGGCGAACTATAACGTATAAGGATAACTAACTAATAATACTGCTGACAAAACAATAGATAGGCTTCATTTAGAATATTGTATTCAAGCGTGGAGGCCATATCGCAAGAAGGACATAGATATGCTAGAAAGAGTACAGAGGACAGCGACTAAAATGATACAAAACTGAGGGATCTTAATTATGAAATACGCCTAAAAGACTATGGTTTAACAACACTACAGACATGGAGATTGAGAGGAGATCAGATAGAAGTGCATAAAATATTGAATGGTTATGAAAATGTTAATAGAAATATTTGTTCTCAGTTAAGAAAGATAGAAGGACCAGAGAACAAGAAGTTACATTAGTAAAGGAGCAGTGTAGGTTAGATATAAGAAAGTTCTCATTTTCACAAAGGACTGTAAATGAATGGATTGTAAATTACCTGCTGATTGTGTGGGTGCTAGTAGCGTGAACATGTTTTAAAATAAAATCGACACATACCACAGAAGGGCGGGATACACGTAGATAAAAGGGTTGGACTCTTGATAAGCCAAAGGGCTTCCTTGTCCACCTGCCATCTAGAGTTAATTCTCTGGGTGGCAGTCTTGTTAAATCTGGTTAATGAGTGTAGAATATAACGTTTTCAGTATATGCTGTGTGTGTGTATATGTGTGACTTCTGTATCTTAAGACATACATTCTGAAGTAGAATTGCAGATGAATATGATGCAGGTTTGTGTTTTGAATTAAAAAAGTGGTGTTGTGCTGTGAAGTCCATGTTGTAAAGTGTGTATTACGTATATGGCACAGTGAGAACTATTGTGAGAGGATCGATGACCGGCTGTTGTCCTAAATCTGGCGCTACTTCAAGTATATTATACAATACTGCTAGGCCTTTTATTCTATTTCTGGGTCAGCTGTACTTATCGGCCCAGTGCGTAACCCGAGCTGCTTACTAAAGCTCCGGGTCTAGCCAGTCAACCCTTCAATGCGTTAGAGAAGAGCTCCTTTCTTAGAAGGCTTCACATAATGTAAACATGTAACGGTAGCACCCCGTGTGAGTGAGTTCATTATATGGCAAAGTTATTGTGACAGCCGTCGACGACGCATCGCCGACAAACTGGCTTTGGTAGACCTTGGGGACACGGGGGGCGGTGAACGGGGGTTGTCGTTTAACCCTTGGTCCCGTTTCAGTTGCATCCAGTCGTGTATGTTACTGGCCCGGGATAACACCGTTCGTTTGACGCATGCCGTGTGACAGTCGTCGCACTCGTCAACAGAGCAAAGCTGCAGTACGCGACTAATCCAGACAAGGCGACTTCTTCACATTAAGACATGGCGGTGGACAACCAGACCTTGTGGAGGTTTCTCCTAGCCGGAGTGTCCAACATGTCAGCGGCTGCAGGTGAGTGGGACGCGGGAAAGGTGATGGATCTAGGTGCGGAATACAAACGACCTAGGCAACACGATTATGTGTGTCATTGTAGCATTTAGAAGACGCTATCGTCAAAAAACAAGTGCAGGAATATATTGCGTAGTAACGTCGTCGATATGCGTGCGATAGTGTACGTGTCACTGTGCGTAAGTGCTCGTGTGTGGTAGTATATGTGTGTGAGTACGTACGTACTCACACAGATATACTACGTACGTACAATACACACCTACCTACGTGCACACACGCGACACGTGACACACGCACGCATGCGTGCATTTGTTAGTCATTGTAGTAATATCATGCATGCACACACGCACGCATGCACAAGCGCGCGTGCACGCACACACGCGGACACTAGCTCCCTTATAATTATTAGCAAAACTACCAACCACTTGACGGGGTGCATTGGTTGATGATAGTCGTGATAGCAGTATTTACAAAATGTTAGAAAACACACAGCATCGTTACATAAACACCACAACGCACTCGCGAATAGTCGTTGTTTGTTGAAGATGACGAATGTCGGAGAGAATGTGAGGTTCACGTCCATCGATAGGTCTTAGTCGTGATAGTGTAGAATTGTCAAATAATATTCGTATTGTGTCAGTGTTTTCTTCATATTGCCATGTCCACGACGCATGGGGCCGTTTTGCCGACGTATTTGCCGTGTGCTTGTGGTTCCTGCGTATTTTATGCATGGCGCGTGCAACTGAAGTACCCTATAAAAGGTTATAATATTGACATAATAATTGTATGGGGTATTTTAATAAATATCTAATCATTGGAGTCGTAGATTACTAGCAAAAAGTTTGGCGCCTATAAGTGCAAGCCTATAGGCATACATATGCAAGCTCGACTATAGTTAGAGTATCATCTACTAGCTTATACCCACCCATGGAATATCAAACCAAGGGCAGCAGTTATTACCATTACAGTGTCTGGCCCACAGAGGGGTGGTCTATGCCAGATCTACTACAGCACGCCTTAACCTGGGACACACGTCTACGCGGTGAAACAGTTACGGCGGGTCATGCTCGGCTTTTTACTCGCGCGGACCACAAACACGCACACACGCACTCACGTACACACGCACACACGCACACACGCACGCACGCACGCACACACGCACACACGCGCACACGCGCACACACGCACACACGCACACACGCACACACGCACACACGCACACACGCACACACGCACACACGCACACACGCACACACGCACACACGCACACACGCACACAGATACGTGTACACAAACACACACACAAACACACATACACACACACCTGATGTAGTGATGTTGTGTTAGCTGTAAGTGTTTTACTTATACAGTACAATATAATATTATATAGTCAAGTCAGACCAGTCACGCATTGAGAGGGAATGTTCGCTGTGAAACAAGCTTGTATTCAAAAACGTTGTTGATTACTATTTGTATGCTCAAACAAATGCCCTGGAATGTTGGTGCATTTACATTTATAGATGTGATTATGTAATGAGAAATTCTTAGCGTCAGGTGAAGGTCTGACACATATCCTCATGTTTAGTAGGGACACATATATGTCCGTTGCAAATGAAGAACAGCAACTTCAGAATATTACAAAACGATATCATTGCGTTTAGCCAAGTTATATTTGGGGCTAATGAAAAGGTCGTTGGCTACGCTAGTAGACGTTCTTTGTATAATAGTTTGTTTATCGCTGGCGACACGGGTTATGATCTACGATCTTGCACAAAATGCCCGACCCAGGGCCACTCGAGCAGGCTTGATCCAGGGTGAAATGTAAGACATGTATATGTTGTCTTGACATCAACCAGCTGTGGCAAAGTATTTAGTTACCAAAACGGGTACTTAACATTAAAATATCTAGTCGGTATGGTGGGCTCATATGTATAGATTAACCCTGTGAAGACGTGTAAAGATATACGTTTGATCTTTGTCCTTCATATATACATCAACACAAAATACATACATCCATACATACATGAATGCATGCATGCACGTATACATACATACATACATACATACACACACGTACGTACGTACGTACGTACATACATACATACATACATACATACATACATACATACATACATACATACATACATACATACAAACATACATACATACATACATACACACACATACATACATAATAACATACATACATACACACATATATGCGTACATACATACATAAAAAACACACATATATGCATACATACATACATACACACACATACATACATACATACATACACACACACATATATGCATACATACATACATACATACATACATACATGCATACATACATACATACATGCATACATACGTACATACATGCATACATGCATACATACATACATTCACACACACACACTACAAACATATACACATACAAACATACACACATACACATATTGCACACATTCACACATGCACCAATACATACACACAAATAGATACATACATGAATGCATGCATGCACGTATACATACATACACACACATACACACATACACACAACGCACACAC
>OZ023210.1:31320365-31363114 GCA_963995525.1 Escarpia spicata
ATTGATATAAACAACTACATCCTCGCCCCTACATTGACCTGGCTGTGTTGTTAAATACATCCTCGCCCCTACATTGACCTGGCTGTGTTATTAAATACATCCTCACCCCTACAGTGACCTGGCTGTGTTGTTAAATACATCCTCGCCCCTTCAGTGACCTGGCTGTGTTGTTAAATACATCTTCCCCCCTACAGTGACCTGGCTGTGTTGTTAAATACATCCTCGCCCCTACAGTGACCTGGCTGTGTTGTTAAATACATCCTCGCCCCTACAGTGACCTGGCTGTGTTGTTAAATACATCCTCGCCCCTACAGTGACCTGGCTGTGTTGTTAAATACATCCTCGTCGCTACATTGACCTGGCTGTGTTGTTAAATACATCCTCACCCCTACAGTGACCTGGCTGTGTTGTTAAATACATCCTCGCCCCTACAGTGACCTGGCTGTGTTGTTAAATACATCCTCGCCCCTACATTGACCTGGCTGTGTTGTTAAATATATCCTCGCCCCTACATTGACCTGGCTGTGTTGTTGTTATTATTATGTTGGTATCTTTGAATCGGAGAAGCTTAATAAAAGTAAGAAAGTAAGCTGTACAAGAAACCGGACACACAACTAACACAGAAACCGAAATGTGACTGACATATGTCAATCAACCGTCAGTTTCCGACAGTTGAAAATGTCTTCTGGATAATAATTATTACTTTGAAAATTGTCGCTCGTATTCGCTGGGCGATATTGCCAGCGACCCATGCTGTGGGCCCTCCATACATGCCTCAAATGACAACTTATAGGGAACATACAAAATGTCTCAATGTTCGTCCATAAAACAGATTTCGCTCAAACTTAAAAAGTTGACGTCATTCGGCAAGCGTGGAGGATCGTATTTTGTGTTCCTGTATTTTAGGATTCTTGATTATACAATTTGTAATGGTACATATACTAATATTACACATATCCTAGTTATAATAGGAGTTTAACAAGTGTGATGTACTACCTTCTTGTTCTGCAAACAGGACTGCTAACGGAATAAAAGCACCTGTCGGAGAAACGACTTGTTAACAGCATTCAGCAACGTATATTCCATCCACAGATAAGTCCGTCTAATCTGCTTAATTAATTGTCTCAAATACGCTGCTAATCGGCACTGTAATGAGCGTGCGAGCGTCCGTCCGGACACCCGACGACCTGCCGGTTCTAGCAGCAAAGCGCACTTGTCTTGGTATACTGACCTCACATGACGGGCGCGGAGCTTATGCATATACAGTGGGAGTTACACAGTCCGTGAATTAAAATAACAAAAAGAGTTGCTGGTGTATTTGATAATGTATTATAAGTGTTTTATAACAGATTTAGTCAACAGATTCGATAATTGTGTCATGCCTCTGTAAGCACTATAACAATGCTCGTAGAAATTCAAATGGGTGGTCCCAGCATTTTAAAGTTGTACTTTATGTTTAAATAGAATTTGCATAGCCGGGCTTAGATAACGCACGACGATGTAGATATGCGATGAATGTATCACGCGATAAAGAACCGACTCGGTGTGCGTCTGTACAGACACTTTCACTGAAGCCGCGCTCTCCAGCACGTTATAGAGTCATTAGACGTCCGTGTTGAATTACCGGCGCGCTAGAAAAAGATAAGTTCGTTCAGACGCTTCTTTTCTTTGGAGTGAGTTCGCGTAGCCGTTTGTTAAAGGAAAACAAAAGGGAACGCTGTGGTGTTTAGCACCTAACAGATTTAGCACAAACTAACCATTTGCATCTATAATCAAAATTTTCAGTTCAGTGGTTTACTCGGAATGTAGTCTTAAAGTGGAAGATTCTAACGAAATCTGCGATAACATGTAGACTGCCATCTTACTGATGACGCGTTCATTTGGCCGAAAGCAACCAATAAACGAGCAGCATTAGTTTTGCTGTGTACGACACACTGTCTTGTGTTGTTCGCGTAGTTGGTTCATGTTCATGGGATGTGGTTCGTTACATTAGTATAAGTTGAGCTTACAGTGAAAACGTGACTTGCAATATGCCACACTGCTCTACATACGGTTGTAACAATAGTACAGCGAAGGATAAGGAGCTGTCTTTTTTTGTTTCCCTTTGAAACGAGGCAGAAGTGAAATAGTGGATTCACAACTGCGGACGGGCTGGTTGGAAGCCTTCGAAATACAACGCACTATGTTCAGATCATTTTGAAGAAACGTGCTTCGAAGGAAATCTATATCGTCAGTTAATGACACAAGATCCGACAAAACGTCGCCGACGTCGATGTTTGAAGCCAGGTGCAGTGCCTACGATATTTAGTCACGGACCTCGGTCGTCGAAGCGACGCATATTTTCGGTCAAACGCGCCGCTGCTGCGAAATCGATCGCAAGAAGGTTAGTACCGAGTTACTTGGTATCCAATTAAAATCTGTTGACATTTGAGATGCAAGATATGCTGGAGCCAAGCCAGAACAGTACCAGAATGTACTATATTGCACCACAAAGAGTTTAGACTTTAGAAGATGGCCGAATTAGGCGAATAGCAAAAGTTAACGGCAATCGCGATATTACAGTAACGGATTAACATGGGCTGGAATGATTGTCGTTTATAATAACATTTCAAAACTTACTGTATTTTGTGTTAAATGAACAAAAATACGTTCTGCATTCAATAATATTGCTTTAGACATTGTCATATATCGAAATGTTTGGCCTATTATTTATGTCATGATGTTATATAATTGGATTTCGTATATAATTATGTGTGACTACTGTTTATGTGACGAAGAATAACACTATATACTCTATTGTAAAACGTTTAAACTGGCTTCATTTGTATTTAGTAAAATTCCATAATGTTACTCAATTTTAGTTAAGGGGATACAACCCAGGTGAAAGTGGGTTTAAAAAAAAAAAATACAAAATTGTTTGTTTTATGCCAGATTATGATAGCTTATTATGTTTACTGTGAATAGATATAATTTTATAACAATTACATAGTAATTTGTATCCATTATGCCACATTTTATGGCCATTTTCTAAAAAAAACATTTAAATTCTGCATTTGGAAGGATATCTCTTGGAGTAATTATGTGATCCAAATATAGTTATCAATGAGCTCACCAGTTACACCATGTTTGTATTATAAAAATACTGGCATCACTCAATAATCATATATTGTTGAAATATCTTTAATAATATACCATGTGCACACATCTTCACTAACTTGTTTTGTTGTTGCACACTAACAGCAAAAACAGGTAACAGCTGTTGTGAAAATATCTTGGATCAGAAATATAAATTATTGTAATTTGCATTTCAGCTCGATCACCAACATGATGTGGCACATGGGGAAAGGCATCAACCGCAAGTTTACTGCGAAGGTCCGAGGCAAGGGATGCGAGGACCTCCTTCATTGGATACAGAATGTATCAAACCATCTGTGGTGGTGTTGTGCAACATGCAACGGTGACGCACAGTTGCTGGAGTAAGTACCAAACTTGATATGTATTCATTTTATACCTGAGGCATGTCCAAAGCAACAAGTAACCTTTAGATTTGCAATGAGTAAATGATGAGTAGGGACCACGACCCAAGTTGTGTAAGGTGAATTCCAGTCACCGACTTGAATCCCAAATACACTAAATTAGCTCCTATGCATAACTAACATTATAATAAGTTTTCGAAATTACTGCATTTCATAGGCATCCAACTCATTTTTTTCAGGATGGCTACTCAAAAGTACCATCCAGCATGACTACTACCTTATCAGTAAATGTGTTCATTCAGATTTAAAAAAAAAGTGATACTGTAAATGCTGTCTACATGTTATGTGTTAATATGTGGACCACCGACTTATGAATGGGACCAAAAATGTTACATAGTCAAAGTTCCTGATGACCAACTTTTCAGTAGTTTAGTTACTCAGATGTGAGGGGGCGAATAATCCACAGATGGATAGTGTCCATTCTGTATCACTCTACCTATTCCTTGTAATCAGTTGCTGTGTACATTTATGAGTACAGTTACTTGAGTGTAATAAATTACATCGCCGTGTAATAATTACATTCCAGAATGCAATTGTCTGTAATGAAATAAATAAGAGCACTTGTGTCATTATCACCAATTTTATTAAAGAAATATAAAATCAAAACATGATATCAAAATACAGTGACTGTATATACAGTAGATACAGAAATTAAGAAGAAAAAACAAGTTATAATAAATTATGTGAAGGAATGTGATGATGGAATGCCTTATTTGTAAGGATCAGTATCGGTTTACTAATGTACCAGTATGATTACCATGATTGGCCATTGTATTGTTACTAAAAACAACCAACACTTTACACAGGAAAAGCACTTTAAAGTTCACTGAATGCTACAGTCATAAGGTAAATAACAGCTGCTTACTAACAACATATAGACTGGTGTGTTACATCAGTTGTTTGCAGACATGTTATTAGAATACTGCATGCACTATTATTCACTGTAGGAATGAAAGCTAGATTGATGCTGTCTGCTCTGGCGTGGAACTGCCGACCACGTCCCAGCCCAGACAAACCTGTTGAGACTGGTGTCACGTGGTCCAAAAGATGCAAGCAATGGGTGCTGCATAACAGACCACAGCAGGTGAACCCACGTACCCACCTACAAATGCTCACGGATCGAGTGACAGATGTGTTTATAAAGATATATGCATGCGATCACAGTCACTGGGGCAGATGTTCCAAAACCAGAGAAGGAGGATCTGCTGGCAGCAAGAGTCAGTCAATTTGTAAAGAAACAGTAAATACTGCCACCAACCTACACCTTCATAGGTCACATGCACATTGTCTAGTTTAGTTTTCAAGTCCAGCGTGGTATCCCTCGTGTTGTCCCCCATCGGGGGCAGGGAACCTTGATCTTATTCCATGGCTGGCGCATGCTGGTAGAACTCTATGTACCCTCCGTCCCAGCTTGCCATGGATCCACCAGGTAAACTGTATGCATGCAGCCCACCTGAGAGACCTGAAATAAATTAGGCTCAAATAAACATCTGACATTATAAATAAATGACATATAAAAATCGGTTCTATAACGACACCATTCCTTTATATAAATTGTTTACCATTAAACATGTGTTCTTCTGGAATAAGGCAAATATTGATAATTTTGCACTACAGAACAAATTATGACGGTGCAACAAACATTGTATCTATACGTTATGATAACTTAAGTGGAACCATTATAATTTGTTCTGTAGTGAGAGAGTATCACTTTATTCTTACAGTAGAATACAATAAAGTGTGAAACGATAACCCAAGTACATGTGTGAATACAGTAAATAACTATGTATAGTAGTATATTGTAGCAGGCTTAGGTAAATAATGACCAATGGTTAAGGTACGTCATATTGAAAATGAACACATTTATGTAGGATTACTTGCTGTTGAGGGGAATTTTATTTTGCAATTATTGTCATATTAGGGTGATGGTCATCATATTTAAATTAGTCGGGTCAAACCAGTGTAGTTCGTCTTTACATTTAGAAAGAGTGAATGACGTTAGCCGGGCTAGTTTAAACAAGCATACGATTGAATTAGTTGTTTTGTTGGTGGTTTTATTCCAAGAGATTTTAAGGAGGTTGTCAGTCTTAGATTTGTTGGGTTCAGATACATAGCCTCTGCAACCTTTTTCAATGCATGTTAATTCTGATTTTATTCCGTTATTGTTTACATTATGGATTAGTGCGACATACTTGTTAGTTTTGAATACATGATCTTTCTTGATGTTAGGTTCAAATGGTAGTCAGTTCAATGATGTGAATTTGCTTAGCATGTGGATGGTAGATGACGTATGGTAAGTCCACTGAGTAATTTCCCTGGAAGATTGTTAATAATTTGGGCATCAGGCATGAGATTGCTGATAACATTATCTATATATATTTGAATTGCTACTATGATGTTGTATTGTGTTCATTATTAATACATTTCAATAAATATTTTACAACACATTTCACTGGTCTTGTAACAATGCATGCACATATATACGTACCGGTACTTGTTTGTTGGACGGCGTAATTCCCATTCTGCAGCATCACCTGCTCCAAACAAAGAATTCTAAATCCCCTGCTCTTTGTAATGCACAGCAATCCACCTGTAACAAAGAATTAAGCTTTTAAATAATAGTTTTACACGAATGTTAAGCAAACATGGATTATTATTCTGAACAAATTTCACAAAGAATGCATCACGATCCTCTAACTGTATTCATCCCAGTATTATACCTGGGTCCATATAAATATCATGCAGATTAAGGAAGGCCGTTTTGAAATGTGTCAATATTTGCACAAAACGGTGGTCATTTTCTTTGTCACCAAAACAAATGGGGGCTCTGGCTGAAAAATGTTCAAGGTACATTTTATTCATAAGAGCCAATGTAAACTTTTGGCAGAAAAATTGCAGTATGCATAAAGTTAAAAATAATCTATCTACCTGCCATGTCACATGTGTTTAAAAAGTAGTACTGCCACATATTGTTCATACTCTATCATAGCTCTGACCTGTACAATTTTGGTTCACATGAATCATGGAACCATTCAACTACATTTCTTTAAAAAAAAAAGTGAAGGTATAGCCATGGGTGGTATTAGAAAATGGACATGTCAAAGTTCAAACACCGAGTGCTGTGGCACTGAGTCTGAGAGCGAGATCTAACGTTAACTTAAACGTCAACCAATCCCAAATGTAAGACAAGTGACGTGTCCCGGCCCGAGCGATCATCTCTCGCTGTTCATACGCAGCCCGGAACTTAGGCTCATCGGTTATTTAAACAATAAACTAAACAGATTAATAATTACCTTCACCAACAGCGTTGCTGTCGAGTAGCAACCGCCTCCTGGCAGCAGACATTCAGTTCTTGTTCCTGAACAAGGAGATCGCTGCGGCATTTTCCGCACCGACACCAGTCAATTTCATCTCGGCATGGTATGCGCCTCGACATTTCGACTGCCCACCGGCACCCGCCTCTGCCATATCTTCCATTGTTTTTGTGGTTCAAACCGGTAACCAGCTGCTTTGAAATCGATTTGGTTTTCGTTGTCTTCCGAAGAATTGGAAAGCCATCTTATTTACACAGTCACAGCGCATGCGCACATAGTTTAATTGGTAAACTTACCATAGCGCCACCTAACGGAGTTGGGAACAAATAGTACGCAGAAAAGTTACGACAGTGTGACGTCACTTTCTTCTAACAATGGCGTAGTCCATAGAAATTCGGTAGTTGCGTGTTCAAAAATGTTTTCCTGGTAAACCGCTGACGTTAAAAATTTGATTGTAGTTGGAAATTGTTAGTTTGTATTCACTCTTTTAGATGCTTAACACCAAAACGTTGCCTTTTGTTTTCCTTTAACAAATGTCAGCGAACTTTCTGTCCATTCTCGCTTTAAATTGATTTGTCTGAAGACAGCAAACGACGTTTCTAAAAAGAGAGGTTGTAAACACAAAGGTAAAGGAATGTACAACGGTTGTCAACGTTACGCATTTAGGCACGTGCATGGGGATTTTATTTCATTAAAATGATCACATCTTATTGTAATCAAGCTAGCGTGTGTAGGTTAAGGTTTCCTCCCTAGACGGCTTGAACCTCGAGCGCCAAACTTTCCGGGATTAATCTACGACCAATAGAATATCATTTTTTTCAAAATACTTCCTACATGTCAAAACACCTTTATGGGGTAAATCGGTTCTTTCCTTAGCGGTTAAAACGAAATGTGCGCGTAATACGCAAAACATAACCAACAACTGCAGGAACCACGCGCACGGCGAAGACTTCTGGAAATCGGCTCCTGCATCATAGACTTGGCATCAAGAAGTAGATGCTGACACTTATGTCTACCCTCATGTCAATAGCATAGCAATACGTATAGTATTGGACAATTCTACACTATCACGACTAGGGACTGTTGACTGACGTGAACTTCACATTCTCTCCAACCTTCGTCATTTTGAACAAACAACGAGTATCTGGGAACGCGTTATGGTGTCTATGTAACGATGCTCTGTGTTTTCTAACAGTTTGTAAACATTACTTTCACGACTGTTTTCTACTAAGACATCCCGTCAGGTGACGGGCATTTTGTTAATTTTATTAATTATTCGATCTCAAACTATATATATGTATATATATATATATATATATAAATATATGTATAAATAATATAGTTATGCATAGATCCAAACTATATAAACCATATCAGCGTATTGTTATTACATTAAAATAACAGTTCAGTTGAACCTCAATATGCAATAAGGGAATAACACATGTCACGTTAATTTTAATTGAACGAAATGTTTAGTGACTACTACACCACTGTTTTAATAATCGACACAAGAATCTCAAACCGGAATTACGAGATAAACATAGGTTACGGGAAGCAAATACTTGACAAAGCGTATGTTTTCACACGCAATTGGTCGGGCCAGTGTAGCGACACATTACAGATTATCGTCGGGAAAGACAGCATAGCTTACTGCAAGACACGTCAGTCACACGCATGCACTGCTTCGGTCACCCGGTCAACTGGTCAAACCGCTACTGGTCATCATACCGTGAGGTCAACAAAATGAAGGATGAACCAGATGAACTAATGTGATCAGTATATTGGTCACTGTAACCACGGTCAATCAGCTCTGCATGCGTGATTGTAATCGCCTGTGTATCGGATCGACGTTGGGACGCGATGTTGAATTGCTGTAGAGACGGGGACACTATCTTGAGAAACAAGTCGCTGTGTAACCACTTCAAATTATTCCCACGGAGTTACGCTCGTATTTTAAGATTGTTCAAATAAGGGCTGAGATTCTGTAAAGTCCCACGGATAGGCTTGGAATTTAGGGAGTTGTCTATAAACTGATGTTGCTTTTGGAAAATAATTATGTGTCTAAGTAGAACGACATATAAAATATCGTAATATATGTAATATTAAATGCAATGGTCTGCGTCTCCAATGTTTATTCGTTTGTTTTTGTTTGTCTATGAAAGACGCGCGCTGTTTAGTTGGCCGACACACGGATGCTATTTTGTGATGTTGGGAAAATTTGGGTAACTAGTGCCGTCTGATAAATTGTAGGCATACAGATAAGTCTGTCTAATCGGCTGAATTAATCGGTTCAAATACGTTGCTAATCGGCACTGTAATGAGCGCGTTGAGCCGCGCGACCGGCAGTCCGGACACCCGACGGCCTACGGGCTATTGCGGCAAACTGACCTCACATGACGGGCGCGGAGCTTATGTCCGGACATGGGGGTCATGCATATTACTCACACGCACGCATGCACACCATACGCACGCACCATACGCACGCACGCACGAACGGGCGCGCACACGCACGCACATACACACAGACACACACAGACACACAGACACACAGACACACAGACACACAGACACACAGACACACACACACACACACACACACACACACACACACACACACACACACACACACACACACACACACACACACACACACACACACACACACACACACACACACACACACACACACACACACACACACACACACACACACACACACACACACACACACACACACACACACACACACACAAACACGATTCGAAGTAACCCAAAATGGTTATAAGATGTCGATAGGAAAATAGTAGACAGATTACGTTTGGTTAAACGCGGCTCGGTCAACTCTTGACACAATTAGACTTGTTCCTTGCGATACGTTCGTGGTACGGTATATAATTGTTAGTTGTCATCCGCCACGTCGGCTAAAAGTATCAATGAATTATGCATTTTTAGAAAGCCATCATAAATTCTTGTTTTTTTTAGTTATAGTTTGTTGATGATACTGATTGTGCACCTATTTTTAATCAACTCTTTAGTAACGTTCTGTTGCGTTTAGATCGAATCATATTCAAATGTTTCCTTACCCGTAGGGGTATGAATTACCCGAATTCCCATTCAAACATTGTGAGTTAGACGTCAACTGTGTAAGTTCAGGAGTTAAACATGATTGGCTTTAAAGTAAGCTATCTTTATTTGCATCGCCCACTATACACGTCGCCCAGAGGGAAAGCATATTTCCGTTTGCGCGACATTGTGAACACATCATAACGGCGACCGGTTGGCAATATGCCCGGGTGATTTGAAAAGACAGTTAAGGATACACATTGTTGGTCGTTTTTGCCGTCGGGGGCTCCGTTGCGTTGCCCTCCATCCCGTGCTACGCTCGCTTGTCAGATCCACGTTATCTGGCTGCGCTGGCACAACGTTTGTCCATTTCAGCTCGCCGTTTCAAGTCGGCGATGGAAGCGCCCGATAAAGAGGGTGGTCCTGGTGCGAACCAGTTAGAGCAACACCAGCTTCTCGCGCGGACTACTGGGTGATGGTTATCTCGAGGTCCAGTCGCAACCTGCCACTGCGGCCTGACAGACCGCGTACAGCCGCGGCGTGTGTCAACCTGCCGCCACGGTGTTTGGCCTGTTAATTTTACCAAAGTTGCATTCCGAGTTAAACTACCAATTTTAACTTGTTTTCTTATTACATGTCACTGTGTATTGTATCATACTTGCTACAGCATGTCACTTTTAATTGTATCATACTTGTTACTACATGTCACTGTGTATTGTATCATGCTTGCTACTACATGTCACTGTGTATTGTATCATACTTGCTACTACAGGTCACTTTGTATTGTATAATATTTGCTATTACATGTCACTTTGTATTGTATCATATTTGCTGTCATATGTTACTTTTGATACGTTATTCGATAAATTATGCTTTTTGCTAAACTACCTGTCGTTAGGTCCGGCGAGCGGAATAATAAGCATAGAGTCTATGACACACGGATATAATGTTCGCCTCTTATATCTTTTGTGCCGTTTTATCTTGAAATTGCATATTATGTGAAAACTAAATTTAGGCCTTATATAGAGTTAAGGAAAGTAATATTATAGTGTATACCGGGCATGTTCATTTAAAAGAAAGTTGTATTTAAAAGATGGACAATCTCAGATTACAATATTAACATGACAATATTATTGTCTTTGAAATCAAACCATAAATCGCTTTCGAAAATCACTCAGGTATATTTACAATTTCCTGCATGTTGATAAAACTGTGAAGTCTTTGTGTACCCTGTACAACAATAAATTTACCAAAATAATTGTTTTTACTATACCAACCACTACAAACATTGTGTGTGCGTGTGCGCGTGTTCGTGCGCGAGCATGTACGTAAGCGTGTGTGTGCATTACGACAATCGTAATATATTTGTTGACAATTTTGAAAGACGACGACGCAAAGTCAACTTGACACTGTAGGCTGTCCAGTCTGTCCAGCCAGTCCAGCGTGTCCGAGTCATTAACCCGGCCGCTAAAGGGGATTTGACTTAAACAAAGTAAACAAGGGTCATTTCAACTATAGTCCAGCCCATCGGTAGATTGGCCGCACTGAATGGGAAAAGTTTGCATTTTACAATCATTATATTTGCTTGGTGGCTGCTGCGGCGAGGCGAGTCAAAGAGAAGCCGGCTTTATTGCCGGGCCGTTATCGCGACTGTGCGCGAATTATTTAACACCTATAGACAGATGACGACGGCTGTATGCGGCGACCCGCTCCGTCAAGCAAACTAATAAAATTAGAATATAGCGATCACTTTGATCAATGCATTCGTAATGAATACATTCGGTTGAGAATTCCATTTGTGTGTTTGAAGTTACCTGATCACGGCTGTCGACAACACCAGCGTGGCCATTACTTACAGCCGATACCTGCCTTCATTAGGGGTGACAGCATACATCGAATTCTGATTAATCCCGTCGTAAAAGTTGACATTTAACGGCGACGAATACCTGTGGCGTATAGAAAGCATCTGCTTCAAACTGTCTGTGGCTGTGTATGAACGTTTCCCCACACACCGACATCTCGCACCGGTTTCATCTAAACAAATGTGTATTTTTTTAAATACGCATTTACCTCAAATGGAAAAATCGGATGATAAAGTTCCTATTTTCTTGTGTTCACTATACACAAAAATAAAAACGAATTACAAACTCGACAGTCGAAGAGAAGATACTTCTGACGCTTTATCATTTGATAAAGCGTATCGGCCTATAATTTAACGATAATATATACATTTTGCTTACGGAAGAATGTCAATTATTTCTATTGTGGGGGAAAATGCTATAATATAAATTTCATTCCACAGTATGATATAGCAATATTAACTCCAAGACAATTCCTGCTTTATACACACACACACACACACACACACATATATATATATATATATTTATATATATATACATATATATATATATATATACATATATATATATATATATATATATATATAAGCAACTCTACATTGTTATCCCTTATCATGCATATGTACTTTTATAATTTAAGGATTTCAAAGAGAGCAATGATTGATTGCTTTTTAATTATCCATCCATTACACCTATATTAAGAACGGACTAACAGCATATTATTCTGCCTTTACATTTGTACATTTAGCGCACTTTTGAATAAAGTAGTATAAATTAATATTATCCAGCCTTGGAAAGTTAAATTAACTGAAATTGTGTAACTAGACCCCTTTATAAAAACAATTACCAATAGGCATCATGTTGTACTGTAAACTAATTCTTCAACGTACCTTAAATACCAGAAATCACAAATAGAACACGATTCTGTAATATGATAATCACCCGGGGTTTAAAATCTATTGATAGTAATATAGAATTATCACCCGGAGATGAACGTTTGACCACTATACGAACATCCTGACACAAGGGAAATTCCACATGATACGAGCAATTCGCTGGACCTTAACAGTCAGGCTGGACAAATCGCGATTGAGTGACGTCACGTGTCGGATCTTTTAGAATAATTGTTATGGGGTTTGCATGTAAACGATTATTTTCATTTTCGACAAATGAAACTGGAAGAAAATAAATATAATTATTCGTTATGCATAAGATATTTTATGAATTCACACGAGAACATATTATGTTGTTATATATGGTTACAGAGACCGATCAAAACCTGCATGCGGTTTTAATTACTCGGTGGACCAATTAACACATGTGATTTTGTGTAGGTCTTTATTGTTTTTAACTATTATTGGACAGCATTTCGGAAGAACTTTTTATATACAACGCTAACGGCAGAAAACATAACTCTTAGATTTAGAATATCAGAACAGTTGATTTCGGCAAACTTGAAACCTACTAAAGGTGTATGTTTTTTCCGCAAGAAAAACTGACCAGTCAACAAGAAGAAAATAACACCAGGGAATAATTTGAGTGCTGAACTGCGCCAACGGTTCTACTTTCACAAAATCTATTTAGACCGCTATATTTAATTTACCACCTGAATTAGTCTTGCGGGAGTTGGTTTAAACTTGCATAGCGAAAACAAAGACACACGAATTACTTATGTAATGTCACCATACCGTAGAATTAGTGGGTTAGATATTTTCAATAGAGAACGCTTAATGGTTTTGGATGAGCTTATGTCTAAATAAAAGTAGTAGCCCCGTCATTGACGAGACGTATTTAGCTCAAATGCAACATAACGGCGTCGAACGCGCATAGATGATTCCCGGTTCCGTTTACCGTGTGTCGTTTTCCTTTTATCACTGCGGCTGGAAGCTTTTGATTTGCTTCCTAAATTACGGACTTCACCGTCAGCGGCTACAAGCAGTGATCACCGGTGCATTTTCAACAACAAATGATCTCGCGGTCATTTGCAGAAGACAATGGTGATTTGACGCTTTATGCATTATTAACGGTCCAAAAATTTCACGCGCACGGCAGACCTTTTCTCATGTAAGAAGAGACCGAACTCCTATATACCTAATATACCTAGGTAGAAAAGACACGCGGTCGTTTAGCACCATGTCATTTATTTGCGACAGTTACCTACACGAAGCTTACAACGATTCTTCTAAACGTATAGCCTGTTATAAACATTTATGTCATTAATATAGCATATCGATTTAATTTAATATTTATAAAAGAAATACAACATGTTTGCCAATATTATATTCGTCGTATCTAATACGTTAAGTTTATATATATATATATATATATATATATAAAACACACACGCACGTACACGTACATATACACACGCACGCACGTACACGGATACTCGAATAAAGAAGTTGAGACGTACTGAATGTAATGATACACACCAAATAACATTAGCTCAGCGGACACGGGGCACTGCAGTGATAACGAAAAGCGATCCAACAAGTAACGGTGTTTGTAAGACGACACCCACGACGCGTTGTTGACATCGGCAGAGAGTCGACCACCTCGGTGAAACGGTTCATTTGACAATGGGCTGTCTCTGTACAAGGCTATGTCGACCGCACAGCCAGTCGATCATTGCTTACAACTGATTCCGATAACGCCGATTTCGTTGAATTCGTTTTTTTCCTAAGGAGGTCGTAGCCGATCGTAGGCGGGTATGTAAAGTGAGTGTGAACACTCTGGACATACTTAACTGGCATCGATTACCCGGTGTGAATTTACCCCCTTGATCTAGGTTATATAATTGCATTCGCTTTAACTAATATACAATTCACAAATTTTCAATGACCACAACATATTAGCAATACCCCACTCACAACGTAATATGCTTGGTACGTTAATAAAATTTCCGTTAAAAAAATCTAATGCGCTTTACAAAACAATTATGAATCAATGATGTATTCCATAAATACTGAGGGATTTAGATAAATACACAAATGCATCATGCAACAACTATTTGTTCATTCTTAATTAATCGGGAAAATAAATATTGAACGCATAAAAGATGTATTTTTATTTATGCAACACACAACTAAAATAATAATCAAATACTGTTTGACCTAATAAGTGTTTACCTAGTGTTCATTTGTGTCACGCAGGCTTTCTAGCACGCTCTTAGAATGTGTCAGATTGCTTTATGCAAGACCAGTTAATTTTAACAAGACCAGTTCAGACGTAGTCCATTGTACTAGAACGCTCTTACTAAAAACGGGAAATGTAAAAAATACCAAACAAAAGCATGCATGCATGAAATTGAACGTTACTAAAAACCTATTAACGAGCAGTGCGCGAGAGTCGAAGGAATAATTGTAAATTTTTAATAACTGTCAATATAGCGCGGTTATTTAAAAAAAAAATTTACGTCATTCTTTATTAAAAGCTCAAACTGCCGTTCACGCGTGTACACAATTGCTTAGTATTTCGTCGTTTGGCAGATATTTGCGAATTCAAAACCCGAATATTCGCCGCGCTCGATTGGCACCTGTCAATCAAAGCGGCGAATCGCACTATCAATGACACGTTTATTAATCACGCGATCACTCAGTCGCTGTTCATTCTGCAGTGCCACGCCCCCCGCCGACCTCAGCGTTCTTCGCTAGCGCCAATCAATAAACCGTCGAGTGACACCTCGTTAGGCGGCACTGTCGAGACAGCGCCGCGTCTGATTGGCTGACGCCCGGCTTGCACCCAGCATGCCGTGCGCGCCCGCCGACCAGACAGAAAGTAAATACAAAGTGTCGGCGTGACGGGTGATCTATTCCTTATTCACTCCGTGTCAGTTGATGTGTGAATTCTCCGTAGCGACATGGACGCGCGCTGACAACAACAACAACTACGATGATGATGAACAGTCCGATCATGAGTACATTTAGCCCGGCGATGGCACGCATGCACGTAGGAGTGCCGCACCCGTGCACGCCCGCGGCGCACTACCTTGGCTTCGCCGGGTCGCTGCCGTCTCCATTCGCCCCTCTCCCGTCCTACCTCGGCCACCCGGTCGGTTGCCGCCTACAACGCGACTTCTACTCTCCAACGTCCGCCTGCTCTGACTATGTCCGTACGCAGTCCCAGTTCTCCATGGAAGGGATCCTGGGAAAACATGGACTGAGCGACGACAAAGACGCTACTACAAACAGTGATAGGAACGCTAAACTCGCTGGTAAGTCGATCAGCCTTGTATTATTGTATATGTATGTATATAAATGGCATTATAAACGCAAATATGAAGTTGCATTGCAGAAGTAATTACTATACATCGTCATTTGGGTGTATATTGTTATACGTCATTGCACGTATCCTCTTATATATATGGATACAACGATATCATTGTTGTTGTAGTTGTTGATGATGATGATGATGTTGTTATTGTTGTTGTTGTGGTGGTGGTTATTATTATTATTATTAACAACACTTTATAACTAATAAACCAGTCAACACTTTACAACACTACAAGTATTTGCAAATACCTTTATTTCAATATTCAAAATTTTATTATATGTTACATGAAGCGACTATACATACAGCACTGCGACTTGCAAGCATCGGTTATTACAGCCATGTTAATTGACTTAGTAATTAGATCGTTCGGCTAAACCAGATGCGTTCACCAGGCATAGCATTTTTTATTTCTTAAAACATTTATTCTCCCAATTCTATTTTGTATTCGTCTCTAATATATATATATATATATATACATACATATATATCGATTTGTTACTACAATCAATATTTGTGGAATGCAGAAGATATACTTGTACAATTACACCATACTAAATGAAACATTGAATAAAGATACCTTCTCAATACATTTGATTTGCATACTATAATTATCCAAAAAATATCAAACTATGATCATTATATACATAAGCATGTAGTGTGTGTGAATATGGATTAACTGTAGTAATAGAGTAGACTATGATTACAGCAGTGTGAGAGAATAGCACCAACTGAAGTTAGAATTGTACTAGAACTGCAATTAAAACGTGGTACAGATTTTGTTATAGTCTTTCTATTTTGTTTACCCGCCCCGCTATTATATATATATATATATATATATATATATATATATATATATATATATATATATATATATATATATATATAAACTATATTAACAATAAGGTCAGAGAAAAGTATACAAAAGAAAGCCAATTATTGATTAAAGTATATCATAATAACATTAAAGCCAGTTATAATAACATTATTGAAAAAATAATAACTTCGCAGTAACATTATGCATATGTCAGGAAAACTGCAGAAGGGCAGGAATACAATATAATTATTCTACTTTTTAATATCCATACGCAATTATAAACACAATCGTCGGTATAAAAATAAACGTGTTATTTCATTGAATGATCGACGATTGATTTGCATCGATTTGCAGGCGCTCTATACCTATAAATCGCATTGATCTGCATCTCTAGTGCGCTATTCAATAGCCGTCAGAAGACAACACTGACCACTATCATACGCTTGTTTTGAAGACGCTCTGCGGTGCGTCTTTGGCGTAAAGTGGGAAATAATTGATAACCGAAGAGAACAGTGTCAAAGCCCCGGCCACTTCGTCTGTCTTCAAGCATTACGTTCGCTCGAGTCGCATCGGCTTCGTCGGACAGACATATTGGCTCGTCGTCAGACACATGGGCTAGGGTAGACCAGGGACAAGTGGATCATTATCGGGATATTGGGACCATTATCGGGCCATACCATAGCCGCAATATAAAAATATATACTACACGCTGACGCGATTCGTTATTATTCTTTGGGATCGCCAAATAGGTAATTTACTGTTTTCACTTGGGCGCTTACTGTATAAAGAGCAATTGTTTCGTTATTTTTTGTTTCACGAAACTCTTAACACTAATATAATAACAATCAATATGTCACTACACCCTGTTCCTCTCTGGTTCCCATTGAGACGTCGCCAATATGGCCAAGTGATTTTGTGTGGAGTTGATGTTGTGTATCTACCGAGGCGCACTTTGATTGCCCCATCCGTAACTAACAACGTTGCAATTTAGCGAATGATAAACGCATCATTACAAATGTATAAACGCGGTATCACTGAGGATTTATGCGGTCGTCAACTCCCGGATTGACTAAAGAATGAGAAGAGCCATACCCGCGCTGTACAAATTGAATCTGGCACACACGCACGCACACGTGCGGCCGCCGTCAACGAGACGGGAAGGTACTATATACTACCCGACGTAGTTAGGGCATTGTGGCTACGGAAATAAAATGACGATCATAAGTTGGTCAACGGAAACAGTTAATGGCGACGTAGCTATAACTGCTCGAGTGCTTACAAAGAGTGTCACATCGCGCGCTGTCCAACAGACTAGCGTGCATAAAGACGAGCCACCCGCACGGTATAAACATGCACGTTCTGGTATCGCTGGAAGTGTCTCTTAACGGGTGTTTGTAAGCATCAAAGAACAGTAAAACTACTTAATCGACAGAGGGAGAATAAAGTCTAAAAAGTTGACATGAACACAAGTATTTAAAAGAATGTATGCCTAAGATTGACAGTGTCATAAAGTGTCATTAGTAACTGAAGTGCCAACAGTAAAAGCATCAGCGTAATAGCAGTACATACCTACATTAGTAATATTCTCCGCAGCTATTCGTGGTACCGCTATAGCTGTAGAACTTAAGTAGATGTGGGGTCTAGTATCGGTACCACTTTCAGCAGATATTTGGGATCCCTATACACTTGCTGCAGATATTGGACCGTTGTAGTATATCGATGTCCCAATACGTTGTAGACATTTAGTAGCCGCATTATTGGTACTACTTGCTGCCGAAATGTTGTATAGCTACACAACATCAATATCACGTGTTGCTTAAGCTCGTTAGTTGGCATAGATGTAACACTGCTTAACATAGCAGCGACTCTTGTAACATGCATGCATGTGGTTGTGCGCAGACTCGGCCGACGACTTGTGCGACGCGCAGGGAGCGAAACGTCGGCGCACGCGAACTAACTTCAGCGGCTGGCAGTTGGAGGAGTTGGAGGGAGCCTTCCAGGACAGTCACTACCCGGATGTATTCATGAGGGAGGCTCTCGCTCTCAAACTCGACCTCGCAGAGTCACGGATCCAGGTGAGCGCTCGTTTATAGTATCAACACTCGATTTGTAGCAGGCGCGCGCGTGCGTGCGTGCGTGCGTGCGTGCGTGTGTGTTTGTGTGTGTATGCCGTTCTATATAGAAACACATCCGAGTGTGCCTCGCGTGTGGCCGACAAATTATCTGGATCATATTTCGCCTTTTTAAAGCATACATTTCATATCCGTGATTTGTTTTGAAAATTATGAAGTTTTGTTCTGTTATCGCACACATGACTGTATGAAATCCCATCGTACTTGCGTCAAATAATTACATTAAAATCCCGTTTGCAAATTATAGACGACCGTAGTTATTATACTATAAAGGCTACTGGTTGTAGTGGTGATAAGATCATTTCAACTATCCGACTGCAAGGGCGCAACAAAAAACGCAACAGTCACCGGGGTCGCTTTACCGTATTAATGCTGCCGCCCCCCCCCCTCATCTGGTTCTCACAACCGACTCAACCGGTTATTTGTACTTCGCCAGTGGTTATGTTAACCTTTCTATCACTTATTGTGCTCTGTATGATTGACTATCCAGTGATTATAATTATATATACGAACGTACTCCGCCTTCTTGTGGTTATGTTAATCTAATTATAATGTGGTGTTGCATACAAAAACTAGTTTATATAATTAACAAACCCTTGATTATGGTGTATATATAACAGTGTTCATGAATATTAATTTGCCCAAGCACGCATTATTTGTAAGCATAGATGTGGTTAGTATTCCATTACGAGGCATTGATCCGCTAAGGGTACCAATCCACTAATGATCTATTCTGACTTAGGTACTCACACTATACATGTGTACATGGTAGTGCTACTTTAGGTGTGGGGTCTATATGTATGTATGTATGTATATATATATATATATACAATATATATATATATATTGTGATCCACTGCATATGGGGTCTACTGGTCCATTGCAGGTAGCAATAGTTCATATAGTGGACGTTTGAACATTTGCAAGTTGACATTGTAGGAGGGGAGGGCAATTAAACTAGGACTCGGGTGATTGTATCAGTGTTTGGCAGGGTATAATCGTGAGAGGGTAATCAGTCGCCTTTCTCACCAACCGTCGGTCATCAAGTCCAACGCTGCTGGCGGTTTGTCGCCAATCTAGTTGACGTTACATAGTAGTCGGCTGACTTTATGGCAGCTCGTCGACGGTGTGAAGACAGTTTTTGCGACATATAGTTATACATGTCGTGAATGGATAAAACATGACATTCAGTAGTATAGTATGTACCTTTTACACAAAGGCCTGATAATACTGGTGTGATATTGTATTTTCTCTCTCGCAGTATTTTCACACTGGGTTATACAATTTCCAAAGCAATTCACACCATGCCAATTTATCTGTACTTTCTTTTACTGTAGTTTCATCCCTCTAGGCATGTTGTTTAATTATAATGTAATTAGACGTATATTATGCTACCAATTCCAAGGATAGTATGATCATACATTTTACTAATCGTTAACACACAATGTGTCTATGCGTGTTTACATGCATGCTGGTGTCATTCAGAAGCACCGACACTTACAATATCGTTCATCATACCTGGTAGTACAAATGCTGAATCATATGCACACACACACACACACACACACACACACACACACACACACACACACACACACACACACACACACACACACACACACACACACACACACACACACACACACACACACACACACACACACACACACACACACACACACACACACACACACACACACACACACACACACACACACATAGAAGTGAAGTATTTCAGTTTACAATTTAATTGTTTTATACACCAGTGCATTCCATATATGTTTAAATCGATTAGTGTTTAGCAGATTACCCCCCTCGGGCCTAGAGGCAGACCAAGCGTTAAAGCACATGCGAACAGCTCTATAATAACCGTATTGGCAGTCTTTTTACAAAAAATAAAACCATTTCGTGGCAGTTAAACATGGCCTGAGTTTCGAAAATAAGCCTGATCGTTGCGCCGCGGGCAGCACATGTGGACACAGCGCACAGTGATAGAAGGCTCCAATTGAAATCCAATCTATCAAGTTCTTCATTGGCTATTTATATATCGCATTCGGGGCCATTTTTAACAAACAAATCTTTGTTCCCATACGACTGGCTCGAGCTGTCAAGGAGGCATCGACGAAATGATTCCTACTCAAGAGTAGGAATCATTTATCGGGGTTCTGTTACCGCGGGCCTATCACCATATTTATATCGTTTAATTTCGGACATTAAAATAACAAGTTTTCCCACAAATAGCGACAATTTTTTTAACGTAATCACGAATTCTCTCTCATGACGTACGCCTGCATGTGCGAACAAAAACACACACTTAACACACATGTACGCACACTCATACACACGCACACACACACACACACACACACACACACACACACACACACACACACACACACACACACACACACACACACACACACACACACACACACACACACACACACACACACACACACACACACACACACACACACACACACACACACACACACACACACACACACACACACACACGCTCACACGCACGCACACACAACATACACACACAATACGCTTTTGACCGTTCAAACTATCGACGGTTAGTTCGTTTCGTTAGTCTCGTTGGTTACCTTCATCACCCCAGCTCGACAACATTACAGTTACATGTTGTTATGCCATATAGTTATCAGCTGTATTGGAATATGAAGAAGATCTAAGATTAAAATTACATTAACTTCGCTCCGTCTTTGTTACCTGCCTTTCTCCTGCTGTTTCTACCCCGCAGACCTTTTATAATTGTCTCCTTCGAAGATGTCATCTGATGTCTTAATTCCAGTGATATTGATATTGTTGCCGCAACAGTGACAGCGCTAGACAATAGTGGTCTGTGTCGTAGCCCGCACACACAGTCACGACGCACACGTTGAGTCACCGTGTCTGGTCTAGTAGCACTTTCACAAATGTCGTAGTGCATCGTTCAATAAGAGAACATGTGTTTCGATTACTCCGTCTACCTAGCTAACCAAATAACTTGCAAATTAACTGAAGATGCTACATTTTATGTATATGTATATATACATATATATATATATATATATCATATGTATATATATATATATATATATATATATATTATATATAAAGTGCTTAGCAAGAAACTATACATATTGAGCAGAATTACGTCGTTCGTAATTGATATATGCTTTTATATTATTACATTTACATGCGCTCGTGGCAAGCAAAGCTAGGCATGTTCAAAGAACGTTTTGCTTCACAATATTAAGTTAATAATAACATGCACCGGATTCCAATCCAAAATGTTTATTGTTAAATCATTATTATTTTAAGGACATGATAATGTTGCAGTTTATAACGGTGTGTAGACAAATGTGTTAGTAATGCGAAGACGCCAGAGAACTAATCGAAACAACCTGTACTCACGCTTAATCACAAGAAACTTATAAACGACAAGACAAATAAAACGACTGAATACAGGACGCGTTTAGTAAAACCTCACTGCGTGTTTAATGTAAATTAATTAATTTATATGCTATGATAGTTTGAACATATTTAAAACGGCAGCCCAAAACAATTGTATAATCAGTCGGGCATCCGACTACATACAGTTCGAAATTATACTGAAATCGTTTGCAAGTCCGTGTAATTGACCTTGCATGTATGTATAGGGCTCGGTCGTCTGGTGTCCACAATCAAGACCGATAAAGAAAGCATGTGGGAAGAAGTACAACTGATTCAACGAATATGTTTATACTGTTACCACACCCGACTCGAATGGATGATTCCAGGTAATCGGAAAGACAATGGTAATTCATGCCGACCAGCTCTGGACAGAACTCCCTGAGGCAGTGGTTAGAAATAGGGTGAGGTGGTTTCAAGAAAGAGAAGTCAACGTCATTCTTGATGGCCTGTGTCAGCACCCCCTCCCTCTTCCCCCTCCCCTCTCCTCCCCTCCCCTCCCCTCGCCCCCCAGAGAGGAGAGATGCAGCTGCAACACCAAACGAAGAAACCAACATCCTGTTTTTGCATTACGTATATAGAGAATCCTATGCGATAGCAGTCAATGACAACGAACAAAGATGACCGTAGTGGGGCAGATAAGTAGTTCAACGTGCCGGTGTTTCCTCGCGCCATATGTTGACGTCAAATTGTCCATTTCATGTCGTCTCGGCCGCTCGGCGTATCCGTCACTCGACAGATGGCGTTGTCAGTCGTCGAGTATGAAGCTAGTGTTGAGCGCCGCTTTGTTGCACACCGGGACCTTTCGCGCACGGAGAGAGCATAAAAGCACCGTTTTGCTATAGAGATATTTTATAAATGTCCCTGCTCCGACGAAAGAAAGGAACCCGCGTAGACGGGTAGAGCAACTGGGGGTCAAATTATTCTTGATAATGGCTTTAAATTTGATAAATCATATCCGGTTTTAGCGTGCCGTTGAGCATGTGCTATTTAGCGGCGGTCTTTGATTGGGCGTGAAATATGAGCAATAAACTTAAGTTACTGTCTGCAGTCGATTGGCAACATCGATGTTTTCGAATTTTGTTACCGTTTAATTGCCTCTAGTTATACGTTCAACGCTACGTTTATTGTTCGGCAGACAATGCGACTCTCCAGAATTTTTTTTTACCTACAATAAATACACACGCCAGTAGAATAAGTTCATTATTCTGTACATAGGTACGTAGCAAACAAATAAATGTGCGAATGCTTAATGTAATCATTAATTTTTCAAGTAATAGTTGATGTATCATAGTGATATATTTTCCTGAAATTAAACTATAAATCGCAGATGGAAAACAAAAACGCGTATCCTTGATACAGAAATACAAACATTGCGGTAAGTTTCAAATTGCACAACCTGACCATTTTGTTCACGAGCCAATACTAACCACATTAGTATACATAGTTACTAATAATTATGTTCACAATGTATTGTCAACTATATAGACTAAAACGGACTGACCATCGCTAAGTTTTACGTGCGGCTGTGAGTGCGTGAGTGCGTGCGTGTGTCTCTTTCTACGAGCGTACAGGGGCATGACACGATTATTGAATCGAATCTGTTGACGAAATCTTTTTAAAACAATTATAATGCATTATCAAATTCACCAGCAACTCATTGTGTTAGTTTAATTCACGGACTCCTCCATTAAACAAAGGGGCAATCTGTGTGTGTGTGTGTGTGTGTGTGTGTGTGTGTGTGTGTGTGCGCGCGCGAGTCCGTGAGAGTGTGTATGCGTGAGTGCGTGCGTGCGTGCGTGCGTGCGTGCGTGCGTGCGTGCGTGCGTGCGTGCGTGCATGTGTGTTAGCATTTGTGCGAATGTGCATGCGTGCGTTTGGTCTTGCACAAACTTGCCATCGTATACATTTTCGTGTCGACCGATTTACACACGCGTATTCAACTCTCGCAGCACGCGGTTTGATTGCGCGACGTGACATTGGAAGCAAGACGGTGTCATCCGTCGCTGCGTTAATTCAATTCCCTTGACGTCACGCTGCTGCTCATTTGCAGTTCGATGTGGGCAGATCTGTCGTAAATGGAAACCGTTAGACAATACAACAGGCAGATCCGAATTGAATCAACTCATGCGCCGCTAGTTTCTATTATCTTTCGTCGTCGGAAACGTGTCACGTTGCCGCGCGTCACCCAAGGGGCGTATTAATATTGCATTATTGCATTATTCAACGCCGACAGGGAGACACGATTGTACGACAAGACATCTGCGAAATTACTCCTTTCTCCAATCTACGGCGATAACCTGTGCTGCGTCAGCTTCGCGTGTGAAATGGCGGCCTGACCACGTGGGTATAGATCTGTGTCGAGTCGGTCGACGACTCGCCACCGATGCGACTGGGGGGTTCGTCAATTTGACGTCGCACAAGGGTAGTTTTCTCCACTTACACGGTTATTATGCCGTCAGTTTCACGTACAGCGGCTCAATATAAATTTACCTTTGTTTAGCGGAACTACGCATGAAGCCGTGAAAGCAAGCGATTTAGGCGCATTAACGGAAACTGATTCCTTCAGAATGCTCAACTTGAATTCTCCAATAGCGTTGTCAATCAACGAAACAACGAAAGTTTGTATTTCTCAAACAACTACATTTTAGATGTGCGTTTGTGGATGGGTATAGACCTACAGTTCTCCAGTTAATCTAAGACAGGTATATACTGTATATGCACCTTTTAAAGTAGAGTCAAATGGCAAGCACAACAAGTACAACAACAAGTACAACAACAAGTACAACAACAAGTACAACAACAAGTACAACAACAAGTACAACAACAAGTACAACAACAAGTACAACAACAAGTACAACAACAAGTACAACAACAAGTACAACAACAAGTACAACAACAAGTACAACAACAAGTACAACAACAAGTACAACAACAAGTACAACAAGTACAACAACAAGTACAGCAACAAGTACAGCAACAAGTACAACAACAAGTACAACAACAAGTACAACAACAAGTACAACAACAAGTACAACAACAAGTACAACACCAAGTACAACAACAAGTACAACAACAAGTACAACAACAAGTACAACAACAAGTACAACAACAAGTACAACAACAAGTACAACAACAAGTACAACAACAAGTACAACAACAAGTACAACAACAAGTACAACAGTGTTAACAGTAACAAGTACAGAATATTGGTGCATCAATGCCACGTCAGTAATAACTATACAATATATGAACTCTTCAATGTCGCGTTGTTAGCAGTAACAAATGCAATCTCTGGCCCTTCAGTGTCACATTGCTTGCGGTACCAAACACAGTCTTGTGTATCTTCAGTGTCACGTTGCTTGCGGTACCAAACACAGTCTCGTGTATCTTCAGTGTCACGTTGCTTGCGGTACCAAACACAGTCTCGTGTATCTTCAGTGTCACGTTGCTTGCGGTACCAAACACAGTCTCGTGTATCTTCAGTGTCACGTTGCTTGCGGTACCAAACACAGTCTCGTGTATCTTCAGTGTCTCGTTGCTAGCAGTAACAAGTACTGTCTCTTCAGTGTCTCGTTGCTAGCAGTAACAAGTACTGTCTGTGACTCGTTGCCAGCAGTAATAAGTACTGTCTTTTCAGTGTCTCTCGTTGTTAGCAGTAACAAGTACTGTCTTTTCAGTGTCTCTCGTTGTTAGCAGTAACAAATACTGTCTCTTCAGTGTCTCGTTGCTAGCAGTAACAAGTACTGTCTTTGTCTCGTTACCAGCAATAACACATGCAATCTCTCGGCCCTTCAGTGTCACGTTGCTTGCGGTACCAAACACAGTCTCGTGTATCTTCAGTGTCACGTTGCTTGCGGTACCAAACATAGTCTCGTGTATCTTCAGTGCCACGTTGTTAGCAGTAACAAACACTGTCTCGTGTATCTTCAGTGTCACATTGTTAGCAGTAACAAACACTGTCTCTCGTCTATTCAGTATCTCGTTGCTAGCAGTAACAAGTACTGTCTCTTCAGTGTCTCGTTGCTAGCAGTAACAAGTACTGTCTCTTCAGTGTCTCGTTGCTAGCAGTAACAAGTACTGTCTGTGTCTCGTTGCCAGCAGTAACAAGTACTGTCTTTTCAGTGTCTCTCGTTGTTAGCGGTAACAAATACTGTCTCTTCAGTGTCTCGTTGCTAGCAGTAACAAGTACTGTCTGTGTCTCGTTGCCAGCAGTAACAAGTGCTGTCTCGTCAGTGTCTCGTTGTTAGCAGAAACTAGTACTGTCTCTTCAGTGTCTCGTTGCTAGCTGTAACAAGTACAGTCTCTTCAGTGTCACGTTGTTAGCACTAACAAGTGCAGTCTCTCCAGTGTCATGTCAGTTGTTAGCAGCAACAAGTACAGTTTCTCGACCCAACGGAGTCACGTAATTAGCAGTAACCATACAATCACTCGACCCTGCGGCGTCACGTAGTTAGCAGCAACAAGCCCACCGAGTGACAACCGATAAACAGGCAAAAAGTGCGCCTACATGCGATACGTTTGACCTGCGCTGGAGATGATGGGTCGGCTCTCAAGGATACTATAACGCACCAGTATTCGCCTATTATGAGCTCCCTCGGCAGTGGTTATCTCTTAGATAAAGACCTGTTATTTCATCCATCGTTGGTTCGCGGGTCCCGGGGCCAGTGTGCGTGTGACAGTGTGTATTCGTGTAGATGTAAGCGTGTCCCTCTTATCGCTGTATCGCCGATGTCTTTAACGCGTTGCCATAGATTCAAACACACTCGCGATAACGTGTTCATAAAGGTATCCACGCCCTAACGCGCGAGCGTCGTCTCATAGCCGATATATTTCAAAAATCCGATTAAACCTAGTCGCTTGTAGATTCGCTTACTGCGGGTCGTCTTACTTCTACGCCTCACACAAACACCCGTTGTTTGTCATCCTATTTGCGCGTCCGTTTTCGTGTTTCCGTTTCCCTATTAAGGACAACGGTCGACGGAATTGTTGTCACGTTTCCGTTTGTGTCGATTTCACCGACCGCGCCGGTGGAAATCAACAGGAAAAATGGCTGCGACGACAATCGCCAAAAACGCGAGAAGTGTGCGGACAAAGCCAGGCAGAATCGTCCATTTCCGCGCGCTCTATCTGTTGAAAGGGCGACGATCGAATATCTAATTACGCCACATGCGAATCCATTAAATGCATCTCCCTATTTACGATACATTAATTGAATACGCGCGCACGTCAGTCGCACTGGTTTAGTGGCAAACACATAGGTGCCGGGCAGGCAGCGCGCAGCTAGTCAAATATTGATATGCCTGATTTATTCGTCGATAACATTAGCGTAAAACATGCAAATAGAAGTTAATCGTCGCCGTGTCGTAAAGAAGAGAGTCATATTTGCAATATTTATGCCTCTTTAATTTGCATATATCAGTCGCAGCGCATCGATTCCCGTGAGTAAACATATGCCCCGAATCGCAATAATTAGTTGGTGATAAGTGTCAAAACCGCTTATATTCCTGGCGCATAAATGAAAATATTGCTTCCCACGCGCAACGGTTCAATGGTAGATATTCATTAGTAGCGAGATATACGAGATATTGGGCCAAACAGATATTTATAGCGTGGTGTGTTCTATATGTATGACAACAACAATATACTTCGGTGTGTGAATATATATTTTACTGAATATGTGCTTGACCGGCGTCTAAAATGTCCACAAAGAGCGTGATTATTTACTGGCCCCTCATATTGTAAAACACTCATGTGCCCGCTTGGCGTTGACCAAATTGTTCTAGGGTCTAATGTAAGTCGCTAAATCAGTCAAAGTAGTGCAATGCGATGCTCTAAATGTTACAGTAGATAAAAGTCTATAAACTTTCTATTCACCGGACATTGTACAACCAACACGGTTTTAAATGCATCAAAAAGAAGTTATACGATTTATTTTCGATGCAGAATTGATAAAGTAATCGTATTATTCGGCTGTCACGACAGGCGTAATTAATCACCGAGTTACACTATGAGAAACCGCATCGTCAGCGCGAGGTCGCCAGCCAACATCAGTGACATAGCGACCGCCGCCATGACGTGCCGAAGACCGTGTCTTTGTGTCGGTGTGTGTCAGCGCTATCGTTACCAACGCTCAGACACCATGCAGCGGACGAGGACATTTCTCTACCGAACACTTAAATTGTAGCCTTCAGCTACGACGCCTGCCCGCACAGTCACCACAATATTAATCAGAACCCGACGCACAAAGACAGCGTCGTTGGCGTAAAAACACAGCTGACGAGGCTCCGTTATTAACAGCAAACATCTCGAAACCGATACACCGCGGAACGGGTCATTAGTACCGCCAGTCGGCCGGTCGAGAAACGAATTAGCGATTCAGTAAAGAACGGACCACACAAGACATTGTATTTATTGTCGATTACTGGAATTAAGAGCATTTCATTGACAATGTTAATGACAGCGAGCCGTTTTAGCGCTATCTCAGCCCTGGCCTGGTCGTTTAATGAATTGTAGCATTTAATCACGTTGCGGCGTAAATTGATTTTCAAAGCAGTTGCAACGTTGTTTACAAAATGGACACGTTCAAACGTACTCCGCTGATGGTATCGCTAGTTTCCAGAATATGAGCCGTGGAGATTGTGTTACTAATAATCCGTGCGTGTGAGTGAGGGGTGATTGACTGTTTAACTGAACGAGTGAACGAGTGAATTAATGAGTCGATATGTGAGTGGGTGGGTGGGTGGGTGGGTGGGTGAGTGAGTGAGTGAGTGAGTGAGTGAGTGAGTGAGTGAGTGAGTGAGTGAGTGAGTGAGTGAGTGAGTGAGTGAGTGAGTGAGTGAGTGAGTGAGTGAGTGAGTGAGTGAGTGAGTGAGTGAGTGAGTGAGTGAGTGAGTGAGTGAGTGAGTGAGTGAGTGAGTGAGTGAGTGAGTGAGTGAGTGAGTGAGTGAGTGAGTGAGTGAGTGAGTGAGTGAGTGAGTGAGTGTGACGATGTTTCTATCTTCGGTGGTCAAATAATTATGTATAATAATAATAACATACAATATAGCGCCAGATATTTATTCAATCAGTGATCCGTAGCACTTTAAATCGTACATTTATTCAAAGATGATATAAAATATAAATATAAAACAATATCAGTACAAACGGGAATGTATCTACATACCTCTTATTACACATAGTTTCTCGATAATTTCATTTATGTATTGATTTAGATATACTACATCCCCGGGCATTTTAGCATTATTATTGCTCTTCCAAAACATGTGAATATAGAATTTACAGTTACATATTTAAATGTATTTTCGATAGGAATAATTACTTGTTTTGGAACTCTTTTTTATATTTCTGTACTGATGTTGGAATTATTATTACATTAAATGGATAGTGTTAATATACAGATACATTTTCGATTAGACGATGGTTGTCAACAATATATGAAAATAATAACGAAGATAATAGGTGACGCATACAGCAAATTATATACGTAGTTGTAAGATATGTGTTTGTTTTGTTTTGTTTACGCACACACGTATGCGCACTCGCACACACACGTATACGAAGGCCGCATAGCATAATATATAATTATGTCGTTTTGTTACTTAGAATCAAAGTTTAAAGTGGCACAAATTTGTAAAGTCTTCCTCGCAAATTTACGTGAAATCCACAATGAAAACTCCAACAATCCTCAGGCATCGCGCAGATAAAGCTAACCAGGTGTCCGATGCGCGCGCATAGGCATACACACGCATGTTCGCACGCATAATAAGCAAGTAGATGTCGGAGGGCGACAATGGCGCGTGTGTGCGCGCTGGCTGTCTTTCTGTCTGCCACGACTCTATCAGCTGTCGCTGCCAGTTACTCCCAGCACCGCCCGACCGGATCGATTTCGCTACGTCAATTCATACTGTTTAACGCGAATAAAGATTTATCTACAAATGATGTGCGCGCACAATCGCCACCCCACTAGTCGGTTAGCGCGCGTAATGAGCGCACGCAACCGCAGACGCCAAATGACGGGTTGTTTGACAGGTAGTCGCCTCGCTAACAACGACCTTGCCAAGCCATTTCAATTTAGCCCGTCAGACGCCACCGCCGCAGCCACCGCCGTCACAGCCCCCGACGTCACAGCCACACACAGTCTTCTCTGGCGAGCTGACATTTCATTGCCGCATCTTTCGGTTCACCTTCAGTCAAGCGGCTCGCTGTCGTTTCTTTGGTTAGGCTACCATACGAAGCACCTCTTTCTGTTGTGCCGTCTTCCCAGTCTCGCTCCGTTGCCAGGATGTTTGACAGTCGTTTCCGACGCGATGCTTCCGCCGCCTTCACAATCTGTCGCTGTTTTTGTTGCTGATCGTCTAGCTCGAGCAGTCTCTTCAGATTCTCTCGCTTCAGTGCGCTGTTCGCTCATATATCACAGTATTAGAACGGCTGACTCTCAATCGACAAGATTGAGGTTCGAAACGTTTTGCTACCGTTTCGAAACTGGGGGAATTTCATTAACTTCAGTTGATCGTACAAGCACTTGACAGTTAATACACTGCGGTGGATATATGCGCACACACACACTTCGCGCAGTAATTATAGCGCGGCTGAATGCTTCCCAGAGACGTTACGTCAGTGTTGGAATGAATAGGTTGCCAGCGGATGAAGTGAAACGCCCTTTGAAGTCCCAAAGATTTGACACAGCGTTCTATAAGAACTTAAATTGTGTACCTTTACAGCACATTTCTACATCTGCGTGCTGTCTGGGTTCTCTGGTCTCGACTCTTCCATCTTCCTGATTGGACTTCCTTAAAACTTTGTATTATCATTTCTCGTACACTGACGTGCAAGATCCATGGAAACATGGCCGGTTCATAGAAAAAGCACGTTGGTGCTAAACTGCTAATGTAACGGCGTCGTTTTGGCCACGTTTTCGTAGTGCAGTAGCGCAGCGGCAAGAACTTAGGACTCTCAACTGAAACAACCCGGGTTCGATTCTTGTGCGGCGGTGTCGAACCTTGGGCAAGTTCGTTTACTCTACATTGCTTCAGTTCATTCAGCTGTATGAATGAGTACCTAGCTATAGAATGTGTTGGATATTTGTGTACGCAAAGTGTTCTGTCAATAATTGCAACGTGGCTGGATGTTTCCCAGAGAAGTCGAGATGGTGTTCGATTGAACAGGTCTGCCAGGGAGTAAAGTGTAAAGCGCTTTGGGCAGTCCTGAGGATTGGATACTGCGCTATATAAGAACTTACCTTTACTTTTTACAAGCATGTGTCGACCGGAACTCCAAGCAAGACGAAGACATTTCCTCGAATTTACGACATGTGAACACGATTTTATTGCCTCGATAAATAAACATGTGGCCATAGAGAGGAACAAGTTTTCGGTGAGTCAGATAACTATATTGATAGGTACGTGTTTTTGTTATAGGTGCGTGACAGTTTTCATGCATTATAATATGTATGTGTATTACACAGTATCGTAGACGTTTAATTCCGTTTAGGCCTACACCGTATCGGCGTAGTAGACGCTGCGTGTGATTTATCTACTTAATGACGTCCTATTTACAGTCACAGTTGTAGCCGGTGTCGTTCGGTGTCCTCCTGCGATCTGGATCGTCGGGAGTGCCGAGTGGACACTTTCCAGGTGTAGTGTTCCTTTAAGATCCCGAGTCGTCATACATTGGCGCGTTGTATTAGTCGTTTAAATGACATGTGCAGAGATCCTCGATTACGATTGCGAAAAAGGAACAATTCACATTAATCGGAGTGTAACATTGTTAACAAATCGCTCAAGATCGAGATCATTAAAAGGCTAGGACCAGTGGAAGGGGCATGACCAAAGGAAACCCAAGGATGGGTCAATGGAAGACCAGGACCAACGGAAGACCAGGACTAGTAGAAGGATGGGTCAATGGAAGACCAGGACCAACGGAAGACCAGGACAAGTAGAAGGATGGGTCAATGGAAGACCAGGACCAACGGAAGACAAGGACAAGTAGAAGGATGGGTCAATGGAAGACCAAGTGTTTAGAAGGATTAAAAGTGATGGAGATAGACAGCATTTACAAGATGATCTTGACAGGTTGATCAAATGGTCTGAAAAGTGGCAAATGCTGTTCAATTTTGGGAAATGTAAATGCCTCCACACAGGACATGGGAACGAAGAGGTAGAATATACAATGGGGGGTACTGTACTAAGTACTTCTGTAAAAGAAAAGGACTTAGGGTTAACCATTAGTGCTGATATGAAGGTTTCAGGGCAGTGCGGAATTGCAGCTTCAAAGGGAAATCAAATCCTTGGATTAATTAGGCGAAACATAACGTATAAGGAAAAAGAGCTAATAATACCGCTGTACAAAACAATAGTTAGGCCTCATTTAGAATATTGTATTCAAGCGTGGAGGCCATATCGCAGAAAGGACATAGATATGCTAGAAAGAGTGCAGAGGAGAGCAACTAAAATGATACCAAAACTGAGGGATCTTAGTTACGAAATACGCCTAAAAAAATGCGGTTTAACAACACTAGAGACCAGGAGATTGAGAGGAGATCAGATAGAAGTGTTTAAAATATTGAAGGGTTATGAAAATATTGATAGAAATATTTTTTTCTCAGTTAAGAAAGATAGAAGGACTAGAGGACATGAACTTGCATTAGCAAAGGAGCAGAGTAGATTGGATATCAGAAAGTTTTCATTTTCACAAAGGACTGTAAATGAATGGAACAGATTACCTGCTGATTGTGTGGGTGCTAGTAGCGTGAATAAGTTTAAAAATAAAATCGACACATACCTCAGACGGGCGGGATACACATAGATAAAAGGGTCGGACTCTCGATAAGCCAAAGGGCTTCCTTGTCCACCTGCCACCTAGAGTTAATTCTCTGGGTGGCAATCTTGTTAAATCTTGTTAAAGACCAGGACTAACAGAAGACCAGGATCAACGAAAGACCAGGACCAGTAGAAGGACGGGTCAATGGAAGACCAGGACTACCGGAAGACCAGGGTCAACGGAAGACCAGGACCAGTGAAATGATGGGTCAATGGAAGACCAGGACCAACGGAAGACCAGGACCAGTAGAAGGATGGGTCAATGGAAAATCAGGACTAACGGAAGACCAGGACAAGTAGAAGGATGGGTCAATGGAAGACCAGGACCAACGGAAGACCAGGACCAGTAGAAGGATGGGTCAATGGAAGACCAGGACCAACGGAAGACCAGGACAAGTAGAAGGATGGGTCAATGGAAGACCAGGATCAACGAAAGACCAGGACCAGTAGAAGGACGGGTCAATGGAAGACCAGGACTACCGGAAGACCAGGGTCAACGGAAGACCAGGACCAGTGAAATGATGGGTCAATGGAAGACCAGGACCAACGGAAGACCAGGACCAGTAGAAGGATGGGTCAATGGAAGACCAGGACTACCGGAAGACCAGGGTCAACGGAAGACCAGGACCAGTGAAATGATAGGTCAATGGAAGACCAGGACCAACGGAAGACCAGGACCAGTAGAAGGATGGGTCAATGGAAGACCAGGACTACCGGAAGACCAGGGTCAACGGAAGACCAGGACCAGTGAAATGATGGGTCAATGGAAGACCAGGACCAACGGAAGACCAGGACCAGTAGAAGGATGGGTCAATGGAAGACCAGGACTACCGGAAGACCAGGGTCAACGGAAGACCAGGACCAGTGAAATGATGGGTCAATGGAAGACCAGGACCAACGGAAGACCAGGACCAGTAGAAGGATGGGTCAATGGAAGACCAGGACCAATGAAAGACCAGGACCAGTAGAAGAATGGGTCAATGGAAAACCAGGACCAGTGAAAAGAATGGGCCAATGGAAGATCAGGACCAACGGAAGACCAGGACCAGTAGAAGGATGGGTCAATGGAAGACCAGGACCAATGAAAGACCAGGACCAGTAGAAGAATGGGTCAATGGAAAACCAGGACCAGTGAAAAGAATGGGCCAATGGAAGATCAGGACCAACGGAAGACCAGGACCAGTAGAAAGATGGGTCAATGGAAGACCAGGACCAATGAAAGACCAGGACCAGTAGAAGAATGGGTCAATGGAAAACCAGGACCAATGGCAGATTGGGGACAATAGAAGGTCATGACCAATGGAAGACCGGGAACTCTGGAGGTCATGCCCAGTGGCAGCCAAGGACCAATGGATGGCCAGGACCAATGGATGACCAGCACTCCGCGGTTGGGGTTGTCCTGTGTCGCCGATACGCGCCAAGAGATTCGATTAATCAACGCCCGACAATGCGAACACAAACTGTCCTATGTTGGGCTGCGCGCTGAACCGGTTCTCGTCGACACCCGCCGAGCTCGGAACAAAACCCCGCGCTCGCGCCCTCCCATCAATTGCACGAGATAAATTAGATAATATACTTGTAGGCGAGGGCCGAATGCCGCCGACAGTTAATCATTTTCGCCCGCTACCCGACTACACAGAAGCGCCCAGTTTTGTTTCGCGCTCTTGTCGCTGTACAGTAATCAATTTCGAGCGTGTCATTTTCGTACGCGCCGCCATTAAAGGACCCAATCAGTCGACTCGGCGCAAGACGAACGACCGACATTGCTCGTCCGGCCTCTCACGCTCGTTTGTTATCGTTCGCGAACAAAGATGACAAAATCGGGGGAGCCGTCGCCAACTGCCAAGCAGGAATACTTAAAAATAGCGAGCGGTCGTAATTGCATGAGGTGCCGGTTGACGTACCTCTAACGGTCGTACAATGGAGGGCTATGGGTTAGTAATGGCGGTTTTGCGTACGCCTGTGGCGGGACATATATCAATGAAGAAGATATCGTTGGTTTTAATGTTTCCTTTATATTTGCGTTGCGTACACCGAACCAAACAACGTTTAGTTCCGCAGTCCCTTGCCAAAACCATCATATTCTGCACTGCGCGTACCACCACCTATAAGTGTTGAATACCGGGCGTTCTGTTCATCAGTTTATTGTTGACATTTTATTTTGACGATGCATTTATCGGTAAGCATACAATGTGTGTGAGCACTGAAAATAATCAAAGCTAGTGTTTTATCACAATTATACGGTAACGTACGGTACACTTATGGTACACTTACGCAAATAACCGTTGCTGCACAGTAATAATAGTGTAAGTCACTGTGTATAATTGTATGTGACTCAACTGTCAAATGAGTCAACTCAAAGGACAGTGTATGTGTGTGTGTGTGTGTGTGTGTGTGTGTGTGTGTGTGCGCGCGCGCACATGCATGCGTCTGCGTGTATACTTCGTAAGTAAATGTTAACTTGTATGTGTGTCCGTGCGTGCATACGTGCCTATGTGCGGCGTACCTACGTGCATGTGTCTGTTGCAATTCTTTGACCTAGACATATATACGCGTGCATACTCTTGTGTTAGACACCCGTCGTTACCCGTCTGCCTCTGTTGTCAGGTGTGGTTCCAAAACCGTCGCGCCAAGTGGCGGAAGAACGAGAACACGAAGAAGGGTCCGGGTCGACCGGCGCACAACGCTACTCCGCAAACGTGCAGTGGCGACCCGATCGACCCGGAGGAGGTGAAGCGACGCGAGGTGGAGCGGCTGGAGAAACAGCGAAAGAAGCAACAAGAGCGACTTAGTCGACTCGAGGAGAAGCGACGGCGACACATCGATGACACGGGCGACAGTCGCGACTCGACATCGTCGCGCACCTCCAACGACAGTCGCGACCGTTGCCGCGATGACGGCGACAACAACGATGACTTCGAAATTGACGTCATCGGCGACGATGACGTCATTGGGAAGAATGACGAGGGCGGAGATCGCGGGAAGGCCGTAGACCCATCCGCCGGGAAGAGCTGCTCCCCGATCAACCGGAGTCCGTTCTGCATCGATAATCTCCTGCAGAAGACAAAAGTCCCGCGGGGCCGTCGACCTAACTCGAAATACCCGCGGGTGCAGGCTAGCAAATCAATGAACCCCCTTTCTCTCGGGATGCTCCCTCTTTTCCCAATAACGCAGCCGATCGGCTTTAAAGTGGAACGGTTACCGAGCCCGTCGTCCAGCCCCACCGGAACGGAACCGGAAATTGACACTACGCGTGCGCTCTCGCCACCAAACTCAATCCACCGAGAGGCGGTGTCGCCTCATGAACAGTCATCGAGAGCAAAGAGAGACTCAGTAGATTCAACTGCTGTGCAGCCACAAGGCGGCAGCATTGACAACAGGTGACAGGGGCGTGGCGGAGACAGACGTCATCTGACGGGGCTAGATGGTTCTGTAAATGCAAAAACGTGATCAGTTAGGTTGTACGCACGCAGGTTCAATGTTGACGTTGTTTCGTACTGACAGTATAGCGGCGTAGAACATGTACATTATCTGATTATCTAAATATTAATACGCTAACTTCGTGGATAGTCTGGCAGTATCTCCTCCCAGGCGCGTTCACTCGCCTACTTCTACGTTCATTCGCTTCCTTGGGCATTTGGCCTCTATGCTTGCAATTGGCAATGCACTAAACTCAATGTTTCTGCCTTACTGGTTTGCTGCCGGCAATGAACCACTCTCCAGAGGACTTTACGTTCCCTTTACCTGGACATATTTTGTATTCGCAAATGGCCACTGCAGACATTAGATGGTCAGCGAAATCTAGTTTAAGGTGAAAAGTATATAAAGGTGATAATCGTGACATGTTGCTCCATGAAAAGGTGTAAGCTGATCCGATAGCGTGGCTTCGTGAAACATGTGGCAATATAACTAAAAAATTTACGTTATCTGAAAGTGTGGTTTTATAGAACACGCAGCAACAATAATAAAACAACAATATATAATTTATCTGACAGCGTTGCTTCATAGAGAAGGTAGCAGCAATATTAAAACATCCCATCAAAACAATATAGTTGTAATGTGACAGCGAGGCATCACACAACATGTACCAACACAGCAACGTCGCCACTTACAGTTACTGGTGGTGTGCTAGACATTATTAATGCGGTGTTATCATTTATATCATATCGGTTATTATATATGTTTAGACAATGACGTGTGACCACTTGGCCTTCTGTGACGTCACAGCGATATATAATAGTAACAAGCGCCTTGACCGCGGCTAGCCGTACGCCTATTCGCGGACGAATTCCAGACCATGCGATGAACAATCGCTGGTATACGGACAGGCAGACGTATACATAACAATTATCAGATCGCTTAACTCAACTGAGCTGACGTCACACGCGACCAGCTGTCTGAGACTGGTGGGTGGACACGGGTTTCCTCAAACGGGGTGTCTGACATAATAATGTCTTTTTTACAAGAGAGGTCGACGATTTTTGGCATGGAAATACTGTCTTGGAAATATATGTAGTATATTTTAAAGATTCAGTGTCCTTGTCAAAAGGCACGTTTAATAAAATGTCGGTAATATGTCATAACAGGAATGACCATAACAGGCATAATGTATACCACATATCGATTCCCAACTGTCGTCACATGTAAATATAGTAGACATCACAGCTTTCACATAACCAGAAGTTGAATAACGACAACAGGCAGCTATTGAGAAAAAGTGTATACTTATTATACAGTTCTAAACATCTGCAGCTCTTTCGTTATGAAATACATCATATTTGAACCTTGTGCAACACAATCTGCGCCATCACTCATAGACAACTTGTGCAGTGGCCTGTTCAAGACGCATAAATGCATACTATTTTACCTCAAAAAATTACCCACCTATTATTGTAATAGTACCAGCGAGACCTCATTTCTGCAGCAATGACTCTCGTCGGGCAAGATTCCATAGACTTCCGGTGCGCTGTTACTTACGAAGTAATGTTTCTCTAAGAATAAAACACCCGTGCAAACACTGTGTTATGTTTCCTGTTGACGTCGTGAAAGTGTGTAACAATGCGTAAAATTAATTCACGTCACGGTTTCATATACGGTACAGGGCAAGTTATCGTTAGTGGTGCCAGCTGCATCTAAGCTATAAACGACCATGATATATTGTGTTTCCAACGTGAACTACCTGACAACAGGTGATTATTGGTACATATCCCTGTCAGACGTGCAAGGTCGGACTGTCGATGACAGTCACTTGTTGCTCTTAAATGAAATTTTCTGACGTATGACGTGACGTCAGGTGTGCGTGAGTGTCCAAAACACAAAGCAATCAATTGTGTGTGTGTACGTGAGTGCGTGCGCGCGCGTGTGTATGTTGTTGATAGTGAATGTTTATGCTAGGTAGTTATGATTAGTTTTATGGTTATATAATTTTTGTGTGAAAAGTTACTCTTTGCCGTAGTTCTTTTAGTAACAAAATACATGGACCACAAACAGAAACAGAACTCTTTTGAAAGATGTGCATGTATAATATTATAACTTAATCTTCTGTTAGTAACCAAGAGCAACCGCTTGCACATGTTTGCACGCGTTGTTCGTTCACCCGTATTTCAAACTGCTGTCCGGACTTCAATAGAGAAGTAGCTGAATGCAATCAGTCATCAAGTCACAGAACGCAAACAACTGTTGATCGATGTATCTCATGGACTTCTTAGATTAAAACACGCAGTTAACTATAGACGCGTAACGTGAAAGCCATAAAGTGACCACGGCACAAAACAATAATACCTATTATATTCCGACTGGACACGTGGATGCAAAGATGGGGCTGTTGCAAGGCCAACATATAGGCCTAGGTCCTATAGCTTTATTGAAAATGGTACTACAGATCTCCCGATGATGTGGAACAGAATTGAGTGGTCTTCTACCCAGATTCAGCGTCCACAGACTGCTGCGCGCCGGAGATTAAATGAAAACGATACCTCACGGCGACACCTAGCGGAATTGGAAGCAACGGGATGGCATCTAATTTAATTTCGATTATCTCAAAATTATTGCTGTCCCATCGATGGGCGAGCGGAGACGCGCAATCACGCCGCGTAATGAATATCGCGGGTCGCGCGCACGTCACGAGCGCGCGCTCTAATCGTTTCTGATTCGCCGCACTAACAGATTTCGCGATTCGATTTCGCTGTGCGACGCCGCCGGATTTGTCTGGGGATTTAGCTGACGAATTGAAGATGATAAAGCGGCAAAAATTAAGCGGCATCAATGCGGCCGATCGTGATTGTTGCGCGCCGGAGCCGATGTCATCTCGAAGCATGAATCATGCAACACGTCCCACAAATCTGGCGCAATGAATATCTAAAATTCAATGCTAATATAAGATCGGCGCTGACGCGCCAAGCGCTTTGGGTCCGTCGATGGAGTAGGCGGACGATGACACACATGTGTACGCCTCCTGTCCGTCATGTAGACATACCCATTATATATACACTCTAATATAAATACATCTTCATCTGATTACTCCTTATATGTATATCCCTCATCTGAATATCCCCTCATTTGTATACTTTTCATTTGTATTCCGAATACCCGTCATTGGTATACCCGTTGTCTGAATACCTCCTTGTTGCCCTTATCACATCTGAATATACAAAGGCATATAAAAGCGAGCACGCACGCAGGCACGCACGCACGCACGCAAGCACACAAACAGACATACACACACGCGCGCGCACACACACATGCACGCACGCGCGCACTCACACACACTCACACTCACACTCACACTCACACTCACACACACACACACACACACACACACACACACACACACACACACACACACACACACACACACACACACACACACACACACACACACACACACACACACTCACACACACACACACACACACACACACACACACACACACACACACACACACACACACACACACACACTCACACACACACATAACGTATGTGCAGAGAGTTGATTACAGCCAACAACTGCGCTCCTACAGATGCCGTCACCGAGAGAGACTCGGAGAAATGAGCAAGGGATCGACGAATACATCGACTCCCGTAAGCCGCTTAATCTGCGCCGCATTTCCCATTTGAATGAGAATTAGGCAATTTGCACTAAACTCAATTGGATTAGCCGTTGTATAAGTTATAAACGCATATAGCTGGTCAAATATACGACCATATCACGTTTGTCATATATCCATTGCTTACAATTAGAACAACGCCTTGACGTCCAGTCAGATTGACATGTCCGACTGACCAGTTAATTGAACTATATACACAAACAAATATTTTGTTATTCGTGTAAGTTAAGATGACAAAATTAAAAAGGCACCCGTTATTATATGCAATATGCGGTGTCCATGATAGATGTTATTTATTAATTGCGAGCGCTTTGTCGTCACAAATTAAATTATCTCTCCCTCTCTCCCTCTCTCCATCCCTCATTCTCTCCCTCTCACCCTCTCTCCCTCCCCCGTCCCTCCCTTCTTTCTACACTCCCTCCCTTCCTCCACTCACCCCTCCCTAACTTCCTCCCTATCTCCTCCCCTTCCCTTTCCCTCTCTCCCTGTATACCTCTGTATATATCCAGGCCCCTCTCTTCTCTCCTTCCTTCCCTCCCCTCCTTCGTCTCTCCCACCTTCATTCTTCCCTCTCTCCACACCCTCTCTCCCCTCTCTCCACTGCCCTCTGGTCTCTCCTTCTCTCTACTCCTCTCTCTTGTTCTGCCTTCCAGTCTTCCTGCAACCATCCCTCTCTCCCTACCTCCTTCTCATCATGCCTCCTCGCCTTCCTGCCATTCTCTCCCTCCCTCTCTACACCCTTCCCCGCCTCTTGTCTTGCACCTCTTTCTCCCTCCCTTCCCCCAAACTCTCCTTCACCCCATCTATTGTTTCTACATATGACAGTGGTTGTTTCTCGCGACACAGCGACATGACGCGTTGTATTTATGACGTCTCGACCGCGAATGACGTTTGACGTGTGACGTGACATGTCAAGTTTCGCGGATCAACGTCGCGCCAATTTCATTTCGCGCGCGAACAAACGTTGTCAGCCCTGGGAACGACGCCGAGAGTTCACACTGGCGACGCCGCCTGAGACAGTGACGAATGCCGCTGCACTCGGCCGACTGAACTGGCGTTCTGTCGGATTGGACCCTCGCTGGGGCGAGAACGCAGCCAACCCTATCGCTGGGGGGGGGGGGGGGTGGGTTCATTTGGACAGTCGCGAAAGATTGAATAATATTGTATCAGCCAAAAACCGAGCGTCAGAACATCAGCACCTTTACGTTACTTTTGTAAATTAAGAAGTGCTATATGTGAAGTCCAAGTTTACGAGTAATTCATCATAACAACATGTATTTGATATATTCGTAGACAAATCGCTACAAAACGCATTATATAGTGGATTTAGAAGACGATGACACCAGGGAAACGTTCACACAAAACTATCACCTCCACGTACCCTCAACCTTCCCCCCCCCCCCCCACTGCCCCAATAACCCCCGTTCACCCCTTTTACTCGTCCCCTCCTTTGTATTTGACCTCGCGATTCGTCATCCCTCGCCAACTGAGTGTGGTAATTGATGAAGTAAACGATACAACAAAACACTTAACATAGTCAACCTCTTGCCAGCGTTTAAGTAACACGCTGGCTTTATGCAACAGTGTCGGTGTAAACGTCACTCGCTCCCCTTGATTGATGGCGCCGTTATACGGGAGGAACGTCTACAGAAACTCGCCTATACTTCGTTCTAACGGACACGAATGCGTCCTCTGTAGCAATAATCAAGAAAACATCTATCGTCGTAAACGGGCGCATGATTCGAATCAATCGCCGGTTTCAATAAACCATCCTGCTGTGACGTCATCAAAATCTCACTTTGTCAAATCTAGTCTAGTTCGAGTCACGTCATAAATATCAGTGGCGTTATTTGAGAGTGAACTCTTTCAACGGAACACTATTTTGCATTTTATGGGAAACCCTAAATTCGGTCGGGGGTCGACCACCCATGTTTTGGCCTGCGGCTGTTAAACGATCTTTAGACGCTCAAGCCTAAGAACAACGTTAGAGCCGTATTTAGTGTACACCTTTGTGTAGTATCGATTCATCTTTAAGACCGTTAGGCAATGCAGCGGAGAGGGACAAGGATGTGAATGTTTTTCACGAGTTTGCGTCAATTGTGAGGCTAATAATCGAGAAGTTGCGGCAGTTCCGAAACACGTTATCAGAAATGTCATGTTGGATTTCCCGACAATACGGATGTGTTGAATTTAAGGAGGAACATGGCTATGTCCCGTGTTAGCATGGATTTGCTTCAAACGTAAAACGTTTTACCGAGTATTCCATATATTGTGTTCTTACACAAGTATAAAATCAAACGACAAATTCAAAGTGGCCAAAGAGTAAATACTCTTGATCCTGGCTATTAACTGCAGATCTGTATGTTCT